>JAGFNQ010003744.1:136749-451022 GCA_024364735.1 Boesenbergia rotunda
AGGAAGACCTAGTTCTGACTCCTAGAGTTGGATCACCTACAATTTGATCGGTTGGGTGACTGAGTCTGGGTTTCTTGGTCTTTCTAGAACTTGGATCAGCCTCAGGTCCGGCTGGTCGGTTTGGTTCACTATTTGATTCAACTCTTTGGGCTGGTTCAATTGTTGGGTCAATAGTTGGTCGATTTGACTCAGTAGTTTGGTTCAATAGTTAGTTCGTTTAAGGGTTCAATTAAAGGTTCAACAGTTTGTGTCATTATTTTCTTGATCAGAATTTGATGAAGTTAGGTCTGGATGATCAGAGTAGAGTTGATTTCTTCATCAAATATTAAGTTTGTTGTTTCTTCAATTTTCTTAGTTTGTTTGTTGTAAACCCTATAGGCTCTACTTGTGGTCGAGTATCCTAGGAAGATACCTGGGGTTGACTTGGACTGAATTTCCCTAAATAGTCTTTGGTGTTTAGGATAGGACTTTGCATCCAAGACCCTTAGTAGTGTAGATTTGGGAGTCTATGGTAGTACAGTTCATAGGGTGTTTTGTTGTGTGTTTTGTTAATCAGACCCTATTTTGGATGTAACAAGCCGTACTAATTGCTTCTGCCCAATATTGGTTTGCTAAGTTAAATTCATTGAGCATAGCCCTAGCGGCTTCCTGTAGTGTTCTATTTCTTCTTTCGACTATCCCATTTTGTTGGGGGTTCTAGGACACGAAAATTCATGTATATACCCATTTACCTTACAGAATTCCTCGAACGTTGATTTTCAAATTCTCCCCCGTGGTCACTCTAAGTCTTTTAATTTTAGTATCATTTTGATTTTTAATTAATTTACAGAATTCATTAAGTAGGTTAGGGTTTCATCTTTGGTTTTTAGAAACCTAACCCAGGTGAACCTAGAGTAATCATCAACTATTACTAAGCAGTATCGGTTCCCGCTTAGTGACTTGGCTCCATGTGTCAAATAGGTCAAGGTGCAGGAGCTCAAGTGTGGTTTGAGTTAGGTCAGATTGGATTAGTTTGTGATTAGATTTGGTTTGTTTACCTTGATTACATGATTCACATATTAGGTTTTCATTATTTTTAATTTTGGGGATACCTTTGATTAAGCCAAGTTGGGTGATTTTGAGATGGTTCTCAGATTAGTATGACCTAATCTCCTATGCCAGAGGTTTGATTGTTCTAACTGAGTTAACATACATTTGGGTACTAGGGGTAGGTTTAGTGTAAACATTATTTTTCCTAGTGCCCTTAAGCATGATTTCTGAGTCTTGTAGGTTTCTAATCAGGCAGTTAGAATTGTTGAAGGTAACTATAAACCAGAATCACACAACTGACTTATGCTAAGCAATTAAAATTGAAATTTTCAACCAAAAGGACTTTCTTAATAATAAGTCAGATTTAAGTTCAATGTTACCTGACCCAATTACCTTGAGTGTAGCATTGTTGCCAAATGCCACTGAGCCTAGGTTCTTGAACTTGAGTTTGGTGAATTTCAATTTATCTCCAGTCATGTGTCTGGAGCAACCGCTATCCAACATCCATTGGTCCAAATCTTTATGTTCCTACACATAAAGAGTTTTGTTGATTTGGATCCAATTAGAATTAGGAGTAGCTTAAATTGATTTTCACAACCTAGTCTGTCTCACCCAATCTAGGGTTAGCAATCACGTTAGCCTTATAGGTTTTGTGAGACAGGTTTTGATAAAAGAATTTTTGAAAAACATGATTTTTTTGAAAAAGTTAATTACTTTTGAAAACGATTTATTTTTTAAAAGAAATGTTTAAATCTACAACTGACTGAAAATTTGTGTTAGATTTGAATTTGACAAAGAATAATTTGAATTTGAATTCAAAAAATTGGCTTCCAGGTCTTGGCGAGGCACTAGGCCTTCTTTGGCCGTAGCCTTATTGGATCATCAACCCTTTCCTTGACAAAGCCTTTTAATGAAATTTCATTTTCAAAATTAATCTTTGAAAAATTCTGGTCTAACTAGTTTGGGTCTTGGATCGGTAGCTTCGGCTAGTTTCACCAGTCTAAAGAGACCAAGTATACTTGACCTTATTAGAATTGGTTTCCCTAACGTACTAGCATCTCACCGCCACCAATACTATGTTGTCAAGTTTCAGTTAAGTTTGTTCAGTCCTTAACTAACCATTCCTAGTCTAAGCATGGTAAAATTGCAGAAATTAAATAAACAATCAATCAAGCAAATTACAATCAAGAATTAAGTTTTATCTAACAATAAATATAGTTTTCAGTTTGGCTCCCCCTGGACTAAAGCCACGATAATGGTTCGGCAAGATGTGAATCTTGTCCTTGGGGATCCAATAATGATTTGATCCAGATTGTTTGTTCAGGTACAGTTTAGGTACCCATGCCTGAACTTTACTTCTGGACTGATTCAGTACAGCAAAATAGGATCTTTGTCTAGATTTGGTTCTATATCCAAGTCCGGATCGACTTAGAACTGATTTCTTCTTTCCAAGAATCATGTCAAGACCCTTGGAACCAGAAGTGAATCATTCTAATGCTGATCTAAGATCCTTAACCTGAGTTTTCAGGGAGGAGTTCTCTTTCTCAAGTTTTTCAACTTGAGTAGGAGTTCCTTCTTGAACCTTCTCGGTTAAGGGTTTAGAATCAGCTCCCTCTTTCAGGAGTTTTACTTCCTGTCGGAGGGATTCGATTCAGAGTTTAGCTTTCGCCAAATCTCGAGAAAGATATGAAATTAGTTCATTGAATTGACATCTAGTAAATCCACTTACCTTGATTTCGCCATCTTCTAAAAAGGTCAGTCTGTCATCGTCCTGTTCTGATTCTGACTCGGACTCGACTTCTTCTGAGGCGGTTAGTGCTAGTAGGTTCGACTGTGGGACATCTTCTTCTTCTTCGGAGGAGGACTCGTCCCACGTTGATTGAAGCGCCTTCTTCCTTCTATTCTTCTTGGTTTCCTTTAGGTTCGGACACTCCGTCTTGTAGTGACCCTTCTTCTTGCACTCGTAGCAGGTCACGTTGGGCTTGTTCTTTTCATTTGCGGGTTCAACTGGTTCGTCCTTTCTTCGGCTGGCTTTCCTTCTGTTGGTTTGATTCTTCAGTTCTTTGTAGTAGTTTCTTGCCAGTCGACCAGCTTAGGTCGATCTCCTTCTTCATCTTCTGAGTCTGAGTCTGAGTTAGACTTGGGTTCAGGTTGAGGCTTCTTCTTGGTTGTCCTTCCAGTTTTACCTGCAATAAAGGCAATACCTTTCTCGGCCAAATTGCAGTTAGTTTGTTCATGCAACTCTAATTCAGAGAATAATTCATCTAATTTTATTTTTGAAAAGTCCCTTGAAACCTTGTATGCATCTACCATAGATGCACACAAGGTGTTTCTTGGGAAAGCATTTAAAGTGTACCTTATTAGGTCACGGTTTTCTACCTTGTGACCAATGGTGTGTAGACCGTTCATTAGTTCTTGGATTCGAGCGTGAAGCTGAGCTGCTGTTTCGTTGTCGGCCATTTTAATGGTGTACAGCTTGTTCAGGAGCAGATCTCTCTTGCTGATCCGAGTGTGATGTTCCTTCGTGCAGATCGATCGGTTTTCCTCACAGCTCCTTGGCACTGTTGAAAGGGCCCACCCGGTTCAGCTCCTCTTTTGTTAAGCCGCATTGTAAGGTCTGGGTCGCCTTTGCATCCGCTTCAATTTTCCGTTTCAGAGCGGTGTCCCACTATGTGTAGCTTTGAGGTACTCCTTCAGCATTTCTCGGAATCTCCAGTCCGGACTGGATGATTATTCACATGTCCACCTGAGTTTTCAGGTGGACTTCCATTCGACTTTTCCAGTAGGAAAAGTCTTCTCCACTGAAAAGAAGAGGTCTGGCTGTGCTGAATCCTTCTTGCATGGTCATTAGGTATTTTATTTAAAAAAGAGATAAGAGAAAGAAAAACTTTGTCCCAAGACTTGGTCTTGGATTAGTAGTGCGGGATAAAGAAAATTAAATATCGAGGGGTGTTGCACCAATCCTCGATCAACGAGAAGAAATTCGAACGAAAAAAAAGAATATTAGAAGAAATTCGAACGAAAGAAAGAATATTAGAAGAAATTCGGACGAAAAAAAATATTAAAAGAAAAATTTTAAAAAAAATCCGAAAAATTTTCAAACTGGTGGTTGCACCAAATTTGAACTTCCCCGCTCTGATACCACTTGTTGGATCGAGAGAACCGATAGAGGGGGTGAATATCGGAAAACGTTCGGATTTTAGAATTAGAGAAATTACACAGCGGAATAAAACAATCGCGAACACAGGTGTTTTTACTTGGTTCGGAGCCTAGGTCGACTCCTACTCCAAGGCCCACGGTCGTTGACCGTTTTCTGTGGGCAATTCTATAAGTGCGCAAAACGGTTTACAAATAGATGTTACAATTGCAGTATAGTAAACACAAAAGTAAAAGATCGCTCTTCGTTACCGACGTCCGGTGTGGAATGTTTCTCGGAGCAGAGGGACGTCTTCGGCGCTTATATCTCGAGTCGGGAGGTTTCTGGAGCAGAGCGCGGGAGTGGAAGAGCGTGATTGTGTTGAATGAAGTGTTGTCCGAAGCCTTGGGGTCGAGGGCCCTTTTATAGGCCCTGGGGGCGCCCGGAACGTCGGAGGCGCCCCCCCCCCCCCACGTGTCGGCCGATCCGACTTTCACTCGGTCAGCTTCTGATCCCTTCAAACAACGGGATCAGATCTTGACTGGGGCGCCCGGGACGCTAGGGGCGCCCGGGTTGACCGGGTCAGAGCTTATCCCTTGGCTTCCTGGCTTCTGCTTCGATGGCATGCACAGGGGGCGCCCGGGATGCTGGGGGCGCCCGGGAGCAGCAGGGGCGCCCGGGAGCACGGGGGCGCCCCGCCCATGAGATGCAGAAGCAGTTCCTTCGCTTCATGTGTTTTGTGTTCACCTTGGGGGCGCCCGGGACACTCCGGGCGCCCTAGTCAGCTGCTGCCTCACTCCTTTGAAGCTCTCTGAGCTGCAGACACTCGTTCCTTCGGTCCTGCATCCAGGGTTAGTCCAAAACACCATAAAGCAATAAGATGTTAGTTTATACAGTCTTAGCTGTCTTGGTTCTGACTTTGGGCCTCCAAAATGGAGCCCTAGGTCGAACCGACGCCTACTGTTCCCTCGACGGGGAACACGTCCTCACCTACTCCTCTCGGGAGAATGTACCTGACGCCAACCGGCTCCTCCAGTTGGACTTTTGCCTAGCGGTCCTTCGCCAGGTCTTGGATACCAAGCTGTCCTTCGCCTGGTGCCTAGCATTCCTTCGCCAGGTCTTCAGTCTCAAGCTGTCCTTCGCTTGGTGTCTAGCAGTCCTTCGCTAGGACTTTTTACCCTGACATTCCTTCGCCAGTGCTTAGCAGTCCTTCGCTAGGACTTTTTACCCTGGCATTCCTTCGCCAGTGCCTAGCAGTCCTTTGCTAGGACTTTTCCTGCACACTTGAGTAACATGTCAGATAACAAATAAGACTTAACTTTTGAGCCCTTTTGCCATTATCAAAACTTAGGTTTGACTTGGGTGCTTTCTGCACCAACATAAACACGAGGAAAGATGAGTTACTAATTAGAGTCCAACATCCTTTTCAAAAGTGATATTCCAAAACAAGGAAGAAGATCCAATGAGCTAGGTCTAAATCTTTTCTTCAAGAATCCATATTTAGACCGTCTTTTTCTTTCCCATGTTCACCTTACTACTCTTAGGAATAAGTCTGACATTCCATGTTTCCTAATTCATCAAAAATTTATCCTTTAAATTAGTCATTTCATTTCATTTCGGAGACTATTCTAGGAGAAGTTTGAATCTGCTCAGTTAAGATATTGATAATTGGTCTTGGTTTGACATGTTTTATATGTTACTGATTCCCGGAAGAGTCAATTTCTCCATGTGGGCTTGATATGGGTGCATATCAAGCCCATCGTGGGTCTCAGATTGCAACCATACTGGTTTCATATTGGGCTCATGCACATTGGTTGATTTTTTCGATAATATTTTAATAGCTATAGAGAAGCTGAAATAAGCAATGTAGTGAGACTGTTGGATTTCTCAAAACCTCATAAATTAATAGGATCTGAAATGGTTACAATATGAGGTCTTTAAGTCTATCAGTAGGTTTTGATCGAAACCCACTGATGAACTTATACAAGTCTGATTGGCCTAATTCAGCTTCTATGGATTTATGGGATTGTAAGGAATTCAACGGTATCGTCTATTGCTTATTTTGACTTCTCTAATGTGTTAAACTATTATCGAAAGAATTAGACTCACATTGGGTCCGATATGAGTGCATATCATACCCACGTTGAACTTGATATGGGTTCATATCAAACTCACTATTTTTATCATGACTAGCTAAGACACTTAGTTAAATATTAAATATTATGAGGCCCATGGTATGCATGCAATATGCTTGTAAAAAAAGAAGGGAAGGAGAAGAGAGGAGAGAGAAGATAAAGTTTATTTTGTCAGGAGGGATAAGATAGAAAAATATATAATTGAGTGTGTTTTTTTATCAATATCAAAGTAATATATATATATATATATATATATATATATTATATATATATATATATATATATTATATATATATATATATATATATATATATTATATATATATATGTTGATTAGTTTAAAAATCTACGTGTGCGTTTTCATAAAAAACTGAGATATCATTGTTAGTTGTATACCTCACCTGACAACTTACTGTTTTTTATTTGATTTAGGTATTCATTCATGCAGGATTATGCTCGCATATTTTGTAGGGAGAGCCAAGAATGTTTTGGAATGATTTATAAAATTTCATAACTAGAAATTTCAAAATTTTTAACTTGTCAAAAAAACATTATGGTGCCTATGGTGGTACCAGTATGATTGTTATTTCATTACAAGAGTTTAGTCTTGGTTTCTAGTTGCGCCCACTTATTTTTTATTCATCCAATCATCCTATATATTGAAGTATACTTTAATTGTAATATTTATAAAGAATAATAAGTGATTTTTTTTAACCTGATAACTACTTTCTGCTTCCTTATTTTTCCAGATGTTATAGATGTAAAATGAGTTAGTGGTTATGATTGCCATTAGTTGTATTTTATGTTGTTGGGCATTTTTTTACTTGGTTAATTTTTATTGTTACATTATTACTTATGTTGTATATTTTATCCTTACTTTGTCTTTTAAGTTCTATCACATCACAATCTTTTGTTATAATATCCAGAGGCTTCTTCTCCCATATAATGTATTGGTGCAATCGTTTTTAATTAAAATTAATTAATTTGACTAAACTCAGTTGACTTAAATTTGAGTTTTTATATTTGATAATGATATTTAGAAAATACAAATGGGTCCAGGTTGATCGAATATTTGACTTGGTAATCCTAGTGAAACTAGGCAAACCTAGTGGGAACTAGGTGAAGTCCAAATTAATCTGCAAGAATCACACATTAGTGTTGGATCGAGAAAACACAATGGAGGGGGGTGAATATCGTGAAAACGTTTCGGATTAGAAGTTAAGAGAATACACAGCGGAAATTAACTCAAACACACAGAACCAAGGATTTTTACTTGGTTCGGAGTCGCGGTCGGCTCCTACTCCAAGGCCCACGGTTCTTGACCGTTTACTGCGGGCAATTCTATAATGCGCAAAGTTTTACAGAGATTTGTACAGTAGTAGTGCAGTAAAAGAACAATTTAACTCTTCGTTATCGACGCCCAATGTGGATTGTACTTTGGTGCGGAGGGTCGTCGTCGACGCTAGAACCTCGAGATCAGAAGTTTCCGGAGCAGAGCGCTTGAGCGAAGAGCGTTGAGGCGTTGGAAAAGTGTGTTCTGAAGCCTTGGGGGTCGAGCCCCTTTTATAGTGCACTTGGGGCACCCTGGACGTTGGGGGCGCCCTCCACGTGCCTCTGGATCTGCAAACCCCTATCCGAAACTCGGTCAGCCCTTATCCCTTCAAAATAGGGCTCGGAGCTAACGGGGGCGCCCTGCTTGACTTGGTCAACAGGCTTCACGGTTGCTTTTTGCTTCGGTTTATTTCTTGGCTGTGACTCAGGGCGCCCGGGACCTCCAGGGTGCCCTGCTTAGAGCAGTTTCGAAGCAACTCTTTGCTTGGTTGTTTTGCTTTGACCTTGGGCGCCCGGGACCTCTAGGGCGCCTTGCCCAGCTGCTGCCCCTCTCCTTTGGGGCGTTCTGAGCTGCAGAAACTCGTTCCTTTGGTCCTGCATCCAGGGTTAGTTCCAAAACAACAAGGTAAGAGTGTTAGATAATTTTTTACAGTCGTAGCTGTCTTGGTTCTGACTTCGGGTCTTCAAAATGGAACCCTAGGTCGAGCCGACACCTATGTTCCCTCGACGGGGAACGCGTCCTCACTTACTCCTCTCAGGAGAATTTACCTTTTGCCAACCAGCTCCTCCGGTTGGACTTTTGCCCAGTTTTACTCACCAGGTCTTCGTGCCCAATCCGCGACCAGGTCTTAGTGCCCACCTTCCGAGCAGGTCTTCGGTGCCCAGCCCTCGGCCAGGTCTTAGTGCCCAATTCCTCGAACCAGGTCTTCGGTGCCCAGCCCTCGGCTAGGTCTTAGTGCCCAGTCCACTACCAGGACTTATTGCCCAACCTTATGTCAGGACTTAGTTGCCCAGCCCACGGCCAGGACTTATTGCCTAGATTACCTAGGACTTTCCTGCATACTTGAGTAACTTTATTAGATCACAAATAGTACTTAACTTTGAATCCTTTGCCAATATCAAAACAAGGTTCGATAAGGTGCTTCCTGCACCAACAATTAGCAGGATGAAAGTTTACTGAAAGACTAGACTTAATTGCGGTTAGGCAACGAGAAGTCCTAGTGGAACTAGGCAGACCTAGTTGAGAATTAGGTGAAGTTCAAGTGGATCTGAGAGGATCGCACATCGACAAGGTGGAAATTTATTGAGAGACTAGACCTAACTATGGTTCGGCAAAGGGAAGTCCTAGTGGGACTAGACAGACCTAGTTAAGAACTAGATGAAGACCAAGGTGGGTTAGCTGGAAACTAAACACTTGGCATGAGTGGAATCCTAGTTGGGAACTAAGCAACGAAAAGCCCTAATAGGTCATGATTAACCAGAAGTTGGGCAAAACAACCCCGGACTTGGTTTAGGCAAGTTAGGATTAGGACAATCAATCAGGTGATCAATTGAGAATTATTTCTCATGAAATAGAAATGCCCTTAATCGATTGGGCAATCGATTAAGGGGTAGACCAATCGATCAGTTGATCGATTAGTGGCTAGGTTGTCGCAAAAACAAAATCAACCTAATCGATTATGTGATCGATTAAGACAGTTATGTTGCAAGAACACAAGCCCTCATAATCGATTGGGCAATCGATTAAGGGCCGATAATCAATCAGGTGATCAATTGGGAGAAGAAGAAAATAGTTGTTGCGAGGTTTTCAAGAGAGTTTTGGAGCCAAGTGTTGTTGCATTTCCAAGCATCTAGAGAGAATTTTAAGCTAAAAGAGAGCAAGAAAAGCAAGAGCTTATTGTTGTAAATCTTGTAAGATTTAATTTATATTTGCTTGATTCTTGTTGTATTTCTTTGTAAGCTTGTACAAAGCTTCTTCGCCTATACGAAGGAGGTTTTCATAGTGGATTTGTGAGTAAGGAGTGGATCTTTGGATTAGTCATCTCATGGAGGTGAATACCAAGTAAAATCAAGAGTATTAACATTCTCAAGTCTTTCGTCGCGACAAATCTTCATTGAGCAAAAGTGAAGCTATTCACCCCTAGCTCTCGATGTATCCTAACAAGTGGTATCAGAGCGAGGTCGCTCTTTTTTGAACTAATCGTCGAGGGAGCAAAGTGCTACAGGAAGAAGAAGTTGAAGAGAAACCTTAATTTCAAGAAGTCATCATCAAGGGAATTCAACTTCAAAAATGGAGTTTGGCTATTTGGGCATGTCCACCATTCGGAACAACAAGCTTCGATCTTTGAAAATCAAGAATTGAAAATTTCTTCATGATGGAGATAGAGCAATGGTTTGCTCTAATGGAGTAATTTCAAGCTCTAACGGATAACAATGGGAAGCTCCTCAAGAAAAGTAAATTGACTACGGAGCAACTAAGAAAATCCGAGACAAATGATAAGGTAACCAAAATTTTAGTTAATTTATTGCTTAACAATATCTTGTGCGAAATGGGGGAGTGCAAGTGAATTATGGAGCAAGTTGATCAAGTTTCATGAAGATCCTTTCACCTTGCTGAGTTAAGAAAATCAAAAGAGGGAGATTCATTGGATCAAAAGGAAGAGGACTCGAAGGTTGAAAGATGTTCAACATTCAAAGAAGAAATTTAAGAAGCATCCACCTCAAGGATTGAGATGGAGCATAGATCATTGACTTTGGAACAAGAAGATGCATCATCATCCAAGGTCAATGAAGAAGAGTTAACTGCCACCTCCATAACTTATGAAGGTATAAAAATTTCAATGTGTAAAAATAAAGATCACATCATTTATTTTGCGTGTAGGGGAAAAGAGCACTATAAGAGTAAGTGTCCAAAATTGACCAAGAATAAGGATCAAGTGACATCCAAGGTCAAAGAAAAATCAAAAGAGGTCAGACTTGTGCTACAGAAGGGCAAAGAGCACATTATGTATTTTTCTTGCAATAAGAATGTCCAAAGCGGAGAAATTCGACCAAGAACAAAAGAGGAAGCTCAAGTCAAGGAGGAACTTCCAAAAGCATTTCTAAGGTACCATTAGTTAATGGTAATTATTTACATTATGATAAAATGCATGTCTGAAATAATTTTTATTATTTTAATATTATTTATCATAAAAATAGGAAGTATGATAATGTTAGAGAAAACTATAAAGTCTTTCAAGCTAGGACTACCACACCTAGGGTTAAGGAACAATTTATGAATCTAATGGTGATCTACAAAATCTAAGGCCAAGAAGAAAAATATCCATGACAATCATATAAAATCAAGTTTTGAGGATTTAAGACAAGAGAATCAAGTTTTGAGGTCAAAACTTGATAAATTAGAAAAGTCCCTTAAAAGAATTGAAAATTTATTTAACGAATCCGAGGAACAAAACCTAGGTTTAGGAAAATAATGATTATTCAATGATAAGAGAGGTTTGGGATACAAACCAAAGGCCAAAGAAAATTGTCCATCATATCATAGAGTTCCATTTGATTATGGAATTAAATCTAGGTCACGAGTCAAGTCAAGGTCATAAGAGAAGTTATCTTTAGAGTTGACCTAGAAGGGACTAGCATTACTAAGGCTTCTAAGGAGCCTAGGAAAGTCATTAGGAAAATATCAAGGGAGTTTATCCTTAGTGAGTACCTAGAATACTCAAGGAGCACCAATATGTTTTGGATTTCTAAGAGTGTGTTCGCCACACCCTAGATGAGTTTGGAATACGTCAACTCTAATTAGAAGTGTAGTTAACTCAATCGTGATAAAGTTAACACTCAGGGATATTTTTAAGGAATTGTTGCCTTTGAAAATAAAGAAGTTGATATTTACTCTTGATCAGTAAAGTTGTGCAAAAATTAAATATTTTGGAAGATTTGAGCTTAATCAAATTGGCACCAATGGGCTAGAATTCAAAGAAATGTCAAGTTGGGATTTTAGCATTCTCTTTATGGAAATGAGGGCAAATTAGGATTATTTTAGGCTTATCAATTAGTGTAGGATACTTAAATAGTGAATCTAGGTAATTTCTTTTACGCTAGAATGCTATGATTTGTATGCCCTATCATATTCCATGACATCATGCTTTAACATTCATATTTTATTAGGAAAAATATCATATGTCATGTCATACTTATATCATATAGCTATAATAGCTAGGTTCTTCATTTGAAAATATGTATTTGATGTATGTCATAATTACTATCATGCATTATTTTAAGTTGTTGAAATTAAGGACATTGGTATTAATTGACATCCTAGGTAGGATGTTCAACGTTTAAAATGTATAATTAGAAATGCATTAACCCTAGTTTAGAAGAACTTATTTCTATACATCTCACAAACACTGTAAGTTGACTTGTATGTGTATTAAGACATATTAGATATATGTAAGATAATAAGAAGATGAACAAAACTCAAAGTGTGATTTAGCACATCCTATTGAATTTTAAGATCATCAAAATAATGATTAAGTGAACTCAAATCATTGGGAAAGCTAGTGTAGAAGTTATGTGTATTTAGCCCAAAGAACACGGTCGGAAATTATTTTAAAACTATTTTGATGAAGTCTATCTTTTGATAGGAATCATCATTAATTAATTGGATACAAAATAGATAAAACATTGAAGTTTTTCAAGGTTTACAATTTTATGTCAATCTTTGAAAATGGAAGCTATTTTCAAGAAAATATTTTTTCCATTCTAGTATATGGTACAAATAATGTCTATGTAAAATTTCATGATTTTTCGACAATCGGAGAATTATTTATGATTTTCTTAATTCGAATATGAAATTATTTTCAAAAATAAAAAAAATAAAAAATGGCAATCAATTAGGCAATCGTTAACCCCCCACACCAATCGATTGGTCAATCAATTAGCAACGTATTTCCACGACTAGAAACTCGTGGAATCAATCAAGCGATCAATTACAATGACTCAATCAATCACGTAATCGATTAAGGCAGGCCATAATAGATTGAAACCCAACTTCAATCAATTCGGATAGATTGTAATTGATTGGTTACTAAAACCAATCGATTAGAAACCCTGATTTTGGCTAATATTAACTGATTTCAGTCCATTGAGTCAAGATTAAGTCATTTCACTATTCCTAACCCTATGAAAGAAGGAAGGCATTATTGAAAATGACTAGAATGGGTTTAGGGGAGGTTTAAGTTTAAGTGAAAATATTTAAATCTCATAAATTCGTTTTGAGTTTTCCTAATGATTTAGGAACTCAAAATCATTGTTGGTGCAATGTTAGAAATTGGAGCATGTTTTGAAGGAGAGGTCTTCCTTAAAGACATGATTTATTTTCTTTTGATAAAAGACAACAATGAAGATTAGGGATCTTCATTGTGACAAGTAGATGCTCAAGTTTGAGCATACGAGACAATGAAAGATATGAGATTTTTATTGGGTACCTTTGACCAAATTGATCCTCAGGAGAGAGTTTTTGATGCATGTCAAAGGGGGGGGATATATAGTTCAAGCTAGAAACCTTCATTGAAGATGAGAGTTGGGCTAAAAGGTTAGTTTATCTTAAATATATTGTCAAACATCAAAATGGGGGAGATTGTTGGTGCAATTTTCTTTGGGCCATGATGACTAGTTTGACTAAGCTCGGGTTGGCTCGAGTTTGAGTTTCGACAATGATATTTGAAAAATATGTAAGGCAAGTCAAATTTATCAAGGTTGACCGGATACTTGATTGAGAAGTGCTAGTGGGACTAGGCAGACCTAGTTGAGAACTAGGTGAAGTCCAAGTGAATATGAGAGAATCACACGTTAGTAGGGTGGAAGTCTACCAATAGACTAGACTTAACTATGGTTAGACAAAAGGAAGTCCTAGTGGGACTAGACAGACCTAGGTGAACTCCTAGTGGATCTGGGAGGATCTCACGTTGGCAGGGTGGAAGTTTACTGAGAGACTAGACCTAACTGCGGTTAGACAAAGGGAAGTCCTAGTGGGACTAGGCAGACATAGTTGGGAACTAGATAAAGACCAAGGTAGGTTAGCTGAGAGCTAAACACTTGGCGTGAGTAGAATTCTAGTTGGTAACTAGGCAACGAAAAATCCTAATAGGTCATTATTGACCGAAAGTTGGGCAAAGCCCCAGATTTGGTTTAGGCAAGTTAGGGCTAGGACAAGATCAATTGTGGATTGTTCTCGTGAGCTAGAAAGACCTTTAATCGATTAGGCAATTGATTAAGGGGTATACCAATCGATCTGGTGGCTAGGTTGTCATGAAAACAGAATCAGCCTTAATCGATAGGGTGATCTATTAAAGCAGTTTTATCGCAAGAACAGAGACCCTCGTAATACATTGGGCAATCAATTAAGGGCTAGTAATCGATCAGGTGATCGATTAAGAGAAGAATAAAATAGCCGTTGCGAGGTTTGGACGACTGGATTTGATTGGATCTTCAAATGAATTGATTGACCAATTGATTGAAAACCCTAATTTGCGGGATTTAAAGGGTGTCACGAGGATTCAAATCACAAGCTTTTTCTCCACCTTCATCGCCATTTCAAGAGAGTTCTTGGACTCAAATGTTGTTGCATTTCCAAGCATCTAGAGGTGATTCTAAGCTAGAAGAAAGCAAAAAAAAGAGAGAGAAAGAACTCATTATTGTAAATCTTGTAAGATTTCATTTGTATTTGCTTGATTCTTATTACATTTCTTTGTGAGCTTATACGAGCCTTTTTCGCCTCCACAAAGGAGGTTTTCATAGTGGATATATGAGTGAAGAGTGTTGGGACCGATGGATCGACTAGAGGGGGATGAATAGCTTTTCGTCTAATTTGCTTTGCTCTCCCTACAAGGTTAGTGCGCAAGCAGAATTACAAACTAAGCAATTAGAAACAATGCTAACACTTAACCTTTTACGTGGTTCGGAGATTGCTTGCTCATACTTCACGACGTGCCATTGAAGTGGACGAACCCTCAATTCTTCGGTGGATTAATCCTCGATAATCTTCGGCTAATGATTTCTCCTTCTCGGTGGAGAACTGTTGGGATCTCCCGACGACATAAACACAAAACGCATGTGACTCTTGTCTCTTTAGCTTCCCTTCATTAAAGCCAATAAAGAGCACATCTTCTCATGTGACTCTTCATCTTCTCTCCATTCAATGAAGAGAGACTTTTTTCTTTCCTTCATTAAACACTTTAATGAATTTCTCCCTCCATTCTGACCAGGGCCTCTCGAGCTCCCGACCAGGTCTCCTGACCAAGTCCCCGAGCTCCCGACCAAGTCTGCCGACCAAGTCCCCGAGCTCCCGACCATGTCTGCCGAGCTAGTCTCTTGAGCTCCCGACTAAGTCTGCCGACCTAGTCTCTCAAGCTCCCGACCTAGTCTCCCGAGTTCCCAACTCAAGCTCCCGAAGTATCGTGTCCTTAGTGTATGACCCAATAGGTTCTCGTGACGTTGGCAATGTGTCTAAACCGCTTTAGACACATAAGCAATGAGCGACATCTAGCAATGCATCATTGCTACCGAAGTAACAAGAAAGTCGAGATCTGACTTAACCTCCATTACTATGATAATGTATGACCTTGTCCTTCTATCCTTGATATCTAGATTGACCAATAAGGCATAGGTTTGTCATCCTCGATCAATCTATGTGTTTCTTGATCCCCGAGTAGACTCACTCAAACAAATGAGCTCAATATTTCATATTGACTCATTTGAGCATGGTCATGCGTTTTAGTAGTCATACTCGATCAAGGGGCCCACAGATATCACTCCCATCATATGGGATGGATAGATCTCATCTACAACACTCACATCCCTCTGCATAATTCATTATATACCCAGTGATCGCCTTTATAGTCCACCCTGTTACGGGTGACGTTTGATGATACCAAAGTACATAACTCCTTATGTAGGGAACCGTAGTGACTTCAGGTCTAAGGACTATTCATACTAATAGTCACATGAGAAAGTTTATGACACTCATATGACAATCTATGAAACTTTCTCATGGCGGGTCAAATCAGTACACATTCTCTAATGTATACTCATGTGTCAACTTGATATCACATATCCATGACTTGTGAGCTCAAGTAATCAATTGACCTACATGCTAGTCTCCATGCATTAACATTGTCCTTGAATATTAATGTTTGACTAGGAATGATTTAGTGTAGTGTTCTCTACATTATCTCACTATCGATTCAACCAATCGATATAATATAGATAAGAACCTACTATTCAAGGAATTTTATACTTAGTTATTTGACACAAGTATAAAGTAATATAATAACCAAACATGTTTTACTAATGATAGAATATGATACAAAAGTCCCTAGTCAATCATCATATAATTGGCTCTAGGGCTCCTACTAACAAGAACAACATCTCACAACACACTCTTCCCCTTTACAAGATTGGGAGTTAGGGTTAGGAGGAAGAGTTGAGCTTAGCGAGCTTAAGCACTTGATCAAGATAATTTCTCATTTAAGAGTTGACCTTTCTCAAGTCTCAACCTTCCCTTTAAATAGAGCAGAGAGCTTTTAACAAAACAGCTCAGCCCCGACACCAGTTGACTGCTACTAAGCCCAATCAACTGGTGTTTAGCCAAACGACTAGTTTTTGAATAGACTAGTCGACTGCCATTCAGACCAGTTGACTGCTCTTGCTGTTCGAACCTTACAAAAGGATCAGTCGACTGGTGTCCTTACCAGTCGACTGGTCCTGTTACACACTCACACTCATCCTCTCCGAAGTTGCCCTTTTGAAGCTCTCTTCCCTTGGCTCTCGTTCCTCGGATGCAACCAAGCCCTCAGCTCGTCCTAACACTATCCTTTGTGTATGCCTTGAAGTTTGCTTCCTCCCTCAGCTCCACTCCGTTGCTCCTCGACCGGTGGTCCCTCGGATGCGCCATCCTTCACCGACTCAAGGACCCGAGCACCAGGATGACATCTCCCATATATGTGTTTCACCAAGTCTTGCATGACTCAAATACACATCAAACTAATATGAAAACCTAACTTAATCATATTGACACACACATCAAAATCTATGATCGTACCGATCAAACTTTGGTCAATTGCACCAATAATATCCCCTTTTTAATGTGTGACAATATATTTAAGTTAGACATAAAATAATTTTGAAAGTACAAAGCATAGTATAACATGAAACATTAAAATTGTCCAAGCTCCCTCTCAACCTATGCGTTATCACATGATTTTCAAATTTATCACAAAACACATGAAGAAATAAGTTTCTAACTTAAACTCTTCCATTCTTCCCCTTTGACATCATCAAAAAGATTGGACAAATCGATTCTAACCTATGACATCAAAGGAAAACAAGGTTTTAAATTTTGAAAACACCTAAAATTCAGAAACTCAGGGTATTAGTCGATTGACCTTAACAAAATAATTCCCACCGAATTATTAGTCGACTGGCACTAAGCTATTCTAAATTTTAGCCTTTTGAGCTGAAATTCAGAAATACATCAAAATTTTTATAAAATTTAAAAAATTATAAAATTTTACAAACATATTTCTTGAACTATTCTTCAATAAGAATAAATAAATTTGCATGAAAAGTCAAAGTATTTTTAAATTCTTGACCAAAACTTAAAAACTTGAAAAAATCTTCAACTTTGTATCAATCTTAACCCTAGTTTGAAATCATATGTTTTTCTATACCACAGAAAGTAAAACACAGAATTATTTTCAAAACATTTGAAATATTCAACTATTATCTATGAGCAAGATGTCCATTAATTAAATATTTGTTTTCTCCATAATTGATCCATTATTACTAAAATGATATATTTCATAATCATTAAAATGTCATAAACACATGTGAATTATGAGTATCATCCTAACATCTCATATGCCTAAGTAAAATCATGAATCAAGTCATTATGAGATGTACTAACAGTAATCTCCATTTAGCCCATTTTATCATGAATTTATTTAGGCTAAGTGCTCCCCCTTAAAGTCTTAAGTCAACCATTTTTCAAAAATTTAAAATTTTAACAAACATGGTTTACTTATCCCAAAATCGTCTAACCCTTGAGAATTGACTTTGACACCCAATAGAAATACTTTCTAATTCGGTTGACCAAGTACTCCTTAAGGATCCATTTCCTATCTATAGTCTTGGTTTTTGATTGACCTCTAGCAATTAAATAATGATAGGTCTTTTCATTGCTAGAATCCTTGTATCCTAACCTCGTTTTCTTGAAACTTGCCATTTGACTTCCAATGATCATGTCTAGGATTTTTGAGCAAATTTTAAATTTTCTAAGAGCTTTTGTAAGGTTATCAACCTTTTCCCTTAATTTCTTATTTTTCTCTTCTAAACATAAATCATTTAGACTAGAAGAAAAGGAAGCATGCATATAATCCGTAAGTGTCATGAATTCTAGTTTTTCATTAAGCATGCATATCTCATTTTTCAAGCATTTAATTTTTTTCTAGCTTTAAATAAATCATCATTAGTGCTAGAAATAATTTTAACTAATGTAATAGTGGGTAGATTATATATCTCACTTACCTAGACATCCGAATTTGAAGTTTGGCCTCCCCTTCACTTGATCTCCCTTCATCTTCACTTGAGCTCTTTTCTTCTTCAACTTTGGATGATGCAGAGGCAATGTCTTCAATTCCCATTAAGGTAAAATGGGACACATGGTATTCTTCTTCTTCCGATGATAATGACTCATCCCATGTTTGGTCTCATCCGATGATTATATATTTAATCTTCCAATCTGAGTTTCATGGAGCTCCATGATTGAAGAGAATTCATCTAGGAAACTTTTATCTAGGTCGTTGGATATGTAGTATGAGTCCACTATTGAGCTCCAATTTATGGTTCTTGGGAAGACACTGATGGCTTTCATCAAGATTTCTCGATTGGAGATTTGCTCATCTATACTTGTTAGTCCATTTAAATTTTCTTAATTCTAAAATGTAAATTAAATACCTTTTCTCCTTTGTCAAGCTTGATGTTGTTGAGTTGAGATCGGAAAAGGTCTCTCTTTGCCAATTTTGCCTCCAATGTGCCTTCATGAAGCTCTACTAGCTTATCCCACAAATCCTTGGCACATGTGTAGCTTCCGATCCAAGTTATTTCTTGTTAGGGAAGCACACTTAGTAGATGATGCAAAGCTTTTAAATTTGCTAGATGATCATCCTTTTGTTTCTCGCTCCACCTTATCTTTTCGAGTGACTTGTTTCTTGATCCCTAGGCACTTCAAAACCATTTTCCATAATTAACATTATATCAAAATCGGCATCGAAGAATACCTCCATCCTTTTCTTCTACCAAGAGAATTCTCCTTCAAATTTGGGTGGTTGGATATGCGAGCCATCCATTTTGATGAGAATTTACTCTTCTCGGAGATTAGTCCGTTGAAGGGCGACCTTGCGCTCTGATACTAATTGTTGGGACCGATGGATCGGTTAGAGGAGGGGTGAATAGCTTTTCATCCAATTTGCTTTGCTCTCCCTACAAGGTTAGTGCGCAAGCGGAAATACAAACTAAGCAATTAGAAACAATGCTAACATTTAACCTTTTATGTGGTTCGGAGATTACTTGCTCCTACTACACGACGTGTCCTTGAGGTGGACGAACCCTCAATCCTTTAGTGGATTAATCTCCGGCAATCTCCTCCGGCTAATACTTTCTCCTTCTCGGTGGAGAACAACCTCTCAGAACACACTCTTCCCCTTTACAAGATTGGGAGTTAGTGTTAGGAAGAAGAGTTGAGCTTAGGGAGCTTGAGCACTTGATTAAGAAAGTTTCTCACTTAAGAGTTGACTCTTCTCAAGTCTCAACATTCCCTTTAAATAGAGGAGAGAACTATTAACAAAAAAGCTCAGTCCTGACACCAGTCGACCGGTGCTTAGCCAAACGACTAGTTTTCAAACAGACCAGATGAATGACATTCAGACCTGTCGACTACTCTTGTTGTTTGAACCTTACAGAAGGATCAGTTGACTGCTGTCTTTACCAGTCGATTGGTCTTGTTACACACTCACATGTATCCTCTCCGAAGTTGTCCTTTTGAAGCGCTCTTCCCTTGGCTCTCGTCCCTCGGATGCATCAAAGCCCTCAGCTTGTCCTGATTCTATCTTTCACGTATGCCTTGAAGTCTGCTTCCTCCCTCGGCTACACTCCGTTACTCCTTGACCGGCGGTCCCTCGGATGCACCATCCTTCACTAACTCAAGGACCCGAGTATCAAGATGAGATCTCCCATATGTGTGTTTCACCAAGTCTTGCATGACTCAAATATACATCAAACTAATATGAAAATCTAACTTAATCATATCGACGCACACATTAAAACCCATGATCGTACCGATAAAACTTAGGTCGATTGCACCAACAAGGAGGAGTGAACCCTTTGAGTAGTCACCTTAAGGAGGTAGATACCAAGTATACTAAAAAAATATTAGTATTGCTCAAGTCTTCCACCGCGACAAATCTTTATCGAGTAAAAGAGAAGTTATTCACTCCCTCTAGCTCTCGACGTATCCTAACAATACGTAGACATGGTGAATATCACATTCCACACTTTAACATTGTTTCTTTGACATGACCTTTTTGGTACCTTTATGTTGCATTAATTATTTAGTTGACCCAGCTATTTAAATGTATGTCTGTTATCTCTCAATTTTATGTGCTTGAGCTACTTGGTTGATGGGTAACCTTTTCTCTGAAATGAAGAATTCTGTAACATGTATATTTAGCAAGTTTAATCGTCTTTAAGATTAAGTAGATTACATTTGAGAGGTGAAATTGCAAAAACTAAATTGACATTCTTTGTTGTTAAACCTAAATCGACATTCTTTGTTGTAGAAACTAAATTGACGTTAGGCCTGATATGATTTCTTATTAAGCTTAGCATGGAGTTTTTGCCGATTCTTTCTTATTAAATTTTAACACTTCCAGAGAAACTGAAATAAACAATAAATATCATATTTGATCTTTTTACAACTTTAGAAAACCATATGACTGAAATGGGTGCAATCGGAGCTCTGTAGGTCAATTAGTGGGTTTCGATCGAAACCCACTGATTGACCTAGAGAGCTGACTAAAATCCACTGATTGACCTAGTGTGTTTCGATTGTACCTGATAGGGATGAGCAATCAGGGGGGACACGTGGCACGGAAAACTACGTGGCAGGGCCCACCAAACTAGTGCCTCGAGGTTAGACCGGGAGTCAGACTCCCGAAACTATCTCGGGAGAACAAAAGAAGTGCCTCGATGTTAGACCGGCAATCGGGCTCCAGAGACTATCTCGGGAGAACGGAAGAAGGCCCCGATATCAACTCGGGAGATAAGATCCCGAGACTGACTCGGGAGATTAGAGCCCAAAGATCAGCGTAGGGATAAGAAAGTCAGACTTCAAGTACCCTCTCCTCCTTCCAGAACAGGAAAGTCATTAGGTAATTATTGTTGGCAGTGCATGGTAATTAGGGTCATAATAGTCACAGTGGTTGTTACCAGAGGAAGACAACTGGCAAGTAACCGATGACTAAGAAACATGGAGGAGGAGGTGGGGATATGTGGGAGGAAGACGTTAGGTATATAAGATGTCTCGGCACCCAGGTAAAGAGGGTAAGCTTTCCATAATTATAGTACTTTGATTCCTCGCTTTTCTCCCGAAAAGAAGGAGTTCTGACTTGAGCGTCGGAGAGAGCTCCACCGGAACTTCTTCCAGTGCATCCCCTTTACCTCGTGTTAATTTCGCAAGCGCTGACGTCTTCTCCCCATTATCGTCACGTGGGTTGCGCTTTGGTGATTCGTCATCCCCGTCGTTCACTTCCGGAACAGTACCCATTTTAGATTTTGTAAATTTTTGAAGTTGTAATGAGTTCAAATATTATTTTGACTTTTTCGGAGGTGTTAAAATATGATAAAAAAGAATCGGTAAGAAACTCACGTTTGACCTGATATGATTATATATCAGGACCACCCACATTGGGCCTGATATAGAATTGTATCGGGCCCAATGTGTGTAAGTATCCCAGGTTGGTTTTGATGTAGTTAACCTAGTCAAGTTAGGTCATGTTGGTTTTTTATCCCTCTATCTAATTGTGCAGGAACTTAGGAGCGGAGAAAGTCGAGCGTAAGATGCAGTGGACGAGAAGGATTGCACGAGGGAGTGAGCCAACAGGCTCGGTGCATTCGAGGGATGCGGAAGCTACGAAAAAGTACACCGGTGGAGCGAGAAGGACATGCGCGAAGTCTGAGGGACGAGAAGTCGAAATGAAGGATGCTCGAGGGGCGAAAGGCCGAAGTCGAGTTCGAGTGAGTCTAACTCCGGTTGGCCAGAAGTCACCCAAGAAGACTCGTTGGAGACTGGTCAGTAAGTTGCTGACCAAAGTCACTCGTGCGCCTGTATTGATAGGGGCGCCCGAGCACTCGGACGACCCTATGCAAATAGGCGCCCGAGAGCCAATAATTATCTGTCAGCTATGTTGGTGCAATCTTTGTTAGGTCAGGGTTGACCTAGTTTGACTAGGCTCAGGTGACCTTATATCTGGTAAGCTTGGTAAACTTAAGGTTGGATCTTTCGATGTTTGATAATAATGTTTGAATATTCTGATGAAGTCCAGGTGGATCGGGGAGATCGCACGCTGGCATGGGAAAAACATAGGGGGACTAGGCACACCTACTGGGACTAGGTGAAGTCCAGGTGGATCGGTTTGATCGTACGCTGGCACGAGAAAAGACCTAGTGGGACTAGGTGAAGTCCGGGTGGATCGGGGAGATTGCACGCTGGCAAGGTAGAAGTCTACCGAGAGACTAGACCTAACTCGAGGGTTAGCCAAACCTGGTTGAGAATCAGGTTAAGTCCTAGCTGAGAGCTAGGCAGGAGAAATCTAGGTTGGTTAAAGGGGTTGACCGAACACTTGGTAACCCTAGACTTGTGCGCATAAGTTAGGATTGGACTCAATCGATTGGGTAATCGATTAGGGTTTGGTTTCTCGCGAACAGAAGCTTTCTTGATCGATTGGGTGATCGGTTAACGAAGGTGTGAATCGATTGAGTAATCGATTGGGAGAAATGAAGTGCGAGAACAGAAGGTGGCTGAATCGATTGGGCAATCGATTCAGCCTTCTCTTAATCGATTGATCAATCGATTAAGAGGTCCGATAATCGATTGAGTGATCGATTAAGGCAGTATTGCGCGAGAGCACAGAAATGTGCTGAATCGATTCAGCAATCGATTAAGGTTGTTCTTAATCGATTGGCTAATCGATTAAGCTTCAAAAACTAGCCATTGAACGGCTAAGTCTGACGTGGTAATCGATTAGGAAACCCTAAGCATCGGGTATATAGGGTTTCCACGCAGGTTTGATGCTGATGGCTTCGGCAGCTCTTCGGCACCTCTTCTCCTCCTTCCTCGTCATTTCAAGAGAAGCTTTCAGGCATAGTGTTGCTGCACTTCCAAAGTTCTAGAGGCGATCTCAAGCTTGAAGAAAGCAAGGAAAGCAAAGAGAGCTTGTTGCTGTAAATCTTGTAAGATTTTCTATTATATTTACTTCCTCTTGTTGCATTCTTCTTGTGAGCTTGTAAGAGATTTCTCCACCTCAAGAAGGAGATCTTTCATAGTGTATGAGAGAGTGAAGAGAGTAGATCCTTGGATTAGTCACCTCAAGGAGGTGGATACCAAGTAAATCCTTAAGTGTTAGCATTGCTTGGAGTCTTCCGCGGCGACAAATATTCTACAAGCAAATCGGAGCTAATCACCCCCTCTAGCTCTCCTACCGGTCCTGACAAGCTAGCTGTTTACGGATGTTGCATACTGGATAATCCTCAAGCCACGTGTTAGGCACTCTCAAACACTCGGGTGCACCTATAGTGCCACGTCAGCAACCGGATAAGTTTGACCGGAGCTATAAATAGACCACTAGAGTTCAGTTCCAGATTATCGATTCAACTGATTCATAGCAAAAACTTTCTTTGTAGTTTTCCATTCTTTTTCTGAGCTCTCATTTTATAAGAGACTTCTCCGCCCGAAGGAGATTATTCAAGAGATCTACGCTACACTTGCCTTGGATTAGGAATCTCTCCGGTTGCAAACCAAGTAAACATCTGTCTGTCTCTTTTCTGTTATAGTTTCTCTATTAATGTTTGCTTTATCTTGAACTAATAAACATCTTTGTTTAAGATAAATAAAAGATATAGATTTTTATTTTCAGGGTCAATTCACCCTCCTCTTGCCGACCTTCGATCACCGTCAATGTGGAGTTTCTTATCGATTCTTTCTTATTACATTTTAACACCTTCATAAAAGTCGAAATAAACAATAAATATCATACTTGAATTCCTTACAATCTTAGAAAATCCACAGGACCTGAAATGGTTGCAATCTGAGGTCTCTAGATCGATTAGTGGATTTTGACTGAAACCCACTGATTAACTTAGAGAGCTTCGATTGCATCTATTTCAGGTCTCGTGGATTTCTAGATTGCAAGGAGTTCAAATATGCTATCCATTATTTATTTCAAATTCTCTCGTGTTAAAATGTTACGAACCAATTAAATCATAAACGTTGTGGGCCTAATATGATTTGCATATTAGACTCAACATGTATGCATGCAAAAAAAGAGAAAAAAAGAATATAGGAGAGACAGAGAGAGAAAAATTAGATTTGTTAGGAGTTGTCGGGAGGGAGAGAATAGGAAAAATGCATAATTGAATGTGTCCTTTGACATGTAAAAAAACAAACTAAAGAAACTCATAAGAGATGTCTATTTTGAAAGAGCATAATGGTCTGGGCTATATTCTCCAAAAAACCCTCATTAATTTTTAATTTTTTATTATTATATTTTTGCTTGATTTTTTTTTAATGAAATCAAATGGAAAAAAAATTCAACTTGGTTTAATATTAACATACACGAACGTCATCAGTGTTTTTTTTTAATTTAACTTAATATTATTCTAAATGTTTTTTTAAAAAAATTTAACTTAATATTAACTCATATAATCATTCATGAGCACCTGAAAGGATGGGCAGAATCCAACATATAAAACTAGATGTTTTTGTGAACTACGTGGCTGTAGCAGATAGACAAATGTCCATGCCAATGCCGGTGGATCAAAGAAGTTGGGATGGCATTGCCAATGATTGATATGATTTTTATTTTATTATTTTTAAATGAGACATTTTATGCAATAATAATAAAAAGAAAGAAAATATGCTTTCAATTTTGGCAATAACTACTTCCCCTACTTCAAGTGCACCCATCCTTCATCCTGCAAAAATCTAAACCACACACACCACCACTCAACCCCATTTATAGTTGCATACCCACGTACAATCCAATTAAGACGTGTGTACGTCTTCCGAAGCGCGCATTCGGTAAACCCGTGGGCTTTAATCTACCCGAAACACATCAGTTCCTCTCCTGCCCGTGCGATGCAAATCTAACGGCTGAAACCTTCCTCAGCAACTTCCACTGTGGCTAAGAACGAACGCCATGATCATATCCACAAAAATATCTAAACCAAACCCGACTTAAACAACAGGACATAACGTTACACCAGGCCCACCGGGAGCAGCATTCGAATTGGAAGGGAGGTGACGGGATTTAATCTACCCGAAACACATCAGTTCCTCTCCTGCCCGTGCGATGCAAATCTAACGGCTGAAACCTTCCTCAGCAACTACCACTGTGGCTAAGAACGAAGTAACGCCATGATCATATCCACAAAAATATCTAAACCAACCCGACTTAAACAACCGGACATAACGTTACACCAGGCCCCACCGGGAGCAGCATTCGGATTGGAAGGGAGGTGGCAAAAACACACCGCAGAAGCCCAATTAGCGACGATCACAGGGATCGGTGACGTGTCCTAGTACCCAAGCACCGGCCACCAAATCCCTTCGCTTCGCACTCGTCTCCGCGGTTCGATCGCCAGCCGTTGGTTTCGAGCCCTCGCTTCTTCACCCGGCACCCACTCCTTGCCCCTTCTTATCCCCTTTTCTTCCTCTCCAACATCGTCATTCCTCCCCCATCGATTTACGCTGTCTCGAATCCCTAATCTCAAGGTGAAGTTTCCTCCTTTTATGTGTTTTTTGGGGTTTTATTGGCTATTTCCTTCGGTTTTCGCCAGATCTGATCTTTTTTTCGTTGCAGATCTCGCCATGACGAGGGGAAAATCGAAAGCCGACGCCCCCAAGAAGGCCGATACCAAGTGAGTATCGATTTCCCTCTTTTGAGTGTTTTGTGGAAGATTGATTGCGGAAGGTAATGAATGTTTTTTTTTTTCGAACGCTGTTTTCTGAAAGGCTCGCGGTGAAGAAGGGAGCGGAACGGGCGGCGAAGAAGCCTCGGAAGACGAAGGCCGACAAGGATCCCAACAAGCCCAAGAGGCCTCCCAGTGCCTTTTTCGTCTTCATGTGAGATCAATTATTCTCGGCTGTTTTGATCGATTTGTTGGCTTATCCTACTTATTGGACGCGCAGGGAGGAGTTCAGGAAGATTTACAAGGAAAAACATCCGAATAACAAGTCGGTCGCAGCAGTAAGATTCCTCTTTCTTTCTGCAGTGCTTCTCGTTCAAAAGCTTGATTTTTTTCCTCCCCTTTTATAGAGAGTATATTTCCTTAACTGCTTCGATCCAAATAGGTTGGCAAAGCAGGAGGAGACAAATGGAAATCCTTGTCAGAGGATGTGAGTAATCAAACTTCTTCAACCCGTCTTTCTTTCACTCATATCGACAATTCATTAGAAACATCTCCCCTCTAAATCATACTCCATCTACTTTCGTTCCAGGAGAAAGCTCCCTACGTCGCGAAGGCAGCCAGACTGAAATCAGATTACACAAAGACTATGGCCGCCTACAATAAGAGTCAAGTAAGTAGTGTTCTCAAGTTTGAAATATTTTGTTTTCTTACTCCAAGAATTCCAGCGCTGGATCATCTAAATCTTCGTTTTTACTCGGGAAACAGTCTGGCGGAGGAAGTCGTCCGGCCCCTGCCGCTGCCGCTTCAGCAGATGACGACGAAGAATCCGACAAATCCAAGTCTGAGGTGAACGATGACGAAGATGATGAGGAGGAAGAGGTTTGTGTAACTGTAACGACTTTGAAAAATAAGCTTTATATTTGGCAATCTCTTTAATATTCTGTTTGTACCAGGATGAAGAGGATGACGATTGAGGGAATCGTCAGGAAAGACGCAATCTACGCTGTTTTCTCCTTATCCATTTTCTTTGTTCTTGTTTCTATTTGATGTTGGAAGATTCCTATAAGCTATCATCATCGCCTGTAATGGTAATAGCCATAGTTTGGCAGTTCGCTGCTCATTTAGTGTACTTATTTTCGCTCAGATTAATCTAATTTAGTGCCAGTTGAATCTGTGTTCATCTAATGTAGTGCGAATTGTTTAGTTCGACTTGTAATCACCTTGAATTCTTTCAAGGTTGGTTTTCACTGAAGTATGGTCAAAAAGTTCGTTCATTTCCCAAAGATAGAATTAAAACACTATTTGGCTAAAACAAATGAATAATTCAACTACATGCAATAAGCAACAAAGCTTGAACTTAATGTATTTACCTCATTCTTGTAAGAGAAAATAAACTAAAAATCGAATTAGTAAGTCTAATAAAACATGATGAAAGGTTGAAAGTGATGATCTTATTAATTATAATTAGGACAAAGAAAGCATCACGAAAATAATAACTTAGGCAAAAGTTATGTACTCCACTCACTCGCGAAGAAGCTGAGACTTAGACCTTGTTCATTCACAAGTCGAGAAAGAAAAAGGGAATGCTACTAGAATATCAAGCTTCACGTTGCTAAGATACCACTCGCACTGGCCACTGTCCATTTTGGTGTTGGTGTTTCCAGTTCAATATATTGATCACGAAATTTTGCCCTTGGCGTTTCCAATTCAATCTATTGATTCACAAAATCTCGACTCCATTGTGAGTTAGCAATAGATTTACAAGATGAACACAAATGAAAGGAAACACTGTGGTGTGCGTGTTTCTTAGTTTGATAAGTGGGTTTTGCGTTTCATGGCAAGAACGCACTGGAAGCGCTGCTGTCGTGCACCTTGCCGCCAGAGCTGGAGCCGCATCGCCGGCACCGCTGCGGGATGGGGTCTGTCAGGTTCAGTCGGCAGGAGGGCGGGAGGAGTGGGAACGCAGCCAGCTGTCGACGCACTCGGAATGGAAGCCGTGGCCGCACTGCGGCAAGACACGGAGCACCTCGCCGTCGGCGAACTCGGCGAGGCAGATGGTGCACTCGAGCAGCGCGACGCCGTCCGCGATGGAGGAGGCGGAGGAGTTGAAAGAGAGCGTGGGGAGAACGCGGCCGGCGTTCTTCTTGAGGCCTTTGTTTGGCGGAGCAGGGAAGGGGGCGAGGGCGGATGAGGCGGCGGCGTGATGGAGCCATACGCAACGGGCGACGAGAGCGAGGCCGACGACGCATACGATGGCGCATAGGAGGACGGCCAGGATGATGGCGACGTCAGAATCGAAGGGGAGGGGGCTCGGAGCTTCCGCTTCCGACGATAGGAGGAACGTCGCCGGAGAACGCATACCGTCGTCGATCGAAATCGGATCGCGAGATATGGAAGCGACGAGAGATTAGCGAGTGGGAGCTTTCATTTTATAGTGCAAAATTCCAGCAATAATTTTTCGAGTTTAAGTTGGCCGTACAAAGTACCTTCCAGTCCATCAAATTGAACAACCTCAAAATAAAGGTAGGCAATAGTGTATAAACTTCGATCTTGTACTAAAGATGGTAGATAGAAAGCTACCCAAAACCATATTACCAACCTATCACATTATTAAGCAAACAATATTTCACACACACACAATATTATAGATCCAACATAAAATAATAATGTCTCCACGGGCTGACTAGGTTGGTAAGATGTCTGATTATTTATATCAGAGGTCTCAGGTTCGAAAGCCATCAGTCGTACACGGGGTAAAAATGTAATCTGCTGGCTTAAATCCTCTAGGCCCTAGGTGCCTTATCCCACCAGTAAAATCATGATTTATCCCCTCTGAACATTTGTGGGCCGGGACCAGAGAGTCGTTAAGATGACGGTTCCACCTTTTACAACATAAAATAAAATAATAATAATTCAACGTGGGTCAATTTGTGTCATTCATATGTTTTTTTAATCCTTTTATATCACTAAATTTATCTCTATTAAATATAATTTAGGCTATTTAAATTGCATCGAATATTATTAACCTAAACTCACCTTAGAACTTAAAAGTTGGATATTATCAAAGAGCCTTGTGGCAGTGGCACATTCACTAAGAGAAGGTGGTATCGTTTTTCTTTAAATATATTTTTTTATTTAAGTCATGCGCATAACATCTCTTTCTACCCCATAATGACCAAATTGAATCCAAAAAAGGATGAAAAAAAAGGTTATTGTCAGTGATCCTCCTCCTGTCATTGTATGTATCCAAACCAGATAAGCTACTTTCCAGTTCAGTGGAAGAAGATTCAAGGAAGTAATTTCAAGATTTTCTATCATAGAGAATATATTTTTAAAAGATTGCAGCAAAAAATGGGGGGCATGCCCAATCCAACTTTGAGAGGCACACATTAAGTGCAACAGTATGTAGTTTGAGATCTTCATTTTAAATGATTGAATTTGCCGAATAAACCGAAAGCAATACCTCATTAATATTAGGTCAAAACCTGATCTTGCCAATGTAGTTGCTGAACATGAAAAAATATAATTAAGTATAATGAGATGACAGATGGTTCCATTAAGGCAATTACTTGATTCCACTGCTCTATGTGGCATATATTATTAAGCATATTGAGATGACACATTGTTCCGCAAAGGCAATTATTTGACTGTACTGCTCTGTGTTGCATGACCGTCCAGATCACAAGGGTAATTATTTCAGATACACTCATGTCATATTCCAATTGCAATACTGAGTTATAGTTAAAACCATGCAAATCCTTGGAGATTAAGATTTACTCAACAAAATTCTTTCATTAGATGACATGCAATTAGTTTGTGCAATGAAATTCCATGTTCGCTTTCAATCGTAAGAAAGCCATTCCATATTGATCCCATCGGAGAGCAGTGAAGGCTGAAACGCCGATGACATGGAGGAAATGTTGACCACTGGAAGACTCACGAGTTGTCACGCCCCCAGAGGCACATGCTTGCTCGAAAATCGGACAACATCTCCCCTGTACGACGGACAATATGGGACAATTTATACATATATCTCACCACCAATATAGCTCAGCTACAAGCGGCTGGCATCACAATAATAAATAAAAGATGGCTCAGCCATCACAACTGTAATATGAAACACAACCACGCAGTTTTATATCAACCAAAAGATAACGGGTGGCTCAGCCACCTTAAATATAAAAGAAACTAAATCCAAAAAGATCTCAAACGTCTCTGATATCGACAAGCAAAACTGATAACAAATAAGATGCGATTTTATCAAGTACTGAAAACAAAACAACTATACCCAATACGGAAAAGTAACTCAACTTTGAAACAACTCCAAACCAAAATCACCCGGTGAAACTGAAGGACTAAGGGACTGACAACTGGATCATCTCCTGGCTCCAAGCAATACCACTACCTGCTATCTGAAACAACAAAAAGGGAAGCAGGGGTGGTGAGTCCGGGCGGACTCTGCGGGTATATGAGTAGACAATAAGCATGACATAATAAGATAACGAGTAGAGAATCAAAAGGTACAGTCCATAAGAAATATCAGATTTACCTAATCATGCATAACCATATAATCGACATGGTATAAAACCGAATAATAACTAAACAGGTATAGAATAACTCAACAACAATAATATCAAGATAGACATGCATGTCAAACATATGCAACAATCATAGCTCATATAAGTGCATCAATCACAAGCAAATGCATAAAAGAATACGTATGCACATGATGCAATGACATGTGTCACCCCTGACGCCAGTCAAGCCGTCAACACATCCCATCTGTGTGACCGAGTGGGTAGGGCTGTGACAACTGTACCACTCCAACAACAACAATAATAATACCACATAAGGCGTGGTTGAGTGGACAGGATGCTGGGAAGTCTACACTCCAAACCCACGGTACATGGGGGGGAGCTATCACACTACAATATCCCTCAAAAAAAAACAACAGTGAGGGTGAGCCACCAACGGCTCATCCCTCTAAAACAACGGTGAGGGTGTCACTGTCTGGCATGACAGGACAAACACTCGCACTCTAACCACTACCATGACATCATGTGGTTGAGTGAATCGAGCAACAATATGACTAACGACGGCTCAACTAAATGTAAGCCTAACAGTCGTTAGTATGCAACGTGCAAGTATGGTGCATGATATACGATGCACGAACAACCGAAGAAACCACGATGCAATAAAAATCCAACAAGTAAAACATGCATCGATACAACCAACCAGAAACCGAAAACCAACGATAATGCACCTACACTACTAGGTAGGGTATTTCTAATGCCAATTAAACCTATCTGTGTTTAATGGACTTCTAAGTGCTCGCGTACAAACGGCACGTTACAGAATAGAAAACCAATAGTGGACTGTACAGAAACGAACTTGGAATACTCGAAGATCAACGAAGAGTAAGTCTCAACGGCGATATTTAAATAACGACAAAGAACAAGGTCAAGCAACCTATAAGACATAAACTAGCCATGCTTTAAGGTAAAAGAACTACTCGAGTACAAAGGAGAAGTACCCGCCTTATAATTGTAGAAGCTCGTAAACGAGAACCTTCTACGATCAACCGAACGAGTCCGAATTAAGATCCTGAGTCAATACAAAAGTTTAACTAATTATACAATTAAATAAATTAGTTAAACTACTTATAAACAAAATAACAATAATTACACATCTTTTTAATCAAATGTATCTATCCCTTACAATTGACTTAGTCACCCAACGAAATATCGAGTTTAGGTTCATTACTGACTTAGCCCAAATCTCATCCAAGTAATTTATTCAATACCCAACAATAACCTACGAACAAATGATACATCTTTACAATATATATATTTATCAAATTTGTGTTGCCTACGGTAACTAAACAACATAAGGATTTACATTCCTCCTCTAATTGATGCATCCCAACATAAACAACACAAACCTAAAATTCCCAGCTCACGGCACATGAATGTCAACTCCTCGTATCAACCCCATTCGCAGCATCATGACAAATAGTATCAATAGAGAAATCAAACTCAACCCAACATGAATTCATCCAAACCAAACACTAAACACAACCAACTCTTACAGGTGATGAGCCACGTAAGAAGACCAGGAAAACCTGTGAAAAGGTCGCGAAGAGGGCTGCGATTTTTCCGACAGTAGCTGAAGGAGTAGATGACCTGCAACCTAGGGTTTCCGTGAGGGATTAGGGAAAATTATCTAAACCAAAGATCAATTACCCCAAATCGAATAGCCTATTCTTACCAGCGATGATGAGTCGATCGAGTGAGATCGCACAAGGGGAAGAATCTGAGAGATATGGAAACGGAGACAGGATGCGGAGGAAGGCGAGATCGCCTCTACACTCGGAAATCTGAGAGACGTCGCGTGAGGACGGCTGCGACGTCGGCGATGGGTGACTTAGGGCACAGATGCAAAGCAGACACAGCGTAAGGTGCGGCGGTGGCAGTCGCGAGGGAGAGGAACCGCTCGTGCGGTTTTCGGCGCCACTCGCAACGAAGGGGAGAAGGGAACGACGAAGAGGCAAGAGGGGTTCGAGTGGATGCGGGGAGTTAGGGCTTATTAGGGGTTTTATATAATTATTTTGCCTTTTGCAAATAAGCCCTGCTATTTACGTTATTCACAACTAGGTCCCTATTTTCGGAAACTTACCGTTTCAACCCTAAAAATTCAGTATTTAACACGAGCAGCTGAAAAAAACACTCAATGAAGGAACATTAGACGTAGGCCGGGGGGAGGGGGGGTTCTAACTTAGCTACTCCGACGCTCAAGTCAAGACACAGAAACAAAAAAACTAGAAGCGAGAAGGATTCAATGGTAGAGAAAAATGGAGAGCATACCTGCACTATGGAGGGAGACCCTTATTTATAACATCTCTCATGATCTCCATTCCAATGAGATGTTATATCATTATTAATGAAATTGTTCAATCATCATCTCTTCTATATGGAAGTAGTCACATCATACTGTATAATGATTACCAGGTATTTAATGCGTATCTTATATGAGATATACTTTTTGTATTTGTGATATACTTTGGGCCCTATCCTATTGAGGAGAGTTTTAGAATACTGGGCCTAATGGGTTGGTCGAATAGCGGACTTAATGGCCCTGTCCGACCTTATTCCTCTAGCCCTCGGCTTCGGGCTTACTGGGATCATCGTCGACTTGGTGAGGCCTTTTCCCTTATGGGCCCTAGAAGTCCAACCGGACACATACTCCTCCGCAGTCCGATCGCCACATCCACTCGACTGTCACATGTCAGTTTAGTGGCCATATCCAAACCATCTAACCGAACAATGCTAGACTCCTTTAATCGTCTATCCGGACTTGTTTATCTGGTTTATCTAGGAGCCTTCTCAACTGACTGGGCCATCATTAGACATTTCAATGGACTCTTGGTCAGTTGTCCCGCCGGAGTCACTCTTCTTTGAAATCCAGTCGGTCATGTCCGGTCCACTACTTAATGATTCTTCTGACTTTGACCTCCTAACCTCCACGTCAACCAGCCTCTTTCCCCGGCGGGGCCGCCAATCCTACCGGATCACATATGGTATTTGACTTAGAAGTTCCAAGATGTAATATTTTCAGTTTCAGTCAAAAGATGCTAGCTATGCAGCTTAAGTACGGCCTGCTAGTGTTCATGAGAAATTTATCTCAAGGCAAACTGCAATCTCCTTGTTGTCCGTGGCACTCCAGCACTCTCACAAATATTGCTGTCATGACCGTTGGAAGATTCCCTAGTGGGTCTGAGGTGGGTGATTTTGATCATCTAGTCCAATTACCTCTATTTTTTTTCCCTGAATTTTGTCAATCTCTTTTACAATTTCATCAATTTATTAAGATTAATTCTTCAATATTTGAGAATATCTTGAAAACTTGTCCAAGAAATTGGACAGAATCGGATATACCAACTGATATCCTGGTCTTACTCCATAATCCGGATCAGGATTATAGATTTTTCCAAGCATTTTACTATAACCTGTAATTTCCACAATAATATTTAAGAGCAAATCGATTACTCTTTTTCTATCTCTCTGCAAGAAGATTACGATACTAATAGTCATACACTTGTAACTTGGGGATGTCAAACTCTGCCTGCAAGACAAAGATTTGTTTGGGTGCATGTTTCAACTTTTTCTTTCAGAATGGATGAACGAGTTAAACGTCATATGCTTATCAACTCAATGTTGCAGTGGTCTAGACAAGAGAGGGAGTTGATGCGAATAGAGAAATGTTCCAGTTCTTCCTCAAAAGGAGAGAGTCAAGTCATGGAGGTAATGCCACATCCACTGTCCTATGCAAAATTGATCACCACGTGGTATATTTGTAGAATTATAGTACTTTTGGTTGAGAGTGTTGTTGCCCCGTGTAGTCAAGTTGGTACTCAGATGGTATAACTGTTCACAGGAGTAAGGTTCGAATCCCCTGGGGTTCATTCCCTTATAGAATAAATTCCTATTAGGAGGCCGAGGCCGCTTGATATCGTAATTTACTTCTCTTCCATAAGGCATTGGGTGGCTAATGGAGAGGTGTCTGGAATAAGTGTTATCACCTTTTGACATTACTTGAATGAGAGTATTGTTAATCTTCTATTTTAGATTATTCTTTCTTTCAATGGTTGAGGTACTGAAACAAAACCATCGACTCTCAAAATTCAAGTTAAAGAAGATGCTAGAATATACCTTTCAGTGGCTCTAGGATTGGGCTTTTCTTGATCAGTAATAATACTTCACATGCATAATTATTAAAGGCACTCAACTTGCTACTCCTAGGCACAAGGCACAACAAGATGAGCCTCTTGGGCCTAGCCGCCTTAAGCGCATGTCTTGTGAGAGGTGACAGGTGCCTTGAGCCCTCGCCTCATTGAAGCGAGATGTAGGCCCAAATTGTTTCTAAGCTCAATCATACCTTTGATTACCCTTTAAATTAATTACATAGGATGTATACAACACTTATTTCTTTGCTTGTGGAGTGTTTTTGAACATACAAATATAAGCATTTAAAGAAATATTAAATATTTTTTTAAAAAAAAATTAAAATTAAAAAATATTTTGTTTTGATTTGTGTGAAGCTTCATTTCAAAAGAAGAGTTAAGCAAAAAGACTAAGTGATTTAATTTTTATTAAGTATAATAGGGCTCCGAGACGATGATAGGGTATATGTGTGACACTGACTATCCGATTTCTTTGGATGATATAGACGATAGTAATGAATGATTGATAGGGGAATTGAATGATAACACCGTTGAAGAAAATGATTTAGTATTTGATGATGATAATTTGACTTGGAGTGAAGTTGCATGAGCTTCTAGAGTTGGTGAAGATGCCTACAATTTTAGATCTCGAGTTTCATCTTCTTGAAAAGGACAACTACATCAAAAGGAACTAAAAGAAGATCTTCTACAAGTCAACTTAGTGATGAAGAGGAGGAAGAAATCGGTTTTGAGGAAATCGATGAAGACTAGCTAAACATTTGGTGATGATGATAATGATATGATATAATTGAGAAAGATGATGAAGATTTTGATGATTTAGATATTTGATTTTTTTTCTTTAATTTGAGTTATACATACAACGTATTTATATACTAATGAATTTTATATTTAAATTATTTTTTAATATTTTATAGACTATAGTTTTGTAGTAAAGAATTTTGATAGATTCCGTACACATGTTTGAATTGTAAAAATTTATACCTAGAGCGTCTGACTTTGATAAGACGTGTGTCTCACCTTGTGTCATGCGCCGCAGGCTCTATAACGCCTATGTATTTTTTGGCGACACATCTTAAATAACTATGTTCACAAGGGAAAAAGACATTCCCACGGTCCTGCAAAATAGAATTGGAGTTCTCATGGCAACATAACGAACCATGCAAACAGAGTATGAGTCAACCGTACAGATGAACCATACAATCTTTTTTCCATCTAATTCATGAACTCCTGTAGTTGTAGAAGACCATCAACAATCAATTAGTGCTCCACTTTTGCCTTCTCATGTTGATGAGGATAGAGAAATTGATTGGTTTGATTGATTTGAACTAATTCAGTTGGAACAATTACGGCTTGATCAATTGAACCAATTCAATCTGAAAATCATGTCTATAGTAGCCTGACTTATCTAGGGCAGTTTTTACAACACTGAACAGGGTTTCATTCACTTAAAAATTATATGTATTAGAATGATGACCTATTCATGTGAAAAAAAAAATCGTAAATGCAATGTCATTTCACAACTCTTTTGTTATTACATATCAGAATTGCTTGGTGGAGTATTTCAAGTAAAAAAAAGACTTCAAAAAGGTGTTTAAAATATGGAAAAAGAAGAAGAAAGAACTATTGCTTGGTAAATTTGAAGAGCTCAGGTGAGAACTTTAGCCTTGTTTTTAAAAGGAAAATAGGGCATCTGAATACTTTGACGCCTAGGGATAACAATGGGTGCTCATTATTCAGGAACACATGGGCACCGACCTGTTTAAGTCAGATATTGGTTCACAATTATGTTAATATATAATTGGATTTATAGATTTACTTAAAATTATATGGAACTATACATTTTGGCTATTTAACTCAGGTATTTACCAAGCAATTCGAGTACCTATTTGAATATTTAAACATGTTGGGGTAGCTTGCAACTCCTCAAAAGCCATAATTTCAATAGAATGGAATCGCAGTAAAATCTCAGTATATTATTTAATCTTCCACAAATGACACATGTGTTCTAATGTTTTATTTATTTATTTTTGTTCAAAAAACTGGCAATAAAAGGATTAACTATATATGATATATATTTGCAACAAAATATTATTTATAACAAATAAATATGCTTTCTATTATATAACAAAATGCCAGTCCATATGTAATCAACTTTGTTGTTGATAGTCCAAGTTGGGCAAGCCAATGTGGGCATCGAACCTACATCTTAGAGGAATTAACAAATCATATTCTTTTTGTCATTGAGTTAGAAGATGAGTAGCGCATGCTATGCTAACTCATCAGAAAAGTGGATCTTGTGCAGTTAACAATGCCAAATTGGACAACCTAATGACTATCTTGGCAATACATAGATCTACTACAAAGCTGAAGAGCATGTCTGAAATTTTGAAAATTAAAGGGAAAACTTCAATGTACGTCCCGAATCAAGGAAGGAAGGGTAAAGGTAAAGAGAACGTACGGAAATGAACCACCGACCCTGGGCGGCGCAGGGCCTTCTCCACCAAAATGGAGAGAAAGATAATGGCGGAGCACGCCGAAGCCGCCATCGGCAACCCCGTCTGGTCGAGCTCCCTCCGGTCTTCGCCTTCACTCCCTGCGATTGCTCACTCCCGCGACACAGCGCCGATTACAGAACAATGTGCAATAGATAGAGGGCTTGTGGTCTGGAGAGAAAAGGGGGAAAGCAGAAGAGGATGAATCGGAGAAAGTAGGCGGCAAAAGGAATCGATAGAATCTCTCGAACCCACCCCAACTTTATTGGAAATAAGAAAATAAATAAATATGGCATAAAAGGTTAATTATATTCATTTTCAAGTGATAAAAGATGATTAGTTCATCTTGATATCCTCGTCAATTCGTTTCAAGATCAATATGAAGAAGATAAATTATGAAAGCTACTAATAAAGATGTTGTGATTAATATACGAGGAGGACAGATAACTTTGTTAATATATTCATTTTAAGGGTTCCTTAAAAGGACATGACAAATCATTTTTCTCATGAATTCTTTACGCTGACGGTATTTTATCGGCTACTTCCCAAACTCCATATGTTCTTTTAGTTAATCCAATATTAGATTTGAATAATAAAATTAAGAGATTATTTTTCTTATAATTATAATAGCATTTAGTCTACTTATTTCTTTTTTCTTCGAAATTAACAAGAATCATTTTAATTAATTATTATTTACAGAATATAGATGATCTCTAAAGAATAAGGATAATCAAAAGATATAAAATAAGAGGCATATCAAAGAGGACCACTTAAACTATCTTACTATAGGAAATCATCTGTGATACTCGAAAAAATTAGAGAACTTAATTTTTTTTTTCGTTGGATGATAGGGAGAACTTGGCTCTTTCTAATCAATATAATCACAAGTTTAATTAGTTTGTTTGTGGATCTTAAAGAGAAATATTCATCATATTTTATTGTTGTCATCATCTACCTAATTATTATTATTTGTATATTGTTAATTATTATTTTATCAAAATTATTATGCTCTTCTAGTATATGATTGTTGTAAAACTCAATAAACTATTATTGTTGTTATTACAATTTTATGGTATGACCGTTGTAATTTGATACTTTTTACAGTATGATAGTTATTTTTTGTTAGATTATTATTATTGTTAAATGTTATAGTTTGTATGTTATAAATTAATATTTGGTATGTTATAAAATAATCTTATACTTATATTTGGAAATATTATTATCTTAATAATATATGTCAATAATGAATTGTTGATGAGATTTTATTTATTAATATTATCATCTTAACAAGCGAGTATGATCATCATGACCCCAATAATAAGCTTTTGATATAATTTCTCATGGTTAAATCGAGTTGAAAAAAATTATTGCTTTCAATGTAGTGTGTATCACATTATTGTTTGAGAGCATGAGTATTATCAGGAGCATTAGACAAACTATATAAGTCTTCATTTGAAATCATTCTGAGTTGCTTTTGTTGCTAATCTTCTAAAGACCAACAACACGTTGTTATTAGTGTCCTGAAGACCAACAACAACTTATAACAATTATAAAATCGTAGCTACTATAACTACAAGTTATAATTTTAAAAGAACATAATTTTTGATTCGTGTTGAACTGTGTGACACATAATATATCAAATCGAAGATCTCCAAACAAACTTTAATTTGATATATTGTACGTCTTATGGTTCAATCCAAATCAAAGATATAGTCTCTTTAAGTTGAACTTGTAATTGCAATAGCTATGAAACCATAACTGCTACTACATGTATAGTGGATAAATTTTGATAGATAATAACTTTTAACTTGGATTGAGCCACGAGACTCGCAATATATTAAAAGTTATCTACAACTCTGAATGAGTTTTGATTTAATATATTGTGTATTTTATGGTTCAAATCGAATCAAAAGTTAGACCTCTCAAAGTTAATGATTTAACATTAACATTAGTATCAACTGCGAAATCGTAGTTCCTACAACGTAAATATTAAATCTTGAACTTTAAGAGGTCATAATTTTTGATTCGGATTAAACCACAAAACACATAATATAACAAATCAAAACTTGTTCAGATATCTACAACTTTTTTATAGAATGAAACTAATAACAACCAAGTTTTAGGCTCCACAATTATCTTTTAAATAATTTTCGTAGGCTCCGAAAAATTTTAGTCTTAATTTTTTTCATGTTGTAGCAGTTACGAACCATACTCATTATTAGGGCTATGATAATCATACTCAATGATCAACATCACAAATGAGTTCATATATAAGTCAAAACTAAGACCATTTTACAAAAGTAATCGTCTGATAATTTCTCAAATATCAATTTACAATAAGAATTCAATACCAATATAGATTATGATAAAATATTTCTCAACTAAAAGAATAAAATTATAAATGTCCGGGATTAATTTTGATTTAGTCAATCAAGTTAAGGTAGACCTTGTGTATTTGTGTTTGAGTGTACAGGGACTTAGGAACACAAGAAGTCGAGCAGAAGATGCAGCGAATGAAAAGGATGGCACGGGAAGGAAGTCGACGGGCTCGATGCATCCGAAGGACGAGGAGCTGCTGAATAGTACACCGGTGGAGTGAGACGGACGCACGCGACACATCCAAGGGACAAGAAGTCGGGGAGAAAGCCTACTTGAAGAGAAGGTCGGAGTTGGATCCGGGCAAGGTGAGCTCAATTCTGGATGGTCGGAGCATCACCCAAGCGAGCGGGTATGAATAATGGTCAATGATGAAATTGAACATTCGTATGAACAATTCTCGATAGACTGGAGGCGCCTCGTATAAATAGTACCCGAGACATCTCAGATCAACTGGAGATGCCTCCAATAAGCAAAGAGATAAGCTACGGAGTCCAACTAATTAATGGAATTGAGACGCTTCAGATGATTCAAGTCGTCTCGCATTAACAGTAACCGAGGCGCTTTGCCGAGGTGCTTTGGACCACTCGAAGCTTCTCCAATCTGCCAAATTAAAAAAATGAACATTGCGCATGGATAACAACTCAGCCATTGGAGTCACCTTGGATCACTGGAGATGCCTTAGATTGCTACGTTAGCAAAACAGTCATTTCGACCAGTGGACTATAAATAGAGCCTTGAAGTCAATTGTAAAGAACATACTTGTACTTGCATTTCTATTATTGTTCTTCAAATCTGTGCTTTTAAAGTCTGTAAAAGACTACCCTGTCTTCATAAAAGAGTTCTTTTAAGTTGAACTTTCATTATCTTGTATTAGCAATCTCACCGATTGTAAACCAAGTAAAAAAATCCAAATCTTTTACTTATTTCTTTTTATGTTAATTATTTTTATTAATTAATTTGTGTGTCTTTACTAAGCCAAAGCAAGTGAAGGTTTTAACTTTATTACAGGTTATTCACCCACTCTAGCTGATCTAATCTGATCCTATAAAAATCATTTTATAACATATCAAATATCAATTTACAACAGATAAACAATAATAGATCTCAAGTTGATAGTTTTCGTTTTTTTCACATAGCAATAGCACGTCTCATATACAACCTGCAGGTTATTGTCGATGAAATGCATGCTTGAACAATGTTTAGCATCTAGTCTTGCAATTTTCCTTTACATATTTTTGGTTTCTTGGCTGAATAGGAATGATAAGATTATTTAAAAGAGTAATGATAGGGAGAGTGAAAATGGAAGAGTGAAAAGCATAGTAAATGATGTGACATGATGTGGCACGACGTGACATTTTACATACACACATCCGATTATCGCATTGACACCATCGGCGGCCTTCGGCCGCCATCCCGAATCAAACTATACCATGGGGGGCACGGTGAACCTGTCGGAGATCGCTGCATGCAAGGTGTCACGTCATTCACTATACTTTTCACTCTCTTATTTTCACTCTCCCTATCATTTTTCTATTTAAAATCCACTTCCAATCTTTTCTTTCCCTGTTCAGCATCTATGAACTTGAACAAAACAAATAGTTTCATGAAGTAATTAAATGTTCAAGTTCTATTTGTATCTCTTTGTACGACTAGTTAACATCATATTGTTTTGATTACAAGCCTCTTATTTCAAATCCTTTCATTACCCTGGATCTTTTGTAAGAAAAGATAAATATTCTGCAAATAATAATTAAAGAGGTTCTTGTTAATTCAAAAGAAAAAAATAGAGTAGGCTTAATGATATTATAATTATAAGAAAACATAATCTCTTAGTGTAAGATACGACAAATAAATCCTGAATGTAGATCATGAAATAGGATGGTGGAATTTTTCGAGGATTTTAAAAAATTTTCTGAATTTTTCTGTGGTTATTTTTGAATTTACGGTATAAAAGCATTTAATTATCCGAATTAAATGAGAAGAAGTATATTTATAAATTCATTTATAAATTTTGTTTTTATTATTTTCCTTTAAAATCCCGCCAACCTCCTCTCATCATCGCCGATTTCTCCTCTCCCACTCCCAACCACTCTGCGATTCTGCAAAAGCCATCCGCCTCCCTTAGGAAGCTCCACGAAGGCGTCGAGCTAATCAAACGCATTTGGAACAAGGTTCGCGACTCCTAGGATGCGAACCTGAAGGAGAAATTCGAAGAGGATTTGAAGAAGGAGATCAAGAAGTTGCAAATCTATTACAAACGGAACAATTCTTGGATGCAGTCCAGTGAGATAAAGGATATGAAGGGTACAAGTTCTTCACATGCTCAGCCATTGCAACCTGGTGACACAGCTCTGAACTCTGGTTTGACACAAAATCAAATCTATAATCTGCAGATTCTTGAAGCTGCATACCACAAACTTCCCCAACCTAGAGACTCAGAATTTTCTTGCCCAAGGAGCTATGTTCCTAGGCTTCCCGTAGTTATTCTTGCAAGTAATCCACAAACAAAGGCAATGATAGTTGATGATCCTGACTTTTGGAAACAATTATCACTTTTTTTCCATTTAATACTGAAGTTATGTTTTTTTTTTTTTGCATTCTATTTTCAACAGAAAATCTATCAGCAGTATTTAGTTGCCAGAGAATTAAAGAGGCAACGATGGCGATACCATACTGAATCTAACCTATGGTTTCGACGACTCAATCAACCAGGAATTGGAAATGACAACTTTGAGAGACGGCACTATGAATTCTTTGATTTCAATATTGTGAATGATGTCTCTCGGACTGGGTGGTGTGTGGCGTAGAAATGTAACTGATTTACCTTTCGATTTTGAATATGGATTTCTAGAGGATGATGAACCTGTGCCATAGAGTCCAAGAAGACTGTTCATCAAGACTTTGACTTTAGACTCGCACGGTTGATCGTAGGAGGTTCACTTCGATACGTAGATTTCATTTATAAGGCGCACACTTCTCCTTTGATTCTATAGTTTTTTTATCTTAAATGCATGGTTATTGTATTTTCTGAGTAGCTTGATTTACCTTAACTTCATTTTACTTATTTTCCTACTTGATACTTATTCTTTACATAATCTTTGAGTTAAAAATTTAAATTTTCAATTATACAGTCTCGACTTTTATTTTTTTGATCCAAAGAGTACTGCTATTATGCGTGTACTTTAGTGATGTCATGTGACCTATATAGAGTTTGGTTGACATTAGATATACCCTACTTAATAGATTAATTGCATATTGGTTGGTTATGGCTTTCGCTTGGGTGCATGTGTTATTTTTTGATTCGATTGACTTGATTCTATTTGTGCATATTGGTATCATGCACCATATTGCATTGTTGCATGCTGGCGGTTATCGATTTCCTTGTGGTTAAGTCCGCCGTAAGTCATATAGTGGTATGCTCACTCAATCACTCGGGATAGTGGTAGTTGTCAGAGTGCGAGCGGTCGTCCTGTCGTGCTACTCTCAACCACTCAGGGGTAGTGGTAGTTTTTGGAGTGGTATCTGGCGGTTACACCCCCTTTGTTATTTACGAGGAATAGGTAGAGTAATTGTGCTCCCCTATTGGATACTAGAGTGGTTGTGCTCACATTCCTAGAGTTAGAGGTTGTTTCTCCTTGTCCTTGGGTATTAGAGCGGTTGTGCTCCCCTGGGGTCTTTGATATAGAGCAGTTATGCTCACGCTTTTATTGGGGTTCGAAATTGAGGTTTTTCTCTCAGCATCCTGTCAACTCGGCCACTCATAGGAGATGAATGTCAGAATGCGTACAATTGTCACAGCTCTTGCCCAGTCATCCACGCAGATATGTATAATGATTGTAGATTGGTATGTAGGGGTGACATATGTCATTGCATCATTTGCATACGATGCATTTTGTATTTGTTTTGAGCAATGATTGTTGCATTTGATTAACATGTATATATATATATATTTTTTTTATTTGCATTTATTATTTGATCTAGATCTGCTCAGTAGTATGAGTAGCTTATTGACTTGGTATGGAGATTTCTGATCATGCCCCGCAGGTATACTTTCACATTTATTATCTACTCTATTTTTCGAAGACTGTATAACTTGTTTCTATTTGCTTTAATTACCTAGTTTATACCATGCATTTCTCTGTTCACTATATTCGCAGAGTTCGACTCCGAACTCACCACTGCTTGCTTCCCTTTTTGTTTCAGGTAGTAGATATCTGTATCTCGTTTCGTCAGGAGAGGATCCATCTCCTGTACCTTTAGTATCGAGTATTTCTGGTTTGAGCTATTTTATATTTTCTAGAGATATTATTTTGTTCCGTCGCTAGACGTGTCGGTATTTTATTGTTTTTGGGTGGACTTGTATTTATGTCGTAGATTTTTGATATATTTGCATTTACTTTACGGAATTTAAGTTATTTATTATTTATTAATTGGATATTAATAAACTGCGTGACTATGATGTCTTGTTATTTTTAGTTCTATTGTTGTCAGTCGTATGTGATTGTGCTTACTATATATGTGAGATTGATATATATAAGATTCATATTATCCGCTATACAAGCGAGATCTTGTTCGATTTTTGAGCCAGCATGGGTCTTTGAGGATGTGACAATTTAGTATTATTGTTCAAATCTAATACAAGATTATGACATTTCATAATATAATTTATTCCATGACCATGTTATTCTCCACATTGTTTTCAAAAGCTAGAATAAATGAATATCAATAATAAAATATAAGGATTAAAAAAGAACTAGAGTTGTACCATCGACATATTATTAATAAGGTTTTTGCATAAGTTAAGAAAAATTGTCTAAGTAATTAGTTAGAAAGCTACAGTATTGACACCAAAATATTTAATTAAAGTGTCAATAAAAAGTCGAACAAACCTAATCATGTAAAACACGACAAATTAAATACCTTAAATCAGGGTTAAAATAGAGATAACCTTATAGAAAATTTTAGAATTTTTTCTGAAATTTAAAAAATATTTACGGGAAATATTTGGGTGCGAGGAAAACTATATATATATATATATATATATATATATATATATATATATATATATATATATATATATATATATATTGTTGGGGCAATCTATCGTCCGCAGTGACCATTTGTTTTGACGTTTGGGCAAAGAGCTTAAGTTAGGTTCACTGATGCGACCCAAGTATAGAGTTGTCACGAATGTGGGTCTCAAATTTAGATATTTATAGAAATTGAAAATCCTAGCTCACAAAAGTAGAATGAGTAGTATAGGGGCCATAGGTCGTGTTTTTCCTAGGACTAGTTGAATGAATGTTTGATTTAAGCTCGCATTTATAAGTTGTTAAATGTTTTGGGTTTTCAAATAAGAACTGGGGTTTTATTTTGCAATTAAGGATGAAAATGCAGTGGAAATGAAATATGTTTTACTAAACAAGCTTAACTAGGAAATTGCAATTAAGGAACTTAACCAACTAGGAAAATTGAACAAACAATTTGAAATTGCAAGATTGAAATATAAACTGAATTCAATTGCAGAAATGAAACTAAAATTGCATCTAAATTCGGAAAGGAAGAATTGAAGCAAGTTGTAACCTAAACAAGTTTGTTGCGCAGGAAAAACTCCTGTTCGGTCTGCAGACCGATCAGATGTAAGCCTGATCGGTCTAATGATCGATCAAGTGGAGTCTAGATCGAACAACAGTCCGATCAATGTCTGAAAGCAGCTGATACAACGTTGGAACAGAGTTCAGAAACGATAGAAACAACTCAGATATTGAGATCTAATAGTTACAAGCTCCAGTTCAGATTCATCACCACAAATTCCCTCTTGCCGTCACACAAGAGTGAGCTGGAAACCCTCCATCTCAAGAACCAAGGAAGAAATTGACTCCCGCGAGCAAGCTGCAGTAACTTCGATTTGCAACTGATCACTCCTCACGATCGCTTCCTCCTTGACAGATTGCGATGCAAACAGCCCCGAAACCTTTAGACACCTTCAAAGAACCCCTTCGATTGCATCTGGAAGCTCCGATCGGTGGACGCAGCTGACAAGTAGTCTCTGATCTGAGAAGCAGAGTTCCGACGAAACCCTCGTTCGAAATCCCTTCAGCGTCCAACTGGGTTGCAGATCTGGCAGGAGAATACCTCCTCGACTTGGAATCGGAAGGACGAACTGACTTGGAGTGGTGGCCGGCAATCGGAAAAGGAAACGAAGAAGGAAGCTGGAAACTGAGATGCGATCACGCCACCTGCTCGGCAGAGGGAATTTTTGATTTAACTGCCCATTTTGAATTTCGACGGCCCAGATTTCTCCAATCTCATCCAACGGTCCGATCAATCCAGATCGAACCCGAACTCTCCAGATCTTGATCAAGGGTCAAGATCTTCTCCTCCTCAACTCGGATCAACCGAACCTGCATCCAATGGCTCAGAATGCTCTGATCTTTGAATGAACGGTTAAGGCTCCTCCTGAGCTCGATCCAACGGCTGGATTAATTCTGATCTGGCCCAAACTTTCAGATCTTGATCCATGAACTTGATTAAGTCTATCTTGAGCTTGGATCGACCGAAAGTTGGCGGATGGCTTAGATCTAACTGTTATCTCAAATGGACGGCCCATATTGATCCAGCTCTTGATCTCTTTGATCCGAAACCAATTCTGACCCAAGTTTGACCCCATATGATCCAGGTCCATGATCATCCGATCCCTACAAAAAATGATATTAAATTTTAGTGCCAAAACATAGTAAATATAGAAAGAATTGAATCTTAAGCCAAATAGAGGTACTTCATAAAACCTTATATAAATGCAAACTTGAGCATAAAATAGTAGATCAAAACATGGATTTGAAGGCCTAATTTAGTCAACAAAATGAAAGTTATCAACTCCCCCACACTTATTCTTGGGCGTCCCGCACAAGCTATTAAAAACTAAAATGTATTCCCCCTAAATTATTCTCAATCATTGTAAGAAGCAATTGAAAAGAAATTACCTAGGGTTGTCAATTCTCAAAAATCTAAGCTTAATAGACTAGCTTCTTGTCCTTAAATCAACAACTTAGCTTACTTCCTCCGTCATGACTCATTGAGATGAAATCAACACACAAACCTTTCCAAAGGGATTTTTCGGGGCTCTCTTCCTAAGTTCTACATTTCCATAATAGTGGAGCTCACTCAAACACAACATGTTTCTTGAACTACCATAAGCTTGCTTATTATCTACTCTCCTCCATTCTTTGCCTTGGATCCAAATCTACAAAGGTTTATTAGAACTCATAAAAGAAGTATGAGATGAATAAAATGAAGAAGAATTTTCCATGAATTCTGATACCAAAAACTAATAATAAAGGAAATAAGGACATATGATATGATAAGAAAAGAAATTTGATAAAGAGACATAGCATGAAAAAGAAATATGGATAAGTAAGGAAAAATAGAAACTTGGATACTCAAAATTATCTTTAGATATTCTTTGCCCTCTCAAGGTAGCTTATTATGAATTTTGAGCCAATGTGAGTGAGTAGGAGCTGAATTGGAGGTGGTTCACTACTGAAAATAAGATTTTGTGCTATGCCAGCTTCTTGGATCGGTCCAGCGACCGATCAGACATGCTCTGATCGATCCACTGACTGGACTGGTGCTCCCTGATCGGACTGGAGACCGATCAGGGACTGATCAGTAGCTGAAATTAGAATTCTGAAACTAATTTTGCTTGAATTTTTCCTTTCTTCCACTCATCACCAATTCTCACCCCATTTAGCTTCTTATTCTCGACTTCAAACTTAGAAATCCATCCATCTTTTGAACATCTATGAACTTCTTTGACTTTTCTTTCTTTTCTTTTCTTCCCTTCTTCTTTTCTTTCTATTTCTATTTTTTTTTCTGTTTTTCTTCAGCTGCATTTGTTGTTTTTTTTCTTCTTCTTTTCTGCAGCTACATTCCATCTCGCAACCAAATCTAGCTCATTCATCTCCACTTAAGTCATGGCAACAATTTAAACTTTTGAAAACAATTCCACTTGCCAATTCCATGTCTAAATAAAAACATTTTGATAGGCTTGAAGAGTATCACTCAAAACTAAGTTTTATGAGCTCCCATTCCTTTCAAAATTCCCCTCATGAAGTTAAAACACCAAACAACATTCATAAATCAAATTGCTCCAAAGTTAATCTTAACTTTTCAATACTCACAACTTATACTTGATACACCATCCATCAACTTTGGCACACTTCTTCATTTCTTTTCTTCTTTTTTTTCTATTTTTGCATTGTGTTTTTCACATTCTTCCATTCCTTTACTCCCATCAAGACATTCGGAATCCACAAAAATATTCCATCTTAAAAACCATAAAAACAAATTGCTATCACAACATAAGCTTCACAATTCATCTACTTTTCACCCATATCATTTAAAAACATTAACCACCTCCCCCACACTTAAACCTTTATCCGTCTCGGGCAAAATAACATCAAGAAAAACCCAAGTAACCAAGTCTATAGAAAATATGGATATGAGCAGAAAAAATAGGGAAAGAGAAAAAGATTAAGGCATGAATCAACAAGATATATTGCAACACGTATATGGAAAATGGAAGGCAAAGTGAATAACCTTTATAAATGTGGTCCAATCATAGACATATGGTTTTGAAAGAACCTAAGCAAGTTCTAGAGTGCAATCACATGTGTGTATCTTAACAATAAAGCTAAATCCTCACTAGGTAAAAAGATTTCATCTCAAATCATCACTTTAGAGTCCACAACCAAGTAGTACTCAAGCAACCAAGAATTTCATCCATTGACTCAAATTCTAATTCTTGACAACCAAATTTAATTTGTTTTCAAAAGACTCTAAAATGACATAGAGAAAACCTAGAGGGATACATTTATTTTTAATCATTCAAAAATAAGGTGCCAACATGGTGAAATGGTGTCTACAATCACTATTTATTCAATCTACACTTCCTAAATATTTATTATCAAAAACTCATTGGAAAAGAAAAATTAAACTATTCGAAAACAATGAAATGGTATTTACAATAAAGTAAAATGCAAGGAAAAGAAAACTCCCCTTTAGGTTCGGTAGATAGCATCTCTTATGTCCACTCCATCCACCTCTAGCTCCTTAAGTTCTTCAAAATACTTTTTGAGCCGGTGGTCATTAACTTTCCACACAAAACTATTAGTCTCATCTTTAATTTCAACAACATCATAGGGAAAAATATTAGTTACAATAAATGGACCTTCCCACCTTGACCTTAACTTATCCTTTATCAATTTGAGTCTTGATTTATACAATAAGACCTTGTCACCAATTTGAAATTTTTTTCTCATTATGTGCTTGTCATGGAAGTTTTTGGTCTTTTTTTTGTAGATCCTTGAATTCTCAAATGCTTCAAGTCTAATTTCTTCAAGCTCTTGAAGTTGAAGTTTCCTCTCTTCTCCCACCTTAGTAGCATCGCAATTACAAGCCTTTACCGCCCAATATGCTTTGTGTTCTATCTCCACGGGAAGATGACAAGCTTTACCATAGACCAACCGGTAGGGAGACATGCCAATTGGTGTCTTGAATGCCGTCCTATAGGCCCAAAGTGCATCATCTAGCCTTTTGCTCTAATCTTTTCTATTTGGCCCAACGGTCTTTTCCAAAATTGATTTGATTTCTCTATTTGAGATTTCGGCTTGGCCATTTGTTTGGGGATGGTAGGAAGTAGAAACTTTATGTACAACCCCATATTTACTAAGCAAGGCCTTCATGTGCTTATTGCAAAAGTTAGATCTTTGGTTACTTATTATAGCTCTAGGAATTCCAAACCTGTAAAATATGTGTGACCTAACAAAACTAACAACAACAGAAGAATCATTACTTGGAGGGAATGACCTCCACCCATTTAGAGACATAATCTACAGCAAGTAAAATGTACAAATAACCACAAGATGCAGGAAAAGGTCTCATAAAATCAATTCCCCAAACATCAAAAATCTCATAATATAGCTAGTCTGTTGGGGCATCTTTTGTCTAGCTCCTATGTTTCCAGTTTGCTGACATCTATCACAGTTTTTATAAAACACATATGAATCATGAAACAAGGTGGGCCAATATAAACCACATTCTAAAACTTTTCTAGCCGTTCTTTGTGGACCAAAATGTCCCCCACATGCTGATGAATGATAAAAAGTAAGTACTGAACAAATCTCATGGTCTGGTATGCATCTCCTAATTATTTGATCATTACAGAATTTCCATAAATACGGGTCATCCCACACATAGAATTTTACATCGCTTTTAAGTTTATCTTTTTGAGCTTTAGAAAAGTGTGTAGGAAAAACATGTGCAGCTAAGAAATTAACAAGATCTGCATACCAAGGTGTCTCACCATGTACTGCAAGAAGGTGCTCATCTCGAAAATCATCGTCAATGGTAGTAGGAGATCCATCTCTTTCAATCTTACTTAGGTGATCTGTAACCAAGTTTTCTTTGCCACTACTATCCCTTATTTCCAAATCAAATTCCTGGAGTAGAAGCATCCATCTAATTAGCCTAGGTTTCACATCTGGCTTCTTCAATAAGTATTTTAAAGTTGCATGATCAGAGAAAACAATGACATATGAGCACAATAAGTAAGATCTAAAACGGTCTAAAGCAAAAACTATTGCAAGAAGCTCCTTCTCAGTGGTAGTGTAATTTGCTTGGGCGACATCTAGGGTTTTTGAGGCATAACATATGACATGAGGTGCTCCCTCCACCCTCTATGCTAGAACAACTCCCACTGCAAAGTTAGATGTATCACACATTAATTCAAATGGCAAATTCCAATCAGGTGACTTAATAATAGGAGCAGAGGTAAGAGTCTCCCTGAGCCTGTGAAAAGCTTCTTTACACTTATCGTCAAAGTAAAATTCAACATCTTTTTGCAAAAGTTTTGTCAAGGGCCAAGCAATATCGCTAAAGTCTCTAATAAACCTGCGGTAGAAACCTGCATGTCCAAGGAAAGCATAAATATCCCGTACGCATACGGGGTAAGATAAAGAAGAAATAACACTTATTTTTACAGGATCTACCTCTATACCTCTCCTAGAGACTATGTGTCCAAGTACAATACCATGCTCTACCATGAAGTGGCACTTTTCAAAATTAAGTACAAGGTTAGTCTCAATGCAACGGTGTAAAACCCTAAACAAGTTTTCTAAACATGAATCAAAAGACGTGCCAAAAACTGAAAAATTATCCATAAATATCTCCATACAATGCTCTAACAACTCACCAAATATGCTTACCATGCATTGCTGAAATGTTCCTGGTGCGTTGCAGAGTCCAAAAGGCATACGTCTGTAGGCAAAAGTGCCAAAGGGGCAAGTGAAGGTAGTCTTCTCTTGGTCCTCTGGATCTATACAAATCTGGAAGTAGCCTGAATAACCATCCAAAAAATAGTAATGGGACTTCCCTGCCAGTCTCTCAAGCATCTGATCAATAAAGGGTAAAAGGAAGTGGTCTTTTCTTGTAACTGTGTTGAGCTTCCTGTAATCAATGCAGACTCTCCAAGAATTTTTGACTCTGGTAGGTACTAGCTCGTTGCTTGCATTTTCTACCACTGTAACTCCAGATTTCTTGGGCACCACATGTATGAGACTAACCCACTGACTATCAGAAATGAGGTAAATGATACCTGCCTGTAGAAGTCGAGTCACCTCTTTCTTAACAATGTCCAAAATGAGTGGATTAAGTCTCCTTTGCGGTTGCCTCACTGGTTTAACATTTTCTTCCAAGAATATCCTGTGCATACAGAGAGCTGGGCTAATACCTGGTATATCTGATAAAGTCCACCCAATAGCCTTCTTGTATTGCCTCAGGACTTGTAATAATTTCTCTTCCTGTTCTGATTCCAAATGCTGAGCAATGATAACTGGAAAATTCTGCTTCTCTCCTAGGTACACATATTTCAAGTGGTCTGGTAGTGGCTTAAGCTCAATTTGGGCTTGCTCAGAAGGTATGAGTGATCCTTGGGGCTCAGTGCAATCCCCTACACTATCACACCTAAACTCTGAATCCTCTGAAATGTCAATAGAAATAGGTGATCCTTGGGGCTTTGTGCAATCCCCTACACCTAGAAAATCCTCTCCAGCTGGAAGTAGATCTGAAATAACCTCTGAAATGTCCTCAGCCTCAATAGCAAATATAGCCTCAGCCTCCTCTGAACTGCCAACTCCTCTGGAAACATCAAATGAAACTCCCTTAGCAAATATATCTGCATCATCCAACTCCTCCAGAATACCAATGCTCATAATGGAGTGGTCCTCCCTCGGGTGCTTCATAGAGTCAAAAATGCTAAACTGAACTACCGTGTCTCCAATCTCCATCGAAAGCGTACCAGCATAAACATCTATCTTCGTTCTGGCAGTCTTCAGAAATGGCCTTCCTAAGATAAGTGGCGAACGGCGTGCAAGATAATCTCCCTCCATATCCAGAATATAAAAATCTGCAGGAAATATCAACTCCTTTACCTTCACCAAAACATCTTCAATTATACCGGCTGGGTGGGTCTGGCTCCTATCTGCTAACTGTATCACAACACCAGTAGGCTGTAAAGGGCCAATGCCAAGCATCTGGAAGACTGACCTGGGCATCACATTAATGGAGGCTCCTAAATCTAGCATAGCATTATGGAACATGGTCCTCCCTATCTCACAAGATACAGTAAAAACTCCAGGGTCTTCACACTTCTGAGGAATGACATGAATAAGTGCTGAAACATTTTTCCCCAAGCTGACTAACTCATTCTCCTTAAGTTTCTTTTTGTGAACACATAAATCTTTCAGGAACTTAGCATACTTAGGAATCTGTTTTATCATAGTCAACAAGGGTACATTGATCTCTACTTTACTGAACAACTTCACTAGCTCATTATATTCCTTAGCTTTCTCCTCTTCCACTTGCTTCTTAGCTTGAGTTTTGCGCTGAGGGAATGACAAAGGAACTCTCAAATCATCCTCTTGAGTCGAAACATGAGGGGCTGAAATTGGTACTGATTTCTCCACTGAAGTAGCTGCTGTGATCCCACTTTTATCACTGATTTCTCCTTCATTTTCCACCAAAATTACAGAGTTACTTGAGGAAGGAGTTAGGCACGGACTAGGGGCAGAACCAACTGAATTTGAAGTGATTTCATGGCTGTTTTGGGCTGAAAATGAAGGTGCTATCCTGTTTTCAGAAAATTCAGCTCTTGGACCATTTTGAGTTGATGTAACCTTCCCACTCCTCAAGGTAATAGCACTAACATTTCCCTTTGGGTTTGGAGTAGCTTGAGAAGGTAATTGGCTTGATCCTTGAGCTTGCATTTGATTCATCCCACTAGCTAATTGTCCAATTTGTCTTTTAAGGTTTTGAATGATGGGATCACTTCTTTGTTGTTGTAAAAGTTGTTGAAGCATCTCCTCTATTCTTTGTTGTTATGCATTCCCTCCACTAGAGCCCCCATAGCCCCCTTGGTTAGCATGAGGCTTTGATTGACCTTGAAATGTAGAAGTAGGTTGTTGAAATTGTTGAACTTGCTGAGATCCTTGAAAATAGGGCTGTTGGGGCTGATTATAGGACTGAAATTGTGGAGAAAATTGCTGGAAATTTTGTTGAGAACTTGGTTGAAATGGTTGAGAATTGTAACTCTGAAAATTTTGAGGTTGAGGTTGCAATTGTGGTTGTAAAGGCTGAAATTGTGTAGGCTGAAAATTTGGATTTGAAGGCTGAAAACTTGGATTGAATGGTTGATAACCTTGCTGTGTAAACTGATTTTGTTGCTAAAAATTTGAATTTCCTTGATAACCTTGCTGATTCACTTGAAAAGGTGGCTGATTTCCTTGATAAGGTTGCTGAAATTGTTGGAAAGATTGTTGAAATGGCTGAAATTGTTGTTGGCCTTGATGAACTTGCTGGAAATTTTGTTGGGGCTGCTGATATTGTGGTTGTGATGGATTTTGCTGATAAAAAGAATTACCATACTTCAAGTTTGGATGGTCCCTCTAACCCGGATTGTAGGTAGACGAGTAGTAGGGGTTATTTTTAGCTTGGAATTGTCCCCTAGTTAGTGCAGCTAATGTCTCATCTTGTTGGAGATTTGGACATAAATCTGAATTGTGGTCTTGGCTAGAACAAATACTGCATAACCTCATCACTGAGCTAGATGGTGGTGGTACTGAGAAATTCTGATTTTGACTCACATTATTTAGAGTCATTTGCTTCATCAGGGATGTGAGCTCCATCAATGTACTCTTGATTTCTTTCTACTCATTTGATACCATCTGAACTTCATTAACTCCTCTAGTAGATAAAGCTCTACTCCCAAACTGTTGTGAGTTCTCTGCCATGTTTGAAATAAGCTCTCTAGCTTGATCTGACATTTTGTTTACTAGAGCACCTCTTGCTGCAGCATTTATCATGATCCTATCCATCTGCAGAAGTCCCTCATAAAAATACTGAATGAGTAACTGCTCACTAATCTGGTGCTGTGGGCAGCTAGAACAAAGTTTGTTGAACCTTTCCCAATAATCATACAAAGTTTCTCCTACCACTTGTTGTATGCCACATATGCTTTTTCTGATAATAGCTGCCCTTGATACTGGAAAGTATTTCTCCAAGAATGCTTTCTTCATAGAAATCCAGCTAGATACATGCCCAGTAGGTAGGTAGTAAAACCAATCCTTTGCTGCTCCAGTAAGAGAAAATGGAAAAGCCCTCACTTGATATCTTCCTTTGAAATACCCTGAGGCTTCATGGTGGAGCATACAACGTGAAACTCATGTAAATGTCTGTTGGGGTCCTCCCCAGACTGTCCTTGAAATTTGGGCAAAAGATGAATAAGTCCAGATCATAATTCAAAATCTCCAGTGAGCTCTGGATATGCAATGCAGGAATACTGAAAAGCGTCATCTGGTGCTGCTAGTTCCTTCATAGTTTTCTGGTGGTCTGCCATCTGATCAACTGAATAAACTGAGATAGACTGAGTAGGAAGAATGTCAAAAGCCTCTGAAGCATTGAGCTGGTTCATCCTAGCTCTGAAAGTTCTTTCAATTTCAGGATCAAACTCTTCTAGAATACCACCTGCAGATCTGGAAATACAAAAAATCGCAGCAAATGTATACAAAAGAATAAAGCAAACAATATAGATAACAAAATATAGAGAGATAAGCACAAAAATGGATCAAGAAAAATATGAAATAAGCACACAAGCTTAAGCAAACAAACTCAACTAGTAGTTCCCCGGCAACGGCGCCAAAAATTTTGATGTGACCGAAATATAGAGTTGTCACGAATGTGGGTCTCAAATTTAGATATTTAGAGAAACTGAAAACCCTAGCTCACAAAAGTAGAATGAGTAGTATAGGGGCCACAGGTCATGTTTTTCCTAGGACTAGTTGAATGAATGTTTGATTCAAGTTCGCATTTATAAGTCGTTAAATGTTTTGGGTTTTCAAATAAGAGCTGGGGTTTTATTTTGCAATTAAGGATGAAAATGCAGTGGAAATGAAATAGGCTTTACTAAACAAGCTTAACTAGGAAATTGCAATTAAGGAACTTATCCAACTAGGAAAATTGAACAAACAATTTGAAATTGCAAGATTGAAATATAAACTGAATTCAATTGCAGAAATGAAACTAAAATTGCATCTAAATTCGGAAAGGAAGAATTGAAGCAAGCTGTAAACTAAACAAGTTTGTTGCGCAAGAAAAACTCCTGTTCGGTCTACAGACCGATCAGATGTAAGCCTGATCGGTCTGATGATCGATCAGGTGGAGTCTAGATCGGACAACAGTCCGATTAGTATCTGAAAACAGCTGATACAACGCTGGAACAGAGTTCAGAAACGATAGAAACAACTCAGATATTGAGATCTAATAGTTACAAGCTCCAGTTCAGATTCGTCACCACAAATTCCCTCTTGCCGTCACACAAGAGTGGGCTGGAAACCCTCCATCTCAAGAACCAAGGAAGAAATTGACTCCCGCGAGCAAGCTGCAGTAACTTCGATTTGCAACTGATCACTCCTCACGATCTCTTCCTCCTTGACAGATTGCGATGCAAACATCCCCGAAACCTTCAGACACCTTCAAAGAACCCCTTCGATTGCATTTGGAAGCTCCGATCGGTGGACGCAGCTGACAAGTAGTCTCTGATCTGAGAAGCAGAGTTCCGATGAAACCCTTGTTCGAAATCCCTTCAGCGTCCAACTGGGTTGCAGATCTGGTAGGAGAATACCTCCTCGACTTGGAATCGGAAGGACGAACTGACTTGGAGTGGTGGCCGGCAATTGGAAAAGGAAACGAAGAAGGAAGCTGGAAACTGAAATGCGATCACGCCACCTGCTCGGCAGAGGGAATTTTTGATTTAACTGCCCATTTTGAATTTCGACGGCCCAGATTTCTCCAATCTCATCCAACGGTCCGATCAATCCAGATCGAACCCGAACTCTCCAGATCTTGATCAAGGGTCAAGATCTGCTCCTCCTCAACTCGAATCAACCAGACCTGCATCCAATGGCTCAGAATGCTCTGATCTTTGAATGGACGGTTAAGGCTCCTCCTGAGCTCGATCCAACGGCTGGATTAATTCTGATCTGGCCCAAACTTTCAGATCTTGATCTATGAACTTGATTAAGTCTATCTTGAGCTTGGATCGACCGGAAGTTGGCGGATGGCTTAGATCTAACCGTTATCTCAAATGGACGACCCATATTGATCCAGCTCTTGATCCCTTTGATCCGAATCCAATTCTGACCCAAGTTTGACTCCATATGATCCAGGTCCATGATCATCCGATCCCTACAAAAAATGATATTAAATTTTAGTGCCAAAACATAGTAAATATAGAAAGAATTGAATCATAAGCCAAATAGAGGTACTTCATAAATCGTTATATAAATGCAAACTTGAGCATAAAATAATAGATCAAAACATGGATTTGAAGGCCTAATTTAGTCAACAAAATGAAAGTTATCATTCACCCTTGTGTTTGATATGTGTATTTGAGTGTGCAGGTCTGCAGGATACACATTGACTTAGTTAGACGTCTTCGGGTCTGGTGAAGGATGACATGGGAGACGAGCCGTGGGCTTGCATGCATCCGAGGGACCATGGACAAAGCAAGGACGATGAGCCGAGGGAAGCGAACTTCGAGACATACGTGAAGGATGACATGGGGAGACGAGCCGTGGACTTGCATGCATCCGAGGGACGTGTAACGACCCGGAAAATTCTCTTAATATTTTCTTAAAATATTAAGCATGTTTAAATAATTTTCCAAGGGACCTAGAAATATTAAGGAGAACTTTGGCCTAGAAATTCTATGTTTTCTCATTTAAATTGAGAAAACTAAGTACTAATGGGCTTTATGTGGGCTTTTTAGTACCATGATTATAGGTGGATTTCGGTAATAATTAGTATAAATATAAATAGGATTTAATTAGGCATATTAGCATGATTATGGGTAAGTCTTAGCCTAATTTTTCTATTTTAATGGAGAAATTAGGTACTAATGAGCTTTAAATGGGCTCCAAAAATGGGGATTAATTAGGTAAAATTAATATAAATTAGGTAAAATTAATATAAATATAAAAGAATTTTATTTAGGAATATTAGCATAATTATGGGTGATTTTTGGAGAATTTTCGAAATAAAGGGGAACTTTCGAAAATTAGAGGAAAAGGTTTAAATAAAATGAAAAATAAAATAAAAATAAAGGTCCATGGGCCAAGGATTGAACCTTGGACCTCTTGTACAACCATGAATGCTTTAACCAACTCACCTAGCAAGGAATACTTATGAGTAAATGAAGTGGAGGTTGGTTAAGAAGTAGAAGGAGATGAAGGGTCATGGAGAGACTCTTCATTTGCCTCTTTAAAGGAGCTATAAAGAGGGGGTTTGGGGGGTTACTTCTCTTCACCATCAAGTGCATTTGCTCCCCTCCTCCCTCCTCATTCTAGCCGAAATTCTAAGGAAGAGTTCTCCTTGGAAAAGTTTCCACCAAGGCTCCATCTCCCAAGATCTAAAGTTCTTACAAGGATCCAAGGACTAGGTGTGGTCAAGAGACATCAAGTCTTCTTCCTTCTCTCCATCCAAGGTCTAAAAATTTAGAAACCCCAAGGTAAGACTCCCTCACCTGTGGTATAATAGTTCCCTATGATTTTTATGATTTTTAGTATGATATAGTGGTTGGTTTTCGAATTGGATGTTGAAAGGAAAGAAAACCAAGACCCTCATGCTTAAGGGTTTCGGCCACCATGTTTTTAAGATCTAAAATTATGCTAAAAATCTGTATAATGTTATTTAATGTTCCCTTATGATGTTTAGAAGTTAATTATAATTTTTGGGAATTTTTGGAGTACCCTAGGATACCCTAGGGTTTCGGCCAACATGAAAGAAACAAAAACTAAGAACCCTGAGTTTAAGGGTTTCGGCCACCATGTTTTAAAGGTCTATAATTATGATAAAAATCATAATAATGTTATTTAATGTTCCATTATGATGTTTAGAAGTTAAGTATAATTTTTCAGAATTTTTGGAGTACCCTAGGACACCCTAGGGTTTCGGCCAACATGAAAGAAACAAAAACTAAGAACCCTGAGTTTAAGGGTTTCGGCCACCATGTTTTAAAGGTCTATAATTATTCTAAAAATCATGATAATGTTATTTAATGTTCCCTTATGATGTTTAGAAGTTAATTATAATTTTTGGGAAATTTTGGAGTACCCTAGGACACCCTAGGGTTTCGGCCAACATGAAAGAAACAAAAACTAAGAACCCTGAGTTTAAGGGTTTCGGCCACCATGTTTTAAAGGTCTATAATTATGCTAAAAATCATGATAATGTTATTTAATGTTCCCTTATGATGTGTAGAGGTTAGGTATAATTTTTGGAAATTTTTGGAGTAACCTAGAGGCCCCATATGGTTCGGCCAACCCCAAGGACCCAAGGGTTAGGGTTGAGTCTTTAACTTCAAGCATATGTTTATGTGTTGCCATGATATAAGGATGATGGATGGTGATTATGTGAATTTTCACATGGCCTTGGGACTCCACAAGTTTCGGCCAAGAAGGGTTAATAGGGTAAAAGTTAAGATTTATTTCAAGTAAGGGTCCCAATGGCCCTATGGTAAGATGTGATTTGTGTTTTATGAATGATATGCCATGTTTATGAATGATATGCCATGTTATGAATGATATGCCATGTTTATGAAGGATATGCCATGTTTATGAATGATATGCCATGTTTATGCATGATATGTCATGTTTAGGAATGATATGCCATGTTATGAATGATATGCCATGTTTAGGAATGATATGCCATGTTTATGAATGATATGTCATGTTTACGAATGATAAGTCATGTTTATGAATGATATGTCATGTTTATGAATGATATGCCATGTTTTAGGATAATATGAATGTATGCCATGCTCTATGAATGATGTGTACATATGCCATGTCTAAGAATGAAAATGATGAATGACAAGTATGATGAATGAAAGATGATGCTTATGTCTTTAAGGCATAAATATGCTAAACGGCACGGTCGATGGTCGACGGTACGACGGTCGTGAGGACCGGTAAATGGGCCGGTAGACGGGCCGGGCCGTAACAAGTTATGCTATGATATCTAAGAATGAAAATGATGAATGAAGTTTAAGTATGATGAATGAATGAAAGATGATGCTTATGTCTTTAAGGCATAAATATGCTAAACGGCACGGTTGATGGTCGACGGTATGACGGTCGTGAGGACCGGTAAATGGGCCGGTAGACGGGCCGGGCCGTAACAAGTTATGCTATGATAAAGATGCCATGAATGTTTTATGAATGATGAAGCATGAAAAGTATTTTACTTTATGTATGGGCTTGTACCGACCGAAGAATGGGTCCAAGGGATGGGTACCTTAAGAACGCCCCGGTTTTGGACTACCGAAGCTATCCACGGTTCTGGCCCTACCGGAGCTGGGCAACAGGGATGGGCACCTTAAGAACGCCTCGGTTTGGGGACTACCGACTATGCTGTCCTTACCCTAGTAGGTTGGGGCTCGCGACCTCGGACTTGCTAGGGATGCGCGCTATGATGTATGTATGTGGTACAAGCCGGGGACCCCAAATGATGTTATGATGATTATGATTAAGAAATGAAAAGTATGTTTTTAAAGATTAAGCATCCTTATGATATATATGCATTGCCCATGCATTCATTATGAAAAAGTATGTTTATGAAAAGTATGTTCATGAAAAGTACGATTTTAAACTAAGCATCCATATATGTATATGCATTCCACTCATGCCTCCATTCATGTTATGCATTATGCTATGATGATAAGATTTTATGCTTACGCTTCATGTTAAGAAATATGCATGAGAACAAATGATCTATGCCATGATAATGTTAAGAAGATGCTCATATGTTATGATAGGAAGAATGTTCATTATGTTTATGTTCATGCCAAGTATTATGCCATGCTTAGAATGCTACTATGTTTATGTTCATGCCAAGTATTATGCCATGCTTAGAATGCTACTATGTTTATGTTCATGCCAAGTGTTATGCCATGCTTAGAATGCTACTATGTTTATGTTCATGCCAAGTATTATGTCATGCTTAGAATGTTACTATGTCTATGTCCATGCCAAGTATTATGCCATGCTTAGAATGCTACTATGTTTATGTTCATGCCAAGTGTTATGCCATGCTTAGAATGCTACTATGTTTATGTTCATGCCAAGTATTATGCCATGCTTAGAATGCTACTATGTTTATGTTCATGCCATGCTATGTATACGATAAGTGATTTAAGATGTTATGTCCTAAGTAGAGCACCAAGTATGTTAATGTTTTCATGTGCTCATTATGAGATGATGAATGATGAATGATTTTGTGAGTAGGAAAGAGTCTTATTAAGCCTGTGTGCTTATAGTCTTATTTCCTTATACCGCAGATCATTCAAGGGGACAATGATGGAAGCAGCAGGAGGGCAAGAACGCATGTGTGTAGTAGTGACTTGGCCCAGGAAACTCTATGATATGACGTTACGTATGACATGATATGATATGATGCTTAAGTTCAAAGTTAATATGCTAAGGTTCCTATGTCATTAAGTTAAGAATGGTAACAGGGCATGTATAAGTTAAAGTTATTCCGCTGCCTTATGATGTCTACATGCCCTAAGCATGTTAACGTAACGCCGCTTATGAAAAAAAAAAAGCGGGCGTTACAGGACGAGAGTCGAAGTCGAAGAAGGCTTGAAGGCAACAGGTCGAGGCTGCTGGAAGAAGGAACGATGAGCCGAGGGAAGCGCACTTCGAGGCATACATGAAGGATGACATAGGGAGATGAGTCGTGGGCTCGCATACATCCGAGGGACGAGAGCCAAAGTCAAAGAAGGCTTTAAGGCAATAGGTCGAGACTGCTGGATGAAGAGTCAGCTAAGTTGTGAGGGTTCGAGTGTTGAGAGAAGTGTACTCGGGAAGGGAAACCCTAGGTTTAGGGGAGGACCAATCGACTGATGCTTGAATCAGTCGACTGATGAAGTGCGTAGAAAGATCAGTCGACTGATGGCGGCTGGAATTCGAACGTTGAGCTATAACGTTCGAATCCAAGTTGAACCAGTCGGCTGGTGCTTGGACCAGTCGACTGGTAACGACTCTTTTCAGCCATGAGCTCTATTTAAGAGAGCTCGGTTAGGCTGGGAAAGAGTTGACGAAATAAACTTGGTTAGAACTTATTAGTAGTCTTCTAGTGCTCAGGTGTTGTTGGGTGTTTGTTGTTAGTGCTTGGATAGCTATAGGGGGGGTGAATGTAGCCAGACACAAAATTTTGGCTCCTTTGAGCTTTTCTTTCAGCGATCAGATTAGCAACGGAAACAAACACAGCAGAAAGAACAAAACAGATAAAGAAAACAAACCGAGCATGCAAACCAGTCGCTAACACGAGGATGTACAAGATTCGGGGATAACTTGCCCCTACTCCTTGGCGTGCCCGTAAAGTGGGCGATCCCTTGATCATCGGCAGATCAAGCCCCAGTGAACCCGGATATAATAGAGTCTCCTTCTCGGTGGAGAAACCTCTCCACAAACGCCTCCGTATGATAACAATTAAGCTCACGAGACAAAGAAGGAAAACTCACACAAATCTCACAGGAATGCTCAAGCAAGAAACTACACAGAGACCTCAAAACAACCAAGCCAAACACCTCAAGTTTTCTGTCTGTTCTCTCCCGCTCCTCTACCTCCCATTTTCTTCTTAAACTTCCTCTCCTCGTCGCCAAGCTTCGTCAGCATCCACTGAGTCACAGCCTGACCCACTGACCTCACTGAGCACTCAGTCCATTGAAGACCTCTTCAGCTGAGCCTCCGTCAGTCGCCAGCCGCGCAGGAAGCCGTTGAAACCTGAAAACAGAATACATACAAACCTGCCACGGTGAACATCGCCATTGACTCTTCTCCTTGGTTTGTATCATCCCTGTCTAACCTGCACACTGATCAGAGGCTTAGCAAAGCATATCACGAAGAAATCAGTAGGTATCAGAGAAAACGCAGAGAAAAACAGACGCGATCAGAGCGTCTGACAGCGATTTCAAATTAAAGTTCAGGCACTGATCGGGCACCAGACCGATCAGTGATGACCCTGATCGGTCACCAAACCAATCAGGGAAAGCCCTGAACGATCAGGCTCCAGCCTGATCGGTCCACAGTGAGAAAACAGGAATCGCGGACTAATCTATGATCGGTCACACTGACCGATCACAGATTAGGGATTAGTCACCAGACGATCCTCAGCTTGCTGGGTTTCCTCCAGCTTCCACCAGCCAACGACCCTGATCGGTCTGGTGACCAATCAGGTCACTCCCTGACCGATTAGGAGCCATCCTGATCGGTCAGGATGAGGAATGTCGCGACATTTTGATCTGTCACGAAGACTGATCAAGAGTTTCTCCAGAAACCTTCTGAGCACTCTCTTATCGTTCACCAGAACGATCAGAAGCCAAACAAAATTCTTCTGTTCTCTCCCTGATCGTTCACCAGACCGATCAGACTTCCCTGGATCGGTCACCAGACCGATCCACAACAGGGGTTTCGGTCACCCAGCTTCACTCGCTAGGACCCGACTTCACTCATCGGGATTTCAATCACCTGGCTTCATGCACCAGGACCCGGCTTCACTCACCGGGATTTCCATTCACCTGGCTTCACTCACCAGGACCCGGCTTCACTCACCGGGGTTTCCGTCACCTGACTTCACTCACCAGGACCCGGCTTCACTCATCGGGATTTCAATCACCTAGTTTCACTCACCAGGACCCGACTTCACTCACTGGGATTTCAATTCACCTGGCTTCACTCACCAGGACCCGGCTTCACTCACCGGGGTTTTCGTCACCCGGCTTCACTTATCAGGACCCAGCTTCACTCACTGGGATTTCAATCACCTTCGTACCCAGTCCCCGACCAGAATTTAATCCAAATTCACTCAACCAAACTTAAATCGGTGTCAACACCAAAACAACAATCGGGCCAGACTGCATCAACAATCTCCCCCTTTTTGTTATTTGACAACCCGATTTAAGTTTAGGTATTAGTGATCAATTGAAGTCAATTCAATCATCGTAAGGGAATCAAAGTCCTCCCCCTACAATACCACAACCCTAAACTTAATCAACCATTCTCTCCCCCTTTGTCAAACTGTCACGCCCCCAGAGGCCCGTGCTTGCTCGAAAATCGGATAGCACCTCCTCTGTACAGTGGACAATCTGAAACTCATACATACATCATAACAACCACAACAATATAGCTCAGCCACACTCGGCTGGCGTTCACTCCAACACAACCACGCAGTTAAATAATATAACTGACAAACAATAATCATAATCAATATAATCCCTATAGCTAAGCGCAGCAAACCGAAATCCAGTGGAAATAAATAAATACATGTTCGAAGGAAAACCCATATACCATCCAAAACGATAATAAAACCAAAATCGACACTAATACTATAAAACTATCACAAAAGTACGAGAACCAATAATAATACTCAAACTGGGTGTCTGGCAGTTGGATCCTCTCCTGGAGGCACGAGACACATCTATCGACTACCTGAAACAAAAAGAAGAATAAGGGGTGGTGAGTTCCGGATGGAACTCTGCGGGTATAAGAACAGATAAATGCATGGTATATAAAAGGATAAAACAAGCATAAAGACAACAAAGGGTATACAGTCTCCGAAATAAAGAGCATAAACAAAATGCATCTATATAAATAAAACATACCTGCAGACCATGTAACAAGTAGGGGCAAAATCAGAAATCCCCTCTAACACCTCCATAAACGGCTGATACTGCCGAACATATCCAGATCATATAAAATGCAAATCATAACCGTATATGCATGTCAATCAAATACAACAAGTCATAGCTCAAACAAATCCAGCAAACACAAGCAAAATGCACAATGCACAATATGCATATGATGTCATGACCTGCACTGTACACACACCAACCACCATTAGGTTGAGTGGACAAGATACAAGCGCCAAGTACCTGTGACTATGCAAATACACCACGACAACCGTGGCCCTGATATGAAAAACCCTGAAGCACCTGTGGGGACTCCTAACACCTGTGGAGTATCAACTGTTTGCCACAACCCAACTGAGCGTGGCACAACAGGAAAATATACTCGACGACCCGTCTCAACCACCAAGGAGCCCGCGGTCGTCGGCCTGAATGCTATGATGCATGACTAATATACACCACCTCAATCAAACCCAACACTATGCGAAACAGAAAACACCAATAACACCAAAATAAGGAAACATACGAAAAGCATAATCAGCACCCAAGTAAATAAACATGCACTAATCTACTGGGTAGGGTTATCTAGTGTCGACCAAATCCTAGATAGATCAAATGATTATTCTATAGTACACGCGGTACTCTTAGATCAGAAGTCAAGTGATAAGACTGTATAACTGAACAATTTGGAATTATCACTCAAAGGTCAAGCACGAATAAGTATCAAGCAGGAAAACAAGGCAAATAGATTTAAGATAAAGCAAACCTACTCAGGAAGTAAAACGACCATGCATTTAAGGTAAACGAAACTACAAGAATCAAGGGAGAAGTACCCGCCTTTAATGTAACCATTCTAACCGTCTTCAAGTCTGAGAGATCGCATCGAGCTGGAATCCTACAAATACAGGTTACGAAACAAAACTAAGGATCTTCAACCAATGAATCATCCTATTATTTAATTAATTAACTTCTAAATACCTCCCTAATTGGTTAATCCTAAATTCATACCACACTCTAAGAATTCATCAAATGATTCATTAGTTAAACTAGTAGTTAATCCATTATCATCTTCTTCCAATTGATTAGCATAGCATCAACTAATAATCAACATTCAAGTGAGCGATCATTAAATGAGTTAACTAACCTCTTAATCCAATAATTGACTCATACATATTTAGAACTCCAATTATCAACTACATCTATTAATCAACATTAATTCATAATTAATTTGATTAATTAACCAACCTAATCTAGATAATCCCAATTAATGAAACACTGTTAAATACTACCAGCATTCGATTAAACCTATTCATCAGCCTATAATGAGATCAAATTAACTTGTAATAAATCTTATACCTTCGTCGTTCCCTTCCGCTTCTTCTTCATCTTTGTTAGCCCGATCGAAAACAACGATCAATGGTAAATCAATCTCCCAAGATCTATTGGCTCGCACGCAACAACTCCTCTTCTCTGATCCGAATAAACTCAGTCGCCGCCACAAATCCAAACAGGAGGCTGCCCTTCCGATGAGCTCTCCCTCAGATCTAGTCTCGTCAAGCAAAACCAAGCCACCCACCACGACAAGAAAAGCATTAGCCACAGACGGTGGTCAGCCGGCGAGGACTGTCGTGATAGTTGCCATGCGCAATAGCAGCCCAGTATCGACACCCACCTTTGGCTGGAGCAAGAATGATGATGATCGATGAGAAGCGATGGCGGTAAGGGGGATCGCCGAACCGAGGGAGAAGAGGCTCGGGTAGGATGGTGGTTGAGATCGGGATGAGAGGAAAATCAGTGGCCACCACCACGACCGGCGATCGAAAACATTCAGCGCCATCGATCCATGAGGCGATTTGGCTTGGCAACAGTGAAAAAGGAGGAAGGTGTCGATGGTGCCAAGGAGGAGGCATTGTGCTGGAGAAGAGGATCGCCGGCTTCGGGCTGGCTCAACTCCAGCGAGGGCATGCGGCGACCGGCACAGATGAGGTCGGCGGCATCGGCGCTAGGGCACGGGAAAGAGGGGTTCGGGCGAGGGATTAGGGCACAGCGAGGGAAGGGAAGAGGTTAATATATAAATACTTAAACTTTTCCTTAAATAAATATTATATATATATATATATATATATATATATTTGAAATATCAAACTTTTCCTTAAATAATTCCAAACCATCTCATCTTGCATCCAATTAAATCCGTAATTATTTTCAAAAATTCTAGAAAATTCTTCCAAAATTTTCCTCTAATTATTTCCAATTTTTAAACTCCTATTTATGGCGATTTTATATAAATTTATATACATTCCTATATATATATTTATATATATATTTATTATTATTATTATTATTTTTATCGTATTTTACATTCTCCCCCACTAATAAAAATTTGGTCATCCAAATTTCGCTATTAGACCAACTAGGTACCAACCTTCCCTATACAGTATAAATCCTGAGTGAAAACATCACTACCCACCTCAAAGGTTTGTTGATGCAGTCTAACCCTGATTGTTGTTTTGGTGTTGACACCGATTTTAGTTTAGGTGGATGATTATGATTATGATTAAGTCTTGATCGGGGATTAGACATGGTATGAAAAATCATAGCTTGGAGGGCTAGGTGTTGAGAAAATCCTAGCTTGGAGGGCTAGGTGTTGGAAAAGTCCTAATTCGGAAGAGGTGGGTGAAAAGTCCTAGCTTGGAGGGCTAGGTGAAAAGTCCTAACTTGGAGGGTTAGATGAAAATTCTCATCTTGGAGAGTTAGGTGAAAAAGTCCTGGCTTGGAGGGTCAAGTCCTAGCTTGGAGGGCTAGGTCTGGAAAAATCCTAATTCGGAAGGGTTGGGTGAAAAGTCCTAGCTTAGAGGGCTAGGTGAAAAGTCCTAACTTGGAGGGTTAGGTGAAAATTCCCAACTTGGAGAGTTAGGTGAAAAATCCTTAGCTTGGAGGGCTAAGGTGGATGAAACCCTAGCTTGGAGGGCTAGGTTTGAGTCCCTGGATCGGTCTGGTGACCGATCAGAGATATTGGCACGCTGCTCCTTCGTGGATCGGTCTGGTGACCGATCCAGGGTTGACTGATCAGTCTGGTGACCGATCAGGGAGCACACAGTGAGGTTGGAAATCTAATGTGTGGCTCCTGATCGGTCTGGTGACCGATCAGGGAGCAGGCAACTTCCTCACTGCCTTGCTTCTGATCGGTCTGGTGACCGATCAGGAAGCACTCAGTGAGTTGAGTTCCCCTGCTGATCTGCTCCTGATCGGTCCGGTGACCGATCTGGATCACTGTACAGATCGTTCCGGAGAACGATCAAGTGTCGCGGACTCCGTCTTACAACCGATCAGGCTGGAGCCTGATCGGTCAGGGAGCTACCTGATCGGTCTGGTGACCGATCAAGCTTCACTCTGATCGGTCTAGTGACCGATCAGGCTTGTGTTGCCGCGAGAGCTGGGAGTCCCAGCTAAGCGGTGGATCGGTTGGTGACCGACCCACAAGCCTGGATCGGTCCGGTGACCGATCACTTTAATTCAAATTGCACTGTCAGACGTTCTGATCGTGTCTGACCGTATCCGATTCTTTGCGCTTAGCATCTGATACATGATTTGCTGCTTGATATGCTATCCTAATACTCTGATTAAGCTGCAGGTGACAGGGAAGGATTCAAACACTCGAGGAGAGTCAATGGAGACCTTTCCGTGGAGCAGGTTTGTCTGTTTTTCCATCTCAGGTTGCAACGGGCACTGGCGCTGGCTGGAGCTGCTGTGTCACGCCCCTAGAGGCACATGCTTCCTCGAAAATCGGGCAGCATCTCCCCTGTACGGCGGACAACATGGGGCAAATATACATCATATCTCCACCTAAATAGCTCAGCCACATGCGGCTGGCATCACAACAATAGGAAATAAACACAACCACGCAGTTTATATTGAAACAAAGTAAATGGATGGCTTAGCCATCTTAAACATAAAAGAATGTCTGCATACTAGTAACAACGACAAAATCCAAACCGATACTCGACAAGGAAACAATCTGCAGAAATAAAACAGACACTAAAACAAACCAAAACAAACCGACACTGGGACTGAGGGACTGGCAACTGGATCATCTCCTGGCTCCAAGCAAAACATCTACCTGCTACCTGAAACAACAAAAAGGGAAGCAGGGGTGGTGAGTCCGGGCGGACTCTGCGGGTATATGAGTAGACAAATAAGCATGGCATAAATAAGATAACGAAGTAGAGAATCAAAAGGTACAGTCCACAAGAAATATCAGATTTACCTAATCATGCATAATCAATATAATACGACATGGTATAAAATCCGAATAACGACTAAGCAGGTATGGAACAACTCAACAATAATAATATCAAGATAGACATGCATGTCATACATATGCAACAATCATAGCTCATATAAGTGCATCATACACAAACAAATGCATAAAAGAAGTACGTATGCACATGATGCAATGACATGTGTCACCCCTGACGCCAGTCAAGCCGTCAACACATCCCATCTGTGTGACCGAGTGGGTAGGGCTGTGACAACTGTACCACTCCATCAACAACATCAATAACTAACATCAATAATAATACCACATAAGGCGTGGTTGAGTGGACAGGATGCTGGAAAATCAACACTCCGAACCCACGGTACATCGGGGGGAAGCTATCACACAATATCCCTAAAAAATAAACAACGGTGAGGGTGAGCCACCAACAACTCATCCCTCTAAAAACAACTGTGAGGGTGTCACTGTCTGGCATGACAGGACAAACACTCGCACTCTAACCACTACCATGACATCATGTGGTTGAGCGACTCGAGCAACAATATGACTAACGACGACTTAACCAAATGTAAGCCAACAGTCGTTAGTATGCAACGTGCAAGTATGGTGCATGATATACGATGCACGAATAACCGGAGAATCAACGATGCAATAAAAATCCCACAAGTAAAACATGCATCGATACAACCAACCCGAAACCGAAATCCAACGATTATGCACCTACACTACTAGGTAGGGTATTTCTAATGCCAAATAAACCTATCTGTATTTAATGGACTTCTAAGTACTCGCGTACAAGCGGTACTTTACAGAACAGAAAACCAATCGAGGACTGTACAGATACGAATTTAGGAATACTCAAAGATCAACGAAGAATAAGTCTCAACGGCGATTTATAAATAACGACAAAGAACAAGGTCAAGCAACCTATAAGACATAACTAGCCATGCTTTAAGGTAAAAGAACTACTCGAGTACAAAGGAGAAGTACCCGCCTTTTAATTGTAGAACGTATACGAAAACCTTCCACGATCAACCGAACGAGTCTGAGATCAAGGTCCTGTATCAAGGACTAAATTTAGCTATTGTATAATTAAGATAAATAATAGCTAGGGCAAGAAGAAGATGAGAAACATACATGATGCATGCATCTGTATTACGCAGGTATACTAAAAATGTTGTCCAACATCACTTTGTGATGGTTTAGTGTGCATGTAATAAGACAACGATAATGAGCACAGACCTAATTAAAACAAAAAGGATGTCAATGCATAACTAGAAGACTAAAGTCATATTAAGAACTAATCTTTGTATCTCCACTCTATCAAGAACTCTCCAGAGTTAAAAACAACATGGGCCATAACTGAAGAATTGCGTATGACTGTCTGATGTACTGATCCAGTGCAGTAATAGGACCAATTAATATTGTGTTCCATCTAGACCACTTTGATTGGTAGAACTTCTCAAAACTGGTAAAACTAGAAAGTGCCTAGCATCTAGTTACATCCAAACGAATCCAAAACAGAGCATGTATTGAAGCTAAAATCTATAGCCAAACTAGAGAAATTTCACCCCGAACTTAATCACCTTCAACATCCAAAACTACTGTAGGCTTAGAACAAATCTTTCCCTGAACTACCACCAGACCTAATTGATTCAAGGAAACTTAATACACAATCTAACCTTACTTGAATCGGCAGGAAGAAGAAAAGGGCAGTGATCGAGAACCCCTAATGGATGGTTGACGCAAGCAGCAGGACAAGACGAGGAACAGAGATAGGCTAGTAGTGGCGCCTTTGCTCTTTGCCGGAAAGGATCTGGCAGCGTCGACGCGCGAGGAAGAGGCGCTCGCGTGAGGGCGGCGACGCGTTCAGGGAAACTAGGCGCGTGGCTTCCTGCTCGTGTGCGCTGTAGCAACCGAAGGAGAAGATGAAGAAAGGTAAGGAGGAGAAGAAAAGGGCGAAGTACCGGAGAGACGAGGTGCGAACCGCTCGCGCACGGAAACCGCTTGCGCTCGGCAGAAGTTGACGTCGGCTAGGGCAGAACCGAAAGGAGTCGGGTGCGTTTCGAGAGGAAATAGGGGAAGTTAGGGCTTTAGGGGTTTAAATAGTTTTTTTTTCTGCATTTTTGCAAAAAGCCCCTCTAAGTTTCAGAAATTTACAACTAAGCCCTTTAAAATTTCAGTTTTCAACACAAAATTTCACTGAAGCTCAAATGCAGATGAAACTACAATATACAGCAGGCCAAAGAACAAAAGCAAAACCTCAAGAACAGAAGATCAGAGATGATTTGGTGCATGTAATTTCCTCACAACCTTGAACAGCCTCTTGATTGCATCATCAACAAGGGAAATTAAAAGATTAAAAAAAGAAGCGGGGAACCGTAGCGCACAGTGAAGGCGGAGGAAAATCGTATATCCTACAGCGGCGTCTCGAGAGGGCGAGGGGAACCGTAGCTGTCGTCGATGGAGGCCGAGGCCGGGGAACCGTAGCGCACAGTGGAGGCAGCGAGGGCGGCACGGGTAGGAGGAGGCAGGGAGGGAGGGAGATAGGGCTTCGCGGCACGGGGAGGAGGCAACGAGGGCGGCACGGGCAGGAGGAGGCAGGGAGGGAGGGAGTTCCGGCTTCGGCTGAGAGTTAGGTGTTGATGCAGTCTAACCCTGATTATTATTTTGGTGTTGACATCGATTTTAGTTTAGGTTGATGATTATGATGATTATGATTAAGTCCTGATCGAGGATTAGGCAGGTTATGGAAAATCCTAGCTTAGAGGGCTAGGTGTTGGAAAATCCTAACCTGGAGGGTTATGTGTGGAAAATCCTAGCTTGGAGGGCTAGGTGTTGAAAAGTCCTAATTCGGAAGGGTTGGGTGAAAATTCCTAGCTTGGAGGGCTAGGTGAAAAGTCCTAACTTGGAGGGTTAGGTGAAAAGTCCCAACTTGGAGGGTTAGGTAAAAAATCCTGGCTTGGAGGGTCAGGTCCTAGCTTGGAGGGCTAGGTGTGGAAAGTTCTAACTCGGAAGGTTGGGTGAAAAGTCCTAGCTTGGAGGGCGAGGTGAAAAGTCCTAACTTGGAGGGTTAGGTGAAAAGTTCCAACTGGAGGGTTAGGTGAAAAATCCTGGCTTGGAGGGTCAGGTCCTAGCTTGGAGGGCTAGGTTGGAGCCCCTGGATCGGTTTGGTGACCGATCAGGGAGTTGGCACGGTGCTCCTTCGTGGATCGGTCTGGTGACCGATCCAGCGATGACTGATCGGACTGGTGACCGATCAAGGAGCACACAGTGAGGTTGAGTTCCCTTGCTGATCTGCTCCTGATCGGTCTGGTGACCGATCAGGATCACTGTGCAGATCGTTCTGTAGAACGATCCAGCGTCGCGGGTTCCTCACTATGATCGATCAGGACGGAGCCTGATCTGTCTGGTAATGACCTGATCGGTCTGGTGACCGATCAGGAGGCTCCCTGATCGGTCCGATGACCGATCAGGAGGTTTGGACTGCGAAGCTCAAAAATCGCCCAGTAAAGGGGTGGATCGGTCTGGTGATCGATCCACAACCTGGGATCGGTCTGGTGATCGATCCAGGAAAGTCCCAAAGAAGTCGCGATTTCTGATTGAGCGTTGGGGACCGATCAGGACGAAGCCTGATAGGTCTGGACCCAGCCTGATCGGTCTGGTGACCGATCAGGAGGCTCTCTGATCGGTCCGGTGACCGATCACTTTAATTCAAAATGCACTGTCAGACGCTCTGATCGCGTCTGAACATATCCGATTCTCTGTGTTTTAACTTTGATGCTTGATTTCCTGGTTGATATACTGCTCTAATGATCTGATTAAGCTGCATGTGACAGGGGAGGATTCAAACACTCAAGGAGAGTCAAAGGTGACCTTTCCTTGGAGCATGTTTGTCCGTTTTCCATCTCAGGTTACAACGGCTGGAGCTGCTGACTGGAGCTTGGCTGAGGGAAGCTCAGGGAGTCCAGGGAGAGCTCAGTGGTAGCTGGCGTTGGCAGGTAAGCAGCTGGAGGCTGCTGTGAGATGGTGTCACCTGTGTTCAGAGGAGAAACAAAAGGCGGAGAGGAGAAGAGCAGAAAAAAAAGAGTTGGCTGAAACGTTCTTCTGGCTTGTTCTTGCTGCGCGATTGTGTTCTCCACATCCTCGCTTGCTTGCGTGTTCTGAAGTTTCATCATCTTGAGCAAGCATCTGAAATCAGTGAAGCAACCGTTCCCTTGCTTAAGCACTTGGAGGAAGGAACAAGAGGCTTTGAGTCCGACAGCGAGAAGACACGAGGAAAGGGTTCTTGCGTGAGATTGTCGCTGGGTGGAGCTCGGAGAAAGCTTGCTGTGTTCTTGTCTTTGCTAAGTGCTAAGTAAGATCTTTCTTGTGTTTCATTGTGCTTAAACTATATCCTTGATTGAAACGCTGTGGAGAGGTTACTCCACCGAGAAGGAGGTTGCTTTCTATCCGGTGTTCACCGGGGCTTGATCTGTCGACGATCAAGGGATCACCCACCTTACGGGCATGCCAAGGAGTAGGGGCAAGTTATCCCCGAACCTTGTAAACCCTCCTTGTTAGCGATCTTGCTAGTTGTGTTAGTTTGCTTTCGTTTTTTGTTTTTCTGCATACTCTGTGTTTGCTACTTCTGCTGTGCTACTAACAAATCTAAGTGCAGAAATTCGATAAGTGTCAAAGTCCAAGTATTTGGCTATATTCACCCCCTCCTCTCTAGCCATCCGAGATCCAACAAGTGGTATCAGAGCTTGAGGCTCTGTTTTTGCGAATTAACAACCGAGAGCTATCATCCATGGCTTTGAGAGAAGGCTTTAGCACCACCTGACCTCCCTTCTTTGATGGCGCTGACTTTCAATATTGGAGATCAAAGATGGAGTACTATCTTAAGATGGACATCAACACTTGGTTCGCTGTGAAGGAGGGTTTCACCCCTCCTAAGGATGATGAAGGCAAAGAACTTGTGTCGTGGCGGTGGACAGCTGAACAAACTCGAAAGAGTGAAGCCGACGCGAAGGCGGTGGTCACTCTACAATGCGGCATGAACAAAGACCAACTCATCAAGGTTGGTCCATTCACAAGTGCTAAAGACTTGTGGAACAAGCTCATCGAACTCCATGAGGGAACCCGAGACTCAAGAATTGCCAAGAGAGACTTATTCCTCAATCAACTCCAAAACCTCTCAATGAAGGAGAATGAGACTGTAAGTGAGCTCCACAGCAGATTCAAAGAGGCATTGAATGATCTTCATTCGATTGATGAAAAGGTCGAGAATCGCGACCTTGTGATGTATGTGCTAAAAGCATTTTCAAGGAATGCTTTGTGGTCATCCATGGTGGATGCCTATAAAGTTTTCAAGGATTTATCAATTGTTAAGTTAGATGATTTGTTCTATGAAATGGAATTGCATGAGATGGCTAACAAAGGCCCCAAGGAGAAGGGGATTGCCTTAGTTGCAGGGGACCGCTCCAACAAGAAGAAGAAGGAGAAGAAGACGGAGAAGGAAGTCTCTTCATCTTCATCCTCTTCCGAATCCGAGTCCGATTCCGAGGAAGATGGCAGCGGGTCTTCTTTCTCCGAGATGACAAATTTTGTGAGAAGAATGATGAGAAGGGGTCGACGCTTCAAGGGTAAAGGTAACCCTAGTGAAGTTAAAGTTAATAAGACTAACGTTTCTTGTTTTGAGTGTGGTAGGAAAGGACACTTCAAGAGTGAATGCCCAAAGCTAAAGAAAAAGAAGAAGGTCTTGAAGGCCACTTAGGATGAGTCATCATCTAGCTCATCCGATGAAGAGGAGGAGAAGAACACAAGACATGTGGCACTCATGGCTCTTGGAGAAGAGAGCAGTGATGAATCCTCCAACTCCTCAAACGCGACTTCATCCTCGGATGATGAAGAGGTAACTTCTCCCGAGCTAGAAAAATGTTATAGAGTTATTGCATGTTTAACCAATATGTTGAAGAAGTCAAAAAATAGGGTTAAATCATTTCAATTAGAAATTGAACAATTGAAGTCATCTAGGGATGATAACATAGATGACTTGCATGTTGAGATGTTAGAGGATGAGATTAAATCATTGAAACTTGAGGTTGAAAACTTGAAATCCTCTAGGGTTGAGGATGTAGATGATTTGCATGATGAATTGCTAGAAGAAGAAAACAAATTATTGAAGAGTGAAGTTGAAAGACTCAAGAATATTCTTGAGAAGTTCTCAACTAGCTCTAAGACCCTAGACATGATCTTGAATGCCCAAAGGGCAGTCTGCAATAGGGCCGGTATTGGTTACCGACCCAAAGAACCCTCATTCGTGTCTCTGATGTCTAGGACTGATATGAGACAATCTAGGACACCCAAGGTTCAAAAGAAAGTTGTCAAGGCATGGGTGCCTAAGACTTGTTTAGTAGGTACTTTAGGTCCCAAGGTTTGGGTACCTAAAACTTCTATTTTTCGAATTGTGTAGGTTATGTTTGAGGGGGAGCATCTATTAACTTGGTTCGTTGATAGTGGGTGCTCCAAACACATGACCGGGGATAGATCATTGTTTACTACCCTTCACAAGAAAAGTAGAGGTAACGTTTCATTTGGTAACAATGGTAGTCTTAAGGTCATAGGAATAGGAGACATTCAAATATCCGAATGTCTTAGAATCTCAAATGTCCTTCTAGTCAAGGGGATGACATTTAATCTCCTAAGTGTCAGTCAATTGTGTAACACGGGTTACACAATTGATTTTCAACCAAGTCAATGTCTAGTTAGACAACATGACACCTTGGACACGGTACTAGTAGGAACAAGAGTAGACAATATTTATCAAGTTTCATTTAAAAGTGCTACTAATGCTTTTGCTAAGTGTTTCATGTCAAAAGAAGAAGAGTCCACCCTTTGACACCGGAGGCTAGCATATGTTAACATGAAGAACATCCAGAAGTTGGCCAACAAGGGATTAGTTCGAGGCTTACCAAGCATCAAGTATGAGAAAGACAAACTTTGTGATGCTTGTTAAATGGGTAAGCAAACAAAATCTGCACATAAAGGTAAAAGCGCTGTAAGTACATCTACCGCTTTAGATTTACTTCACATGGATCTATTTGATTGTAGCACTATCATATCATTGAATGGAAGTAGATATTGCTTTGTTATCATTGATGATTTTACTAGATATACATGGACTTATTTTCTAAAATATAAGGACCAAACCTTAGATGTTTTCATTTCTTTTTTAGAAGGGTTGAAAACGAAAAATCATCAACAATTAAGACAATTAGAAGTGATCATGGAGGTAAATTTCAAAATCAACGGTTTTTAGAATTTTGTCAAGATAGAGGTTATAGACATGAGTTCTCCACTCCTAGAACACCACAACAAAATGGCGTTGTAGAGAGGAAGAACCGTGTTCTATAAGAAGTTGCACGAAGCATGCTTAATGAGTACTCACTCCCGAGTTACTTATGGGCTGAACCTGTAAATACAGCTTGCTATGTGCAAAACCGAGTCCTCATCCATAGGTTCTTAGGAAAGACTCCCCATGAACTTTGGTTTGGGAAACCACCTACGGTTAAACATCTTAGGGTGTTTGGTTGTAAGGTGTTCATCCTAAACACCAAGGACCACCTTGGAAAGTTCACGGCAAAGGCTGATGAAGGGATACTAGTCGGGTACTCCCTCGTTAGCAAAGCCTATCGAGTCTACAACAAGAAATCTCGATTAGTTGAAGAGTCTTCTGATGTTGTCTTTGAAGAAATTCCAAAAGTCAATGGTCAACCAGATGATGAAGTCCAATTCAAACTTAGAAGACTAAGTTTGAATGAGAGTCCAAATGTTGTTGATGGTGATGAATCCGATGACGGTGAGCCTAGACAATCCATAGATCAGCCAGACCCTGAGGCTGAGCTTGTGTCTAGCGAACCCATTCAAGAAGCACCACCAACACCTAGGCAAACTAGATTAGCCTCTAGTCATCCCCAAGACCAAATTGTTGGAGACATCCATCATGGGGTTAGAACTACACTACCAGAAAAAAGGGATTTACCGGCGGTTTAAATAGTGTTTCCCGGCGGTTTATAACCGCCGGCAATTTGTTTTCCGGCGGTTCCCCAAACCGCCGCGGATAACGGTGTCCTTAAACCGTTTAGCGCCGGTTTTGACAACCGCTGGAACAACCGCCACTAGAATGGACTTCCCGGCGGTTCTTGTGGCGGTTTGGTTAGCGGCGGTCAGATGGCGGCGGTTTAAAATCGACACAAATAGCGGCGGTTTCCTCAATTTTTAACCGCCGGGAATAAACCATTTCCCGGCGGTTTAGAAACCGCCGTGCTAAGTCAATTCCCGACGGTTCACAAACGGCCGGCAACTACGATTCCCGGCGGTTTGCAAACCGCCGGCAAACTATATATCTCGCCTGGAAACAGTTTTTCCGGCGATTTCAACACCGCCGGTAAACCTGTTTCCAGGCGAGATAGCCGGCGGTTTGCAAACCGCCGGGAAAACTGTTCAAACCGCCGGGACTACTTTGTTTACACCTCAACATTTGTTATGCAATCTACAAACACGTTATATAGCATTCTACAAGCAACAACAGCTACAAAATTTATAACAATCAAACATAGCAATACAGACATAGCAACAAAGCAAACTCATTTTCTATTTGTTTATAGCATTCTATAAGCACTGAATTATACAATCATTCAAACATAGCAATACAGACATAGCAACAAAGCTACAAAATATATAACAATCAAACTCATGTTCTACAGCTTCTTTGGCAATCAAACAGCCCAATTTTCAGCAAAATTACATCCACATTCCAGAAGAAACTCATCAAAGCACTTGCAAACAACCTTTCGTCCAATTATCAGTATAACTCAAACAGCCAACGTCCTGCAGAGAACAACAAATTCAGCAGACAAAATTGCAAAGTTGAACATTGGTAACGAAGGAAAATTTCCAGTAAAAGACTAAAGATAATGAAAAAAAATCTAAAGTAACAATCCTAGAATCAAAACAGCAAGAAGCCAACCAGTCGTATAAAAGGATACAAATGGAACTTGAGCGTTTACTTCATGAAACTAGTTGTTTTGTCCAAGTTCATAGATGCTGAGCAGAAAAAAGAAAGACTAGAAGTGGATATTATCAGACAAAAAGCTGAAAATATGAGAAGGAAAATTGTAAGACAAAATATAATCTGAAGCATAATTTCAAATGCTTACACGAAAATAGTAAAACATACCTAAGATATGATGTATTCAACTAATTTGGATTTTGGTTGGAAGGAGCATCAAGTCGGTGAGCATCATGACTAGCTGAGGAAGATGGTCTTGCACCTTGTGAGATTGGTGCACTACCTTCATCCGGGGCCTAAAATTATGAATAGCAAATTAAAATAGTAATAATTTGAAAGCAATTTTATTAATTTTAAAAGTACTACATACATACCATCACATTAATCAAAGCGGCCAATTCAGGTGGCAAATTGCTTCCTTGCATTTGCAGCATATATTTAATAGCTCCCTCAATTGCTTGTCTTTTTGATCTTTCTATTTCAATCACTGATTCCAGATTCTGCACCTTAGCTTTAGAAGCTTCTAATTCAGATTTCATTTCAGTCATATATATTTGCAATCCATGATCAACAGGTGTATTTGAATATGAAGTTTGACCAAATACTTGAGTAGGACATGGCCCAGAACCCACACCTCTAACCCGACCATAATGTTCCTTCCCTATAGCTTGAGAAAGTGAATCACTTTTTGAAAATCCCTTTGAGGAATCATCTTCACGCTCAATTGTGATAATTTTTTCCTGCGAACAGAAGAAATTATCAACTGAGCATTACAAATGAAATACAAAATTTTTGAAAAAATTAATACCAAACTTACACCAATCACTTGGGCATTGTCGTGAATATAAGAACCATCTTTTTTCTTGTGCAACATTACCCATAACTCCCCTCTGCTAATGCTGCTTCCACGATGTCGTTCCTATATCACATTAGTGACATATAGTCAAATAATTAAACAAAAAAAAACTGAACGAATATGTGAAATAATGGTTCTACTACCTCTTCATATTTTCGCCTTGCTATTGTTTTTGAACCACCTGTGTGGGTATATAATTGCTTCTTTCGATTTTCAGTATTTCTCTTGCATAAGTCCTATTATAAGTTAGCAGTAAATGCATGTGAATTATGAATAGACAAAAAAACATCTAACATCTAACCATTAACAGAAGTTCAATAAATGAAATTAACCGTAATTAAACAGCTCCCTCAATTGCTTGTCCTTATATGATTGAGGAACCTTACGCCACGAGATATAGCAAATGGGAAATTTATTGAAATCACATCCCAACACTCCTAAAAAGCCACCCAAATGCCACCTGCATCGCCTATGGCTTGCCCAAGCTCATTGCAAGTAACTATAATTTTGCTACCATCAGGTATTGACCAAACATCTTGCACCATGTATCGTGCTTCTTTACTTGTGTGATTCAGCTCATCTAAAACAAATAAAATATTTTTACTTTATAAGTTTACAGATTAAATATGAAACAAACAAGTTAACTAACATCTTACACATTCAAGCATGAATTTTAACCTATCAAACATAATGATCATAGTAAAATATTGGAAAAAAAATAAAGAAAGAAATTTTTTACCAATAACATTAACAACCCAATAACTTTTCTTCTTGCTACCACTTGAAGCAGTGTCACCATTTTCATCAAATGAATCAACATCTTCATCCTCTTGATCATCCTCTGGATTTACCTCTTGAGCAAGTAAAGGGTGGGATGGAGTAGAACTAGATGCCCTATGAGTAGATGGCACTGAATTAGCACCAATCTGAGTTGGTGCACTCAATTGAGCTCTGCTATTAATCTGTGGCCTTGAATGAACAACCGTATTAGAATTTGGGAGTAAATGAGCATTACTAGGAGCTGGTGGAACAGGGCAAGCCCTAGTATTAGGTTGTGGCAAAGTTGTAGTTGATTTTTCTGTCACTGAAGGTTGAACCTTAAAGCGTTTATTCCTAGGCATGCCTACAATTTTGGAAAAAAAATGAAATTTTAGGAAATGACAACAACAACATACATGTTAGCAAAAAATTGAGTGACATACATTAATTAAACTGTATGAAAGCTTGTAGCATCCTAATGAGATCAACTATCTAATTGCAAAGTACGTTATTTTTTAAACAAAGTACATTAGAATTAAGACTTCATTTATACCTGGAAATATAATATGATAGAAGTAAATACAAGTCAATAATACTTCCAAAAGTCAGCTATAAGAATTCACTTTGTCTGAAAACTATCCCTAGTAGAAACTGCAACTAATGTATCTGGCACAGCTCGAGAGAGCACTTGAAGCCGAGCACTTGTCGAATGAGGAACTGCAAAAGAACATTACAAAGCTGAAAAACAAACCAACCGGTCAGTGTACAAGTAAATCCTTGCACAAAATGTACGATTGCTGAATGAAACTAATCTTTGTGTGTGCTGCATATCGAACAATCGATGGAGGTATAGATATGTGATATATCAACTAAATATCAATAAATAGAGAGTGTATAGGGTGCTTCTAATAAGAATCTGATCATTCATATGTTCAAATGCACTATAAAATAGTCACAATCTCAAGTAAAAGTAGATGACCAAGCATTCCAGACAACTTGAATCTCGTCAATCATGCGAAGATTATTAAGCTTTCAAGCTCCTACTAGCATTTTATCAAATAAAGCAAATAGCTCGAGCTTAAATTAAAAATGCATAACCACACCAATTGTGGATTACATTACTGACCTCGTGTTTTTGGATGTAAAATCCAAATTGATTAGTACCTCCAGCGTATGAGAAAAGACTCATCGATGTGATGCCACTATGCTTTAGAAGAAGCAGCAGCAAGTAGTAGACAGATTCAAGTCATTTGCAAATGATGGCATCACGTCCTGGTCCAATACCGATGTAGTACATAGATTTATCTGAGCATGCATGTCCTCAGTTAGCAGTTCATCTGAGCATGCAATTATAATGCCAGTAAAAGGGTGCAACATTCATCTTCTTAGCTATTATAATTGCTTAACTAAAATTCTTTTATGCTTCATTCATCTTCTTAGCTTTAGTCACTTGACAAAAGGGTGCAACAATGCAAGTAAAAACATGGGCAGCTCAAGTATATGTTGGCATTAATGAAAATACAAGGGCAGCAAAAATACAAGGTTGTCCTTGAATTGCGAGATATTATAAATTAAAATCTTTGACTCCATCATTATTGTCACCAACGACATCATTTGCAGGTCGATCTTCTATATAATCATCCCTAGCCAATTGTAATTCTTCATTGCCATTATGAAACCACCTATCCAAGTTTGATTGCGGAGAAGGAACAAGATCATAAATTTGCTCTTCTTCTTTGTCTTCTCCCATGTCATACAAGTCTCTTGGTTGTAGATGTTTTACAATACTCCATCCTTTTTCAATCTCATCATCCACATAAAACACAAGTTGAGCATCGGACACAAGTATATATGGCTCATCATTTTCTCGATCTCCAACATGTATCAAACGAGAAAAATTAATACTAGTAATACCCGAGTCATCTCTTTTGATACCTCTCTCAGAAGTGGTGTTAGCCCACTGACATTTGAACAATGTAACAGTGAATTGACCATTATAGTTCAATTCAATTATGTCCACTAATTTTCCATAATACGGAACACCTCCGACTGCGACATTATTATCACGAGTACTTGCGTAGCTCCGAGTATCGTACATACCAAATACTCCACTATTTTGACTTTTCAACCCGTGCTCTCGAGCAATAGTTCTAAATTTAAATCCATTCACATTGTAGGCACTATAACGTTTGGCCTGATCAAGTGGTCCAAGTGCAAGCCACCTTAATTCATCTGAATGTCTAGCACCTTCATTGGAGATTTGGCATCAAGAATTACCGCACTTAGTTTTTACTATTAGTTACACCTCTAAAATTGAATGAAAAAAAAACATAACTTCTACTCACATGCTTTTGAAACCAGCTAGGAAATTCTTTGTGTACAACTTTATCAATCTCTGATTGCAAGCGTGTCCGATGTCTCAACTGTCTCTTTGTTATTGCCCTAAATTTCCTATAAGTAAAAATAAATTATTATAAAATACGAGGCCAATTGATTTGCAACAAGGTTTGCGCAAAACTTTATGTATTACTTACTCAATAAAAGGATCTACTGCTACACAGTTGACCAACACGTGACGATGTGCTTGCAACTTCTCTATTGGTGTTAATATAATATATGAGAATCCCCCAACTGATCTGCCAACTTTTGGAAACATAGTATTGCTTTCATGGTGTTCAACACTGTCAGGTTGATCATCAACGCGCCTTGGTCGATTGATTCTTGACTCTGTGTCATCCAAATATCTCGAACAAAATGTAAGAATTTCTTCGGCCAAGTAGCCTTGAACAATTGAACCTTCAGGTTGAGCCTTATTACGTACATAAGATTTCAAACGGCCTAGGTACCTTCACATTAAAAAGGTTATGGATTCAGCTAAAACAATTGATTATTTATTTAAAGAAAGTGAAAAAATAAATTTTGCCATGTTAAGTTCACCTTTCGATTGGATACATCCATCGATAATGCACCGGGCCTCCCTCTTTGACTTCATCGACTAGATGAACAATTAAGTGAACCATGACTGTGAAAAATGATGGAGGAAAAAGCATCTCCAAATGACAAAGTGTGTGAACAATTTGATCTTGAAGGGTATCAAGATTAATGGGGTTCAACACTTTACTGCATATTTGTCGAAAGAATGAACAAAGATCAGCTAAAACCATAAAAACTACACCAGGCATAGCATTCCTCAAAGCAATTGGTAAGAGTTGTTCCATTAGAATATGACAGTCATGACTTTTCAACCCAAACATCTTACGTTGTTTCAAATCAACACATCTTGAAATATTGCTTGAGTAACCATCTGGAACAACCACATTCTTCAATGTCTTAAGAAATATATCTTTTTGTCCATTTGACATAGTAAAGATAGCAGCAGGATATTTCCCATTATCATTAGGCCAAAGTGCAGATCTTATGCCCATAGATTGTAGGTCTCTTCGGGCATTAAGGTGATCTTTTGTCTTCCCACTTTCATTGAGCAAAGTATACAGAACATTGTCACACACATTTTTCTCAATGTGCATTACATCAAGATTATGGCGCAATGCATTAAACTCCCAATATGGAAGTTCAAAGAATATACTCCTTTTTCTCCAATATGATTCATCTACATTGAAATTTCGCTGCCCCGTCCTCTTTTCCCTTTCACCTCTGGTGTCTTCCCAAATGAAACTTGGATATTCTCAACCTGGCTGAAAATAGCTGAGCCTGATAGTTTTACTGGTGGATTTCTTCTATCAATCTTACCATCAAATCGGGCCTTATCCAATCTAAATTTGTGACCAGCATGAAGGAAACGACGATGACCCATAAAACACCATTTTCTACTATGATAAAGTCGGCAAGGTTCAGTATCAATATTGCATATAGGACAAGCTAGCTTACCATATGTGTTCCACCCCGACAATGCCCCCAAACCAGGAAAATCACTAATTGTCCACATCAATGCTGCACGCATTTTAAAATTTTCATTCGATGAAGCATCAAATGTATCAACACCATCCCACAACAATTTAAGCTCATCAACTAAAGGTTGCAAGTAAATGTCTATGTCATTCCCTGGCATTTTCTTACCTGGAATGATCATCGACAGAATGAAGTTAGTTTGTTTCATACATGTCCAAGGTGGGGTATTGTACGGAATGAGAATCACAGGCCAAATGCTATAATTAGTGCTCATGTTTCCAAAAGGATTAAACCCATCACTAGCTAAGGCTAGGCGAACATTACGTGCATCCGAAGAAAATTCAGAAAATTTAGAATCGAATCTTTTCCATGACTCAGCGTCTCTCAGATGCCTCAAGAAGCCATCCTTATTACTGTCCATAGCATGCCATTTCATATCATCGGATGTCTTACTAGACATGAACAATCTTTGCAATCGAGGAATTAGAGGAAAATACCGAAGAAACTTTGATGGTTGCCAATGTCTCATATGTTAGTAATATGACATCAAATTCAAGTATTTGAAGGATTAAGACCTAGCTTGAAGGAGACACAACAAAACCAGTAGCCTCTTGCATCTATTCTAATAAACAATTTGCATCTCATAATCATGAACTTTTGATAAGACATCAACATTGCATTTATGCCAAAAGCTCTAACAAAAAAAGCACAAAACTATCAGTAGGATACTAGAATTTTAAGTAGACTTTTTATAAAAGGTTTGGGTCCATCTAATCTGCTCATCGCTAAGGAGTTAAATAATATGTTATGCGTTTGTGCATACTAATCATTTTCTACAAGTTTTATTGCATCTTTTGTGACTTTCACAAACGGAATGCCTCACACATCTAAAGGAAAGGACAAGTGAGACACAATTATTACTTTATATTGTATAACCTAATTTTCTAATCTTGTGGCTAAAATATTTTGTTAAGATGTGATATCCTAAAAGTTGCCATGGAGTTGATGGTCTAATGGATCATCATATAGGGAATATAAATAATGATGAGATTGAGTCTGCGCTCTTAGATTCCGTTTGAAGTTCAAATTGAAAAGTGTGTTTATAGCTTTGTCAAGTCGCATACAAGAGCTTCAAAGTTAACCAACCTAGTGATATCAGAGAATAAATCCATTGTGTGATCTGTTGAAGTGTACTAGTAACTAACTGCCATAAAAACAAGGCTAGCATGAGCAAACCTTTAGTCGTAAAATATTAACACAGTTTTGGTAGTCTACCAGAGCTTTTTGTTTTTTCTGATGTGCAATCTACCAGTTCGCATCCTAAACTAATAATTTACTTCAATTTTGTTCCCTCTATGATTATGTTTTGCCATTACAGCTTAAAGCTCTTTTCCTGGAAGAAAATTACTTTACTAGGCTACATGATTGCTGGTTAATCTTGATGTTGAAGAATTTCGTTAACTTGTTCTTAGAAAAGATCATTTTTAAACTTCGTTGAGTACATGATCATTTTTAAACCAGTATCCTACTGGTAGCCTCTTGCATCAAAAAAAGGGTAAACTGAATGAAAATCAAGATGACCACAAAAGCCCTTATTTTGTAAAGTTTGGGGCAAATTTTTTTATTTATTTTTTCTAAACAGAAAAACAATGATAACTGAATTTTCAATACCATGATGATATCCAAAGGAAGAACAACATCTAAATCTTGAAACAGATCAAAGCTGGAGGTGGAGATCTGCTCTTACCTTCTTCCCTGACGCAGACCAAGAAAGAGCTAACCCGAGGAACAGGACGAAGACCGCTTGATCGGTGGCTGAAGCGAAATATTTACCGCGGCACAGAAGAGGAACGACGTGCGACGAGCAGAAGAACGAAGAGAAGAAAAACGATAGCCAGAGAAGATGGAGAAGATGAACTAAGACGAACACTTTTCCCGCGACACTCGACACTCGACAGACAAGAGGGAGAAGAGGAACGCAGAAGAGGAAGAAGAGAACAAAGGGCGAACCCTGTTGCCGCGACGATTAAACCCTAACTATGTTTCTGCGTGGCTAAAAAAAGCTATAGGCTAATTCATTTTGCGGCGGTTTTTTAAACCGCTGCAAATTGAACCCGAACCGCCGCAAACTAAATATTAAACCGCCGCAAATATTAAACCGCCGCAAATCAAATTTAAAACCGCCGTAAATGATTAAACCGCCGCGATTGAAATACTAACCGCCGCTAAATAATTCAATTAGCGGCGTTAAATTTAAACCGCAGGGAACCCAAGGATTTAGCGGCGGTGTATCTAACCGCCGCTAAATAACCGCCGCTATACATTGATTTTCTGGTAGTGCTAGATCATTCTTTAGGAATGAGGCTAATGAAGTTGCTTTAATTTTCAAAATTGAACCTAGAAAAATTGATGAAGCATTAAATGATCCCGATTGGATTATTGCAATGCAAGATGAACTAGGTCAATTCGAAAGGAGTCAAGTTTGGGACTTAGTCCCTAGACCTAAGAAGACCACCATCATTGGAACCAAATGGGTCTTCAAGAACAAATTAAATCATAAGGGAGAAATCATTAGAAACAAGGCACGCTTAGTAGCCAAGGGCTATAGTCAAGTTGAAGGCCTTGATTATGATGAGACTTATGCTCCCGTGGCACGATTAGAGTCCATCCGATTGATGCTTGCATTTGCAGCACATCGAGGTTTCAAGTTATATCAAATGGATATCAAATCGGCCTTTTTAAATGGTTTAATTAGAGAAGAGGTCTATGTCGAACAACCTTCGGGGTTTGAGAGTACCGAATTTCCAAACCACGTGTTCAAGCTCAAAAAGACACTTTATGGCCTTAAACAAGCACCCCGAGCTTGGTACGAGCGGTTGTCGACGTTCTTAATTGAAAAAGGTTTTGTAAGAGGCCAAATAGACCCTACACTATTTCTACGAAGAGATGGTGACAATATTTTTGTAGCCTAAGTATATGTCGATGACATAATTTGTGGCTCAAATAACAAGGGCTATTTAAATGAATTCATTGGACACATGGAAAGTGAATTTGAAATGAGTCTAGTGGGAGAGTTGACTTTCTTCCTTGGACTTGAAATTAAACAAACCCGAGATGGGATCCATGTGCATCAATCGAAATACACACAAGAAATGCTCCGTAAATTCAATATGAGTGATTCAAAAGAGGTAACCACTCCCATGGCTACAAACACAAGATTAGACAATGATGAGAGTGGTAAACCCGTTGATTTGACTTAATATCGGAGCATGATAGGTAGTTTGCTATACCTCACAGCTAGCCGACCTGATATTTTTTTCGCTGTGGGTATGTGCGCTAGGTATCAAGTGTGTGCCAAGGAATCTCATTTAATCACTGTTAAGAGAATTTTGAGATATCTTAAAGGCACAGTTGGAGTCGGTCTTTGGTACCCCCGTACCGAATCTTTTGATTTAATTGGCTATACCGATTCCGACTACGCTGGATGTAAGTTGGATCGGAAAAGCACAAGTGGGGGCTGCCAATTTCTAGGATCATCTTTAGTTAGTTGGTCAAGTCGGAAGCAACATTGTGTTGCTCTCTCCACGACCGAGGCAAAATATATGGCTATGGGAGAGAGCGTATCACAATTGTTGTGGATGATTCACACTTTGGAGGACTATGGATTGAGTTATAAAAGTGTGCAAGTGTTGTGTGACAACATTAGCACAATTAATCTAACCAAGAATCCAGTCCATCATTCTAGGACCAAACATATTGAGGTGCGTCACCACTTCATTAAGGATCATGTTACTAGGGGAGATATTGTACTCTCACATGTAGAGTCCAAGTCAAACCTCGCTGATATTTTCACTAAACCACTCCCCGAAAATGAGTTTAGTTTCTTAAGAAGGGAGTTGGGGATGTGTCGTGCTTCATAATTTTCAAAATGCATTCAAAACCCTTCATGAAAAGTTCTAAGTGTTGGGAAACAATTGGGTAACTTTGGGGACATCTCACACAAACTATAAGGCTTACCAAAACGTTTTTGTATGCTAGATATGGGGTGAGATGCTAGGATCAACTCAATTTCTCAAAATGTCAATGCATCCCTTGAGAAATTAAGTTGACGAGATAAAAATCACTTCGGTGACCAAGTATGGGGAAAACCAATGCATAACATATGTGTATTTGGCTCCATGATCATACTTGGACATTCCAATCAAGGAAACTTGATTGGAAACTTGAATTTGGCACAATCTTGGTTAAAACTTGTTTGAATGATTGTTGATTGAGTTTGACTCCACTTGAATGGAGCAAAGTGATTGTTGAACCTATAAGGACCTTTGATCCTTGTTTAGGGATCAATTATAGTCAGGGGATCACTTCCAAGTTCGATATTTTCCATCAGATTCCCACAGAAGTTGTGTAAAAGTTTCAGATCGTATCTGAAAATTTCAGGAATCCTGATTGGTCACCGGACCGATCAGGCGTAGGACTGATCGGTCCCTGGACCGATCTAGCTCCCTCCTGCGTTGATCGGTCCACAGACCGATCAGAGGGGTCACAGAGAGTTAACGAAATTTTTGTCCAACCATTCTGTGCTAGCCTGGATCTGTCCCCGGATCGATCTGGCACCCTGTCGTGATCGGTCCATAGACCGATCAGGGGGCTTCCGGAATATCACCCAATCCTACTGATCGCTTCCTGATCGATCAGCCGATCGATCAGGAGCCTGTCTGATCGGTCAGCCGACCGATCAGGACCAGGCTAGAGCCTGATCGGTCCGAGCGTTTCCAGATCGAATGGTGATCCGTTCGATCACATTAAATTTCGGTTGGTGGACCGATCCACCAACCTAATAACTTCGCGAAAAACCTCTTCTCCCGAACCCTAGCGCCGAAAACCTTTCCTTGCGCATCTGTCTGCTGTGTGTGAGTCCTCTTCCTCCCTCTCCCTTGTGTGCGAGTTCCTGTGAAGATCTCGAGCTCTTCTCTGTTCTCGGCAAGTTCTCTACTTGCTCAAGGTTTCTGTGCGTCTGTCTTGCGCCGAGACTTTCTTCCTGCGCGAGCTTGTCTTCAAACTTTCAAGATCATCTCAGATCACCACCAATGACACCAAAGTGAGTTTTTGGTTTAGTTTTTCTTGCAAATCGGTTCATAGTATATGTATTTGCGCTAATCATGGTCTTTATTTTGGTGTTCCTGTTTTGGCCGTGACCCACCTTTGCCATGTCCCACTTTTGATCGATTCTACCTTATACTTACTTGATTACTTCTCCTATGATCAAATCTTGGGTCTTTGATTAACCTATGTTCCTATGATCTAATCAATCTTGCTCAATTGACTTAAAATATGTGCATGATCTATTCCAATCGTTAGAAAATCTTCTAAGGGAAAGGAACACGTAGAGGGCAGCTCGAAGGGCAAAGCCCCTTTGTCATCTGCGCCCTCCCGAAGGCCTCAGCCTTCCTCCAGTTCTCGGTTTCCTAATGCTGCCTGTGAACAGGCATTTCAATTCCGCACCTTCAAGTTACTTCCCTGCCGATCCATTGACGTTCCTTTTCTGACTGAGCACTGTCCGTCGGTCATGGAGATAATCACATTTTACAACATGAGTTTTCTTCTTTCCTTAGAGCGGACCATAAATTATGATCTTGTATCGGAGTTTTACAACAATCTGTAGCAGGGACCTCAAGGGGGTTTTGAGTTTACTACTCGGGTCGCCAAGAGAAACTTTGATTTCTCCTATGACATTCTAGTAGAGTATCTGGGTGGTCGCCGATCACCCAACCTGTATTTGATCTATCCCGAGCTTCCTGATCCTCTGCTAGCCCCTTTTGCGGATGTTACTCCTGATGATATCTATCAGCACTTCTTTGGTCATCCCCGCCCGGCCAGTCTCGATGAGTTGGGTCCTGATTTTCCGACTTTTGCAGCCCTACGACTTGCTCCTGTTGACTACATCCTTTTCAAGATAATCACAAATTGCATCTTGCCCATCACTTCCAAGCCTTTAACTGAGATCCGTCCCTATCATTGTCTGATGCTCTACGGCATGCACCGCCAAATGGACTTTGATATCATGGAAAGTATTTTTCAGTCCATTCTATCTTATAGAGAGCCGAGTCGCCGCACAGTCTGTATGTCGTTTGGTCATATCATCACCGACTGGCTTATGTCAGTAGGTGTTGATGTCACCAAGGGCAGGACCGTGCCCATGGTCCGACAGGATTGCCGACTTGGTCGGCGGGCATCTGCCAAGTCCGGCATCATCTTACGGGACCGCGATGGGGTTTTGGTTTGGAAGGATGGGAGGGGTCTCGGTGAGCTACCTGGGGGAGGACCACATTTTCAGGCACCAACCGGTGCTGCTGCACCTCAGGAGGCTCCCGCCGCTGCTGCTGCTGATGATTACGACTATGAGCTGGACCCGGATCTACGATGGTAGATTTCCGAGCTGGATCAGATGATCCAGTATGATCTTCATCTGCGAGAGCTTCATCGGGAGGAGATCCGTTCGGGTTTCCGATCATTTGACCGCAGACTGACCACGGTGGAGTCTGATGTCTCTGGGATCCATACACTGCAGCAGACATGGTACGATGAGTGGCGCCGTCACACATTTCCAGGAGATGCGCCCTCAGCCAGTGCTGCACCTGGGTCCTTTGTTGCTGATGATGACACGATGGACGACCCTATGCAGGCTGATCCCCCCCCCCCCCCCCCCGCTGACGATTGACTGTATTCTCTGCTTGTTTGGTAATTTCAGACTATTTGACGGATCTGTCCGTCCCGACTTTTGCTTGTTATAGCGTGATGTTGACTTTGATGCGTGGATATGCATCTACTTGTTTGTCTGGATTATTGCTTATGCGCTTGACTATGACTAGATTTTGCATTATGATGCATCTGACATTTTGCATGTATTTTATATTTGCCCTATCATGTTTAGGATGTTGGCTTATATGTGTTCAAATGATTACTATCTATCTATATGCCTCATTCTATATGATTATGTTCATGCTTATGATGTCATGCTCATATGATACATATGCTTGTTTTGCCATGCCTTATCTTTGTCATATGTTTTTCAAAAATTCAAATCGTATCTTTGTTGTTTTGGGATACCCCTAGGGTTGAGGGGGAGTATGGTTAAACTAAACAACCCTCTAGACCCTTTTCGATGTTCGACAAAGGGGGAGAGTGTGGTTGGTTAAGTTTAGGATGATTATGGTGTAAGGGGAGGATCATGATTCCCCTATGATTCTGAACTTGAGAAAATTGATTGAGAATCCCTAAACTTAAAATCGGGTTGTCAAACAACAAAAAGGGGGAGATTGTTGATGCAGTCTGACCCTGATTGTTGTTTTGGTGTTGACATCGATTTTAGTTTAGGCTGATGATTATGATGATTATGATTAAGTCCTGATCGAGGATTAGGCAGGTTATGGAAAATCCTAGCTTGGAGGGCTAGGTGTTGGAAAATCCTAACCTAGAGGGTTAGGTGTGGAAAATCCTAGCTTGGAGGGCTAGGTGTTGAAAAGTCCTAATTCGGAAGGGTTGGGTGAAAATTCCTAGCATGGAGGGCTAGGTGAAAAGTCCTAACTTGGAGGGTTAGGTGAAAAGTCCCAACTTGGAGGATTAGGTGAAAAATCCTGGCTTGGAGGGTCAGGTCCTAGCTTGGAGGGCTAGGTGTGGAAACTTCTAACTCGGAAGGTTGGGTGAAAAGTCCTAGCTTGGAGGGCAAGGTGAAAAGTCCTAACTTGGAGGGTTAGGTGAAAAGTCCCAACTGGAGGGTTATGTGAAAAGTCTCAACTGGAGGGTTAGGTGAAAAATCCTGGCTTGGAGGGTCAGGTCCTAGCTTGGAGGGCTAGGTTGGATGAAATCCTAGCTTGGAGGGCTAGGTTGGAGCCCCTGGATCGGTCTGGTGACTGATCAGGGAGTTGACATGGTGCTCCTTCGTGGATCGGTCTGGTGACCGATCCAACGATGACTGATCGAACTGGTGACCGATCAGGGAGTATGCGTTTCACCCACTGCTTGGCTCCTGATCGGTCTGGTGACCGATCAGGGAGCACACAGTGAGGTTGAGTTCCCTTGCTGATCTGCTCCTGATCGGTCTGGTGACCGATCAGGATCACTGTGCAGATCGTTCTGGAGAACGATCCAGCGTCGCGGGTTCCTCACTATGATCGATTAGGACGGAGCTTGATCTGTCTGGTCATGACCTGATCGGTCTGGTGACCGATCAGGAGGCTCCCTGATCGGTCCGGTGACCGATCAGGAGGTTTGGACTACGAAGCTCAGAAATCGCCCAGTAAAGGGGTGGATCGGTCTGGTGATCGATCCACAACCTGGGATCGGTCTGGTGATCGATCCAGGAAAGTCTCAAAGAAATCGCGATTTCTGATTGAGCGTTGGGGACCGATCAGGACGAAGCCTGATCGGTCTGGACCCAGCCTGATCGGTCTGGTGACCGATCAGGAGGCTCTCTGATCGGTCCGGTGATCGATCACTTTAATTCAAAATGCACTGTCAGATGCTCTAATCGCGTCTGAACGTATCCGATTCTCTGCGTTTCAACTCTGATGATTGATTTCCTGGTTGATATACTGCTCTAATGATCTGATTAAGCTGCAGGTGACAGGGGAGGATTCAAACACTCAAGGAGAGTCAAAGGTGGCCTTTCCTTGGAGCAGGTTTGTCCATTTTCCATCTCAGGTTGCAACAGCTGGAGCTGCTGACTGGAGCTGCTGACTGGAGCTTGGCTGAGGGAAGCTCAGGGAGTCCAGGGAGAGCTCAGTGGTAGCTGGCGTTGGTAGGTAAGCAACTAGAGGCTGCTGTGAGATGGTGTCACCTGTGCTCAGAGGAGAAACAAAAGGCGGAGAGGAGAAGAGTAGAAAAAAAGAGTTGGCTGAAACGTTCTTCTGGCTTGTTCTTGCTGCGCGATTGTGTTCTCCACATCCTCGCTTGCTTGCGTGTTCTGAAGTTTCATCATCTTGAGCAAGCATCTGAAATCAGTGAAGCAACTGTTCCCTTGCTTAAGCACTTGGAGGAAGGAACAAGAGGTTTTGAGTCCGACAGAGAGAAGACACGGGGAAAGGGTTCTTGCGTGAGATCGTCGCTGAGTGGAGCTCGGAGAAAGCTTGCTGTGTTCTTGTCTTTGCTAAGTGCTAAGTAAGATCTTTCTTGTGTTTCATTGTACTTAAACTATATCCTTGATTGAAACGCTGTGGAGAGGTTACTCCACCGAGAAGGAGGTTGCTTTCTATCCGGTGTTCACCGGGGCTTGATCTGCCGACGATCAAGGGATCGCCCACCTTACGGGCATGCCAAGGAGTAGGGGCAAGTTATCCCCGAACCTTGTAAACCCTCCTTGTTAGCGATCATGCTAGTTGTGTTAGTTTGCTTTCGTTTTCTGTTTTTCTGCATACTCTGTGTTTGCTACTTCCGCTGTGCTACTAACAAATCTAAGTGCAGAAATTCGATAAGTGTCAAAGTCCAAGTATTTGGCTATATTCACCCCCCCTCTAGCCATCCGGGATCCAACATTAGGGAGCCCTGGCTTCGGTCGTTCGGCGCGAAGACGGCGAGGGAGGTCGGTGTGGCGAGAAGAAAGGAGTCGTGCAAAACGGCGAGGGAGGGATTTAGGGCTTCGTTCGCGGTTGCGTGAAAATTTCGCCCAGCGTCTAGCGTCTTTTTTAATTCATCCCCGTGCCACACAGACCTGCCACGAGTGCAGGTCCGCACGAGTCCCGCAAAACCGTTCCGCAGAAGAGCTTCCCTATATATATATATATATATAATTTCAATTTATCAGAACTCTCTGAATTTAAAAGTATTAAAAAGGACACACATGATAATTGGTATTTACCAAAAAAACGTGTCAGGATTTTATTTTTACCAAAGAACATATCCAATTTAGTGAACTTCCTCTTATACCACTCCTATCAAGTATTGTCTTTCTCTTTCTCAGTAACGAATTCTGAGACATCTGAACCTGCTTTTTCAGATTTTTTATTTTAAAATAATATATTACGGGAATCGACTAAAAACGTAAGGTAAAGTAAGAAAAAATATTTCAATTAAAAGAAATATCTCTTCCAACGTGATTTCAAAAATATAAAAAGATGATTTTTTATATTTGATTAATATAAATTAATATATTAAATAATATTTAATAAATATATTAATATATAAAAAAATCTATCAAAATATGTGATTTTAGATTCAAATGCAGAGCCTTAAGTCACCCTAGGAGGGCCTGAAGTCAAATGACTTCAGGCCCTACGTGCATTCAAATTTTTTTTTCATTTTAAAAATATTTTTTATAATATTTAATCATGATTTATTAAATTAATTATTTATAGGGTAATCTTTTATGTTGTAAACTTCTAATGATTATAAATTATGTTGCAATAGGAGTTTTTTAGGTCTATCAGTGGGTTTTCACCAAAACCCACTGATGGACCTAGGATATTTGGATTTCTCAAAACCCAATATCAATAGTTAGAGTTGAGCTAGGAGATGGTATTTTTGGTGTCCAAACTTTTAAAGATTATAAATTATGTTGCAATAGGAGTTTTTTAGGTATATCAGTGGGTTTTCACCAAAACTCACTGATAGACTTAGGATATTTGGATTTCTCAAAACCCAATATTAATAGTTAGATTTGAGCTAGGAGATGGTTTTTTTGGTGTCCAAATTTTTAATGATTATAAATTATGTTGCAATAGGAGTTTTGTATGATAAACCAGTGGGTTTCGATGAAGAGATGATTTTTTATATTTGATTAATATAAATTAATTTATTAAATAATATTTAATAAATATATTAATATATAAAAAACTATCAAAACATGTGATTTCAGATTCAAACGCAGGGCCTGAAGTCACTCTAGGAGGGCCTGAAGTCAGATGACTTCAGGCCTTAGGAGGGCATGTAGTCAAATGACTTTAGGTCCTGCGCGCACTCAAATTTTTTTCATTTTAAAAATATTTTTTATAATATCTAATCATGATTTATTAAATTAATTATTTATAGGGTAATCTTTTATATAATTCTACAAGTTTTGACAAAATCCTCTTATTTTATTGAAATATTCAGGTATGATCAAAACATGCTTACATTTGTTTAAACTTGAAATAAGAAGGTTCCATCTGGATACTACCTAAATACACAATGCATAACAAAATTGGATTCCTTGCAGACCAGCAACTTATATTTTCAGAATTTGTTACAATAAGACTTTTGTAGGTCCATCAGTGGGTATGACACAAGTGGCACGACACAAGAAAATCATTTTTAGTGGTTAGGACTAAGTTTTGACATCATAATTACCTTCTCCTAGCTCAACCCAACCTAGTGATATCAAGTATTAAGAAATTCAAATATCGTAGATCCATCAGTGGGTTTTGGCGAAATTTCAGACCTTATTTCAGGCCCTCTTTGGGCCTGAAATTTTTCATTTCAGCCCTCTTTGGGCCTGAAATATTTTTATTGGTACTAAGTTTGTAGTTGTATAGATGACCAAAAATTTCAGTGAGTAAAATATATGAAAATGACCAAAAAATTTGTAGTTTTAGTTGTATAGATGACCAAAAAATTTGTAGTTGTATAAATGACCAAAAATTTCTGTGTCAACTGATACGGTTAGAGAACATAACTAAAAATTATTGGTACTAAGTTTTCACATCAGAAATAACATCTCCTAGGTAAATTCTAAATAGAGATATTAAGTATGGAGAAATCCAAGTATCCTAGATCCATCAATGGGTTTTCACCGAAACCCACTGATTCATCCTAGAAAACTCCTATTGCAACATAATTTATAATTATTAGAAGTTTGGACACCAAAAATACCATCTATAGCTCAAACCTAACTATTGATATTGAGTTTTGAGAAATCTAAATATCCTAAGTCCATCAGTGGGTTTTGGTGAAAACCCACTGATAGACCTAAAAAACTTATATTGTAACATAATTTATAATCATTAGAAGTTTCGACACCAAAAATACCATCTCCTAGCTCAACTCTAACTATTGATATTGGATTTTGAGAAATCCAAATATCCTAGGTCTATTAGTAAATTTTGGTGAAAATCCACTGATAGACCTAAAAAACTTCTATTGCAACATAATTTATAATCATTATAAGTTTGCAATATAAAAATTATCCTATAAATAATTAATTTAATAAATCATGATTAAATATTATAAAAAATATTTTTAAAATGAAAAAAAATTGAATGCACGCAGGGTGATTTCAGGCCCTGCTAGGGTGATTTCAAGCCTTGCGTTTGAATCTGAAATCACGTATTTTGATAGATTTTTTATATATTAATATATTTATTAAATATTATTAAATATATTAATTTACATTAATCAAATATAAAAAATCATCTCTTTATATTTTTGAAATCACGTTGGAAAAGATGTTTCTTTTAACTGAAATATTTTTTCTTTATTTACCTTACATTTTTTAGCCGATTCCCATAATATATTATTTTAAAATTAAAAGTCTGAAAAAGCAGATTCAGATGTCTCAGGATTCGTTACTGAGAAAGTGAAAGAGAAAGGTAATACTTGACGGGAGAGGTATAAGAGGAAGTTCACTAAAATAGATGTGCCCTTTGATAAACATGAAATCCTGATACACTTTTTGATAAATATCAATTCTGAGATGTACCCTTTAATAAAAAGCCATAAAAAGTAAGGTACAATCTCATTTTAATGCAACAATTCTTTTTTTTATTCCTAAATCTCTTATTGTTCCATTGTATTGCATCTTGAAAGCAGTTTTTTTAAAGCAGTGTCAATTTTTTTTATTTAGTTGCTGGGGTAAATTGAAAAACTGTCATAGAAGATGATTCATCGATCAAGCGTGTTTTAAGTCAATCACTCATTAAAAATAAAATTATCAATAATTAATTAAAATTATATCGTTAAATATTTAAAAAATCAAAAAGACATTATATCACTCTATCATTATTTGATATTAAATCAATAATTCTACCTAATAAACTAATAATTAACGTGTACAATATTATCATTTTAAAATTTGATAGTTAAAATCTGATAAAATCAGTGTATTCATCCTCTCCACACGCTACTCATAGCATCCAAGTTAGTAACACACATAATTTGCATTCTCCATATTAGTCCTCGGATAAATTGACGGGAGCACTAAAGTGAGTAAATCACCTTTTGCCACTTTGACATTATATCAATATATCATTATTTTAAGAGCTACAGATGGTAAGGGGTTGGTAAATTATCACTAGATGTCTTTGGTTTGAGTTACGGGGTTGGTAGAACGTAAATTTCTGTGCCTTGTATAAAAAGTCTCTCCTCTAACCTCTTACTTTCTCAATTATTATGATTTATCTATTTCATATTAGTCTTGGAGGGCACTGGATAACATTTCACCTTTTCGTCACTATTTCATTATTTTAATACCGTATCATTTTTTTTTAAAGAGTAATCTTAGTGTCATACAATTTTATTTCTTTAACCAAAAGTACTTTTGTTATTGTTCTATCGTATATATTTACTCTCCTATACTTTAATATTATTTTTCATCTTAAGTTTTCATCTAATCATAAACCGATTAGACTCATTATAATAATTATGATTTTACTCTACATATTTAGTATATTTTAATAATTATTATTCATATTTAACATATTTAAAAAATATTACATTGTATCGTAATTATTATAATAAAAATTCAATCATATTCATCTATAATTAATGTAATAGTTATCATTTCATAATTATTATAATACAGATTCGATCTTCACTTAATATATAACTACTATAATACGTGACCAATTCAGATAATAATATTCACCATTGAATAATGCCACCGGGATGCAATTTTAATCAGAAAGCAAGGTGGGACGTCCTTTCATGATCATTTTGAAAAAGAAAACCACCATAACCTTTGATCTCGACCTTCAATGATTATCGTAAACACTTTTGCTTCGTTGATCACATATTGTTTGTGTCGATTCTTTTGGATGAGAAAAAAAAAAGAAGGATATTTAATTACCGAAGAAAAGTACTCATCAGACAAAAAAACGTGCAAGATTGTTCCTGGTTCCACGACACAATCAAGATTAGATCGCCCACCAACCGCGCAGTTCTTGCGGTTATGATAAGCAAGATCTGGCCTTTCAATTCGCAAATCAAATGATGCAATTGATTGTCCACTTGTTAGATTCGACGTGAAAGAAATCTTTTCTTTTTCGCGTGATGAGGTCGAGGGCCGACCGCCTTCGACTTCATTTAATTTATTTACTGCATGCGCAATGATTCCACCAACTCCGCCGGCGATCGCCTCCATCAACTCCGACGGCTTTCACATGCCTCATGATTCTCCTGCCAAATCATTACTGTACTCGTCGACAATAATTCAATTCTAATAACACAAACATTTGATGTTCTTGAATCACGAGATATATATAACGACACAACAACAATATTACAATTTAATCGGGAACGCAGACAAAGGAAATCATGCGCGTAGATGGCCCATTGCTCAGTTGACGACTCTGCAATTGGCGCGGACCTCGCCGCCGGAGCCGGTGAGGACGCCGATGGCCCCCATCTTGACAATGGCGGCCGCGAACGCGCGCTGGAAGCCCCTGAAATCGCCGGCGAGCTGCTTCACCTGCGCCGCCGTGCTCCGCGCGGACAGCAGGGTGTCGTCGGAGGTGAAGAGGCCGCGTTTGCCCAGCACGAGGCTGTAGTAATGGTTGTCGAACTCGTGCGACGACTGCGGGTCCATCGAGACCGTGTTGTTGCTCGCCGGCGGGCACTGCTTCCTCAGCGCCGCCGCGTACCTCACGTCCATCCCGGGGTCCGCCGAATCCAGCCGCTTCGAGAAGGCGTCGCAGTGCGCAATGCCCACCGAGTGAGCTCCGGAGAGGACGACCATCTCGCTCTGGCTCAAGCCCTTGGAGACGAACAAGTCGGTGAGCTTGCCGAGCTTGAAGTCCGGCGAAGGGAGGACACTGAGATCCTTCCGTCTCTTCTCCCGGACGGCACCTCGTAGTGAATCCCTCCGTACTGTACAGTAATTAATTGACGCACAACACATTCCACTCGATTGGAAAATCAAACAAAAACAGAGCAACCCCAACGTTACATGAACAACGGCGTCCCGGGAAGCGAAGGCAAGGAGGTCGGCGCAGGAGACAACTCCCTTGCAGGAAGCTTCCAGCTTCTCCTTCACATCGTCGATAATGTCGAACCCTTCGAGCGTGAGGTTGATCTGCGCGTCCTTCTCGGCCGCGCTACTGTTGGTGGAGTCTAACAAAATCGAACCATCGCAACCCTGATCATACAAATTAAAACAAGTGCGATATATCGATCAGCTTAATTAATTAATTAATTCTGTTACGATGATATATAATTTAATAACAACAAGTAGCTAGTGCATGCGATCGATCTGCACCCTGACGAAGCAGTCATGGAAGTGCATCCTGAGGAGGTCGGCGCCGACGCCTTCGTCGTCGCCGAGGGCCTTCTCGATCTCCTCTTTGACGATGGCCTCCGCTCGGGGACAGCTCTGGGAGTAGAAGCCAACCTCGAGCTGAGCCTCTGCTCTCATTGCGCCATTAATCCACAGGGCCATGCCCATGGCCAAGGCCACCACCAACATGGCTCGTCTTTCCCTTTCCAAGCCCATTTCCGATCGATCTCCGCTGCAGGATCTCGATCAATTATATATATATAGGAATTAACAGCCACCTCCGTGAGTGGCTGAGTGCTACATATGGCTCCAAACAGTAAAAAAGTACAAGAATGGATCACTCGATCTCTAGCTAGCTACCCCTTCTTCAATCATTCAATTTGTAGCGTTCAGTACGCGTGGGGATGAAAACATTGCACTAAGGTGGTGGCAAATGGCAAACCGTACAGGCGAGATGTTGATTTGTTTGGTGACGAGTGGAGATCAGTGGGGAGTGGAAAATTACATGTTCTCCATGAGATAAATATTGTGACAGCTACTCCGTATCTTTCACCAATATATATTGATCCGGTATGAAAGCGAGGATGGATAACTCCCACTGGATCATATTTTGTTCGATTTTTTCTGGCTCTTCATGTGAATCGGTTTTCTAGCGGTGGACTCTTAGCGGGTCTGTCTTTGGCGGGCCATTTCGAGCATACAAGATCCTCATCAGATTTCTCCTGTGTTTGTAAACGACGTATTTCTTCAGACGCAACATTACTATTGATAGGGTAACCGTTGGACCTCTCACGCGTCTCTTGCTTAATTCACTCTGACTCGACCTTCTTAATTAATTAATCAGTTTGGTAAAGTGCTTCACTTACTCGGCAATGACGTTGAACTTTTGAATAGTCGATCGTGAGCGTTTTTGTTAAAGTTTGGTGATGTAAATTCAGTTTTATCCGGTCCAAAAAGATTGCGGTGCGACATATATGATGAAAACTAAATTATGAAGAAAAAATTTGGGCTCTGTGGTGGTAGCAGAGGTCTCGGGCCGTTATTTAAAGGGCTTTATTATTAGGATTTTGTATTATGATTAAGGCTTTGAGCCGCCGACTTTGTATTCCATCGTTCATAGTGATTTTTCCTCCTCTACCCGTGGTTTTTCCAGTCAAGGATTTTCCACGTAAATCTTGTGTGTTCTCTATTTTTCTTATTGTCGTTTTCCGTCGTAATCTTGCAACAAGTGGTATCAAAGTCAAGTTGGTTTGATTTTGTAGATTTCAACAGGAATTAATGACAACGGCAAGCATGAAGTATGATATTCCGCTTTTGGATCGCAACACCAAGTTTACGCTGTGGCAGGTTAAGATGCGAGCGATGCTAGCGCATCTAGACTTGGACGACACACTGTTCGGGATAGACAACATGACCTCGACATGGACAAAGGAGGAAAAGGAATGTAAGGATCGAAAAGCCCTATCTCAGATCTACCTTCATCTATCGAATGAGATTTTACAGGATGTTTTGAAGGAGAAATCCGCTGCTGCACTATGGCTAAAACTGGAGCAGTTGTGCATGACAAAAAGTCTTACGAGCAAACTGGGTCTGAAACAACATTTGTATTCTCATCGCATGACAGAAGGTACGTCGTTAAGAGATCACTTGACCGTGTTTAAGGAAATCGTCTCTGACCTAGAGGCTTTGGAGGTCAAATATGATGATGATGATTTAGCATTGATCTTGCTGTGTTCTTTACCCTTGTCATATACGACTTTTAGAGATACTATTTTATATAGTCGTGATACTCTTACTTTGAATGAGGTTTATGATTCATTATTTTCGAAAGAGAAAATGAAACAGCTTGTCGAAAGATTTGAGGCTCAGGGTGAGGGTCTTATTATTCGGGGAAGGACTTAGGAGAAAAGCTCTTGTGGTAATATCAAGAGCAGGTCAAAATCCAGAAATAGGGAAAGATCTGTAATTATTGCAAGAAGGGTCATCTCAAATCAGAATGTTACAAGCTGCAGAGTATGAATAAAAGGGCAGGTGAAAATTCGAGGGGAAAACAACCAGAAAAGTCTGGTGAGGCTGATGTTGCCGAAAATCATAGTGATGGTGAACTTCTCGTTGCCTCTGATGCTGATTTGAAGCAGAGTGAGGAATGGATTCTTGATTCTGGCTGTACATTTCATATGTGTCACAATCGGGACTGGTTTTCAACATATGAAACGGTTTCAAGTGGTGCTGTTTTGATGGGCAATAATGCATCCTGCAGAATCGCTGGTATTGGTACGGTCAGAATTAAGATGTTTGATGGTGTCATTCGGACACTTGGTGATGTGAGGCACGCCCCTGATTTGAAGAGAAATTTGATCTCTTTGAGTATTCTTGATTCTAAAGGGTACAAGTACACTGGTGAAGGTGGAGCTGTGAAGGTCAGTAAAGGGTCTCTTGTTGTGATGAAGGGACTAAGGAGAACCACCAGTTTATATGTTCTGCAGAGATCCACAGTAATAGGTGATGTTGCCGTCGCAAGTTTGTCTATGTCTGATTCTGATGTTACAAGGCTTTGACATATGCATTTGGGTCATATGAGTGAGAATGACATGGTTGAATTGAGCAAGAGAGGACTTCTTGATGGTCAAAGTCTTACAAAGCTAAAGTTCTGTGAGCACTGTGTTTTTGGCAAGTAGAAAAGAGTCAAGTTCTCAGTTGGCATTCATAACACAAAGGGTATGCTAGACTACATTCACTCTGATTTGTGGGTGCCTTCTAGAGTACCATCTAAAGGTGGTGTGCTCTATATGTTGACTATTATTGATGATTTCTCAAGAAAAGTTTGGGCATTCTTTTTAAAACATAAGAGAGATGTTTTTACTACCTTTAAGGAGTGGAAGGTCATGATAGAGAAGCAGACAGGGAGGTAATTAAAGCATCTTCGAACTGATAACGGATTGGAGTTTTGTTCTGATGAGTTTAATGTCTTATGCAGAGCTGAAGGTATTGTGAGGCATCATACAGTTCGGCATACTCTTCAACAGAATGGTGTAGCAGAGAGGATGAATAGGACTTTTATGGAGAAGATGTGTTGTATGCTCCTTAATGCCGGACTACCGAAGTTTTTCTGGGCAGAAGCCGCTGCGTATGCCTGTTATCTTGTCAATCGCTCTCCATCAATTGCTATTGAAAGGAAAACTCCATAAGAGGTATGGTCTGGTACTCCTGCTAGTTATTCTGATTTGAGAATTTTTGGATGTCCTGCGTATGCTCATGTTGATAATAGGAAGTTAGAGCCTCGTTCGGTGAAGTGCATATTTATAGGCTTTAGACAAGGAGTGAAGGGATACAAACTTTGGTGCCCAAAGACCGGGAAAGTCATCATCAGTAGAGATGTTGTCTTTGATGAGACTAGCATGCTTCAGAGGTCTCCATCTAAAACTCCTTCTGAGGAAGATAAGCAGAAAATAAGCACACAGGTGGAGATTGAGATTGAGCCGATATCTACAGAGACCACTCCAGAGCCTATTTTAGATGCTGTGGATGGAACGAGCTCATCACAAGCACCTTCACAATATTTCATTGCGAAAGATAGGTCTCGGAGAGAAATTAGACGCCCTCAGAGATATGCAGAGGCTGATTTGGTCGCTTATGCTTTAAACGTAGCTGAGGAGATTGATTCCGGTGAAGAACCTGAAATGTATTCAGAAGCAATTAGCTGTGATAATTATGGTAAGTGGATAATAGCTATGCAGGAGGAGATGAAGTCACTTGGTAAGAACGACATATGGGACTTGGTGAAATTACCTAAGGGTAAGAAGGTTGTTCGCTGCAAGTGAGTATTTAAAAGAAAAGAGAGAATACCGGGAGTTGAAGAAGCCAGGTATAAAGTCAGACTAGTTGCTAAAGACTTCAGTCAAATTCCAGGAGGAGGAGACTTCGACCCTTGGTGGCACGTGGCTGAGCTGGGAAGGAAGGAAAACCGACGGTGAAAGGTTGGGAGTTGGCGCCGACATTGGAGGAGTAGGGAAGCCCTTATTCTCCTTCTCTCTCGTTCTCTTCTTCCTCAGCTTCTTCTGCAGACGTGCACGGGACAAGGAGGAGTTTGCTTCTCCTGTTGTGGCGTGCGGAAGTAAGGGAGGAAGAAGGCTTGGTGCGTCGGCAAGAGGGGATGCCTTTTGGTGTTTGTCGTTGGAAAAAGGAGGAGTCGCGTGGAGTTCTTCTTCCTTATGGATCACTAGCCGCGAGATAGGAAGAGGATAGAGAGGTTGGTGGGGCTGTGGTGAAGGAGAGGAACTTATCCTCTTGGCTTCATCACCTCCTTCTTGGAAGGGTGCCGGCGGCAAGCCAAACCCTAGCTCTAGGGTTTGGTGTTCGGCGCAAAGCAAGGAGGAAAAGGAAGGATTGATTGTAGGCCTTGGTGACTCCAAGACTTGGTAGATCGTCGCCCACACGACGTCTGAGAGGGGAGGATCATAAGGTAGAAGATTGCGAGGTAAATGACGAGGTATAACTCTCCCGAGCTCTGTTTTAATTATGTCATATTTTACTTAGCTCGTCATTTCATGCATGTTAGTTAATTATTTTGATTCGTGATCATAGATAATAATTAATTAACTGGATCCGAAGATAAACACAAAAACCAGCGATCCAAACCGTCGTCTTTTCCGCTGTTAATTAATTTGGAAAGTTACAAGGCCTTAACCTCAATTTTGGCTAAGTTGTAACTTGGATCAATTAACACGGCGACGAGTCAGTCGTTAGAGGGACGAGTCTCTATTCGGATTAAATTTTAATCCGTAGACATAGAGAGGTCTCTCAGATACGACCCCGTGGTTGTCTTGAAACCGTCAAGCCATATTAACAAGGACTTAGTTCCTAGACCTAAGAAGACCACAATTATTGGAACTAAATGGGTCTTCAAGAACAAATTGAACCATAAGGGAAAAATCGTAAGAAACAAGACACGCTTAGTAGCCAAGGGCTATAGTCAAATTGAAGGCCTTGATTACGATGAGACATATGCTCATGTGGCACGATTGGAGTCCATTTGATTAATGCTTGCATTTGCAGCACATAGAGATTTCAAACTCTATCAAATGGATGTGAAATCGGCCTTCTTAAATGGTTTCATTAAAGAAGAGGTCTATGTTGAACAACCACCGGGGTTTGAAAAATCCGAATTTCCAAACCACGTGTTTAAGCTAAAGAAGGCTCTTTATGGGCTAAACCAAGCACCTCGTGCTTGGTATGAGCGGTTGTCAATATTTTTGATTAAAAAAGGTTTCGTGAGAGGTCAAATAGATCCTACACTATTTCTACGTAGAGATGGTGAAAATATTTTTGTAGCCCAAGTATATGTCGATGACATAATTTGTGGCTTCAACAACAAGGGCTATTTAAATGAGTTCATTGAGCACATGGAAAGTGAGTTTGAGATAAGTCTAGTGGGAGAATTGACTTTCTTCCTTGGACTTGAAATCAAACAAACAAGAGAAGGAATTCATGTGCATCAATCCAAATACACTCAAGAGATGCTCAAGAAATTTAATATGAGTGACTCAAAGGAGGTAACCACTCCCATGGCGACTAACACATGATTAGATAATGATGAGAGTGGGAAGCCAGTTGATTTGACTCAATATAGAAGCATAATTGGTAGTTTGCTATACCTCACAACGAGTCACCCGAACATTCTTTTTGCTGTGGGTATGTGCGCTAGGTACCAAGTATGTGCCAAGGAATCTCATTTAATTGCTGTTAAGAGGATTTTGAGATACCTTAAGGGCACTATTGGAGTTGGTCTATGGTACCCCCGTACAGAGTCTTTTGATTTGATAGGCTATACCGATTCCGACTATGCTGGGTGCAAGTTGGATCGGAAAAGCACAAGTGGGGGTTATCAATTCTTAGGATCATCTTTGGTGAGTTGGTCAAGTCGAAAACAACATTGTGTTGCTCTCTCCATGACCGAGACGGAGTATATTACCATGGGGGGAGAGTGTATCACAATTATTGTGGATGATACACACCTTAGAGGACTATGGATTATCTTACAAGGGTGTGCAAGTGTTGTGTGACAACATAAGCACCATAAACCTTACAAAAATTCCAGTCCACTATTCAAGGACCAAATACATTGAAGTGCGTCATCACTTCATTAGAGATCATATTGCTAGAGGAGATATTGTACACTCACATGTTGAGTCAAAATCTAATCTAGCGGATATTTTCACCAAACCACTCCCCGAAAGTGAATTTAGCTTTTTAAGGAGGGAGTTGGGGATGTACCGTGCATAATAGGATCATGGTAAAAACCCTTCATGGTCATTCCTAATTGCTGGGCAACTTGGGGACATCTCACACAAACTATAAGATTTAACAAAATATTTTTGTATTGCTAGAAATGGGGTGAGATGTTAGGATCAACCAAATTATTCAAAATATATCATGCATCCCTTGAATAATGAGGTTGAAGAGATAATGATCATTAATTTGATCAAGTATGGGGAAAATCAATGCATAATACATGTGTATTTGGTTCCAAAAACATGCTTGGACATTCCAATCAAGTAAAATTGATTGGAGCATTGTTTTTGATACAAACTTGTTTTGGGATTTTAAATCCATAAGGAAACAACTTTCCACTTGATTCATGGTGTGGAGGAATAAATTTTGGTTAAGAGAACACCTTTAGGATCAAAGAGGAATTTCTGGAACGTATCAGAGTTTTCGAAACTGATCTGAAATCTGATCGGTCCATCGACCGATCCAACACATTTCTGTATGGCACAGAATCGCGTGTGATCGGTCCATAGATCAATCAGGATTCACCCTGATCGGTCATGGTGATCGATTAGGAATCAGTTTGATTGGTCCATAGACCGATCAGGATACTCCCTGATCGGTCAAGGAGACCGATCAGGACTCTCCCTGATCATGACAACATATGTTGGAGCTCGGGCAGCAGGCGATGCAGTCTGATACATTGATATACCTGCATTTGATCCGATGCAGTTTGATGTTCCACGTGCTCCTGATGATCATGGCTGATGTACTTTTGATATCGGCTACTTATGAATATTATTCTGACTATGTGTCTGATGACATTATGCTATGCTTGTTTCGATTTTTATTTCAATCATCAGCTATATTTTATTTTTACTCCTTACTCTATTACTTAGTGTCATATGATGCATATTCATATTTTGCCATGATATATTTCTGTTATATGCCTTTCATATGTCATTTAAATATTACTCTTCATTTCTTTTAGTTTTGGGGAGAGACCCTTGTTTAAGGGAGAGATTTTGAACTTAATAATCAGTCTACATCCTTTTCGGTATTTGACAAAGGGGGAGAGAATGGTTAGTTAAGTTTAGGATTTGTTTACTTGTTAACGAACTTAACTATTGTAGGGGGAGGATTCTGATTCCCTGCAATAATAAACTTGACTCTTATTTTCACCTGATACCTAAACTTAAATCGTGTTGTCAAACAATAAAAAGGAGGAGATTGTTGATGCAGTCTAACCTGATTGTTATTTTGATGTTGACACCGATTTAAGTTCGGTAGAGTGAGAATTGAGATCAGATAGTTAAGTTCAGATTAAGTGTACTGGTCAGAGAGGGCTCGGTAGCTCGTTCTCTGGACCGAGATGGGTCGGTAGCTCGTTCTCCGGACTCTGGCCAGAGAGGGCTCGGTAGCTCGTTCTCTGAACCGAGATGAGTCGGATTGGGCTCGGTAGCTCGTTCTCCGGACTCTGGTCAGAGAGGGCTCGGTAGCTCGTTCTCTGGACCGAGATGAGTCGGAGAGGGATCGGTAGCTCGTTCTCCGGACTTTGGTCAGAGAGGGCTCGGTAGCTCGTTATCTGCACCGGGATGAGTCGGAGAGGGTTCAGTAGCTCGTTCTCCAGACTCTGGTCAGAGAGGGCTCGGCAGCTCGTTCTCTGGACCGGGATGAGTTAGAGAGGGCTCGGTAGCTCGTTCTCCAGACTTTGGTCAGAGAGGGCTCGGTAGCTCGTTCTCTGGATCGAGATAAGTCGGAGAGGGCTCGGTAGCTCGTTCTCCGGACCAGATTGAGTTAGAGAGGGCAAGGGAGTCTATTCTCTGGACTCAGGGTCGAAATGATCAGAGCAAAGTTTGCTGGATCGGTCTGAAATCTGATCAGGGAGTTGACACTGTTGGTACAGTTTGCACTAACGGTCAAACTCAAGTTTTGATGAATGACAAATAGGTCAAAGTTAGACGTGTTGTGTGTTTAACCTCTTTACCAAGTGTGCAGGGTTGAAAGACTTAGGACCAGACACCAGGCCGAAGTCCAGGGTGGTTGAGCTCTGGCGGAAAGTCCAGTTGGGTTGACAACTGGTCGAAGACCAAGTTGGTTGAGACTTGGCGGAAAGTCCAGGATGGTTGAGTTCTGGCAGGAAGTCCCGGTGGGTCAAGAGGTCAAGTAAAACTGCACAATGGGTAAGTAAGGTAAGTCACTGGAGGAGCGACCCAGTGAGGACGAGTCCAATCTTGGACTTTAGGCGCGGTCCAACTTAGACCCATTTAGGTGATCTAAGTTGAGTCCTGGTTAGATCCTGGTCTGGGAGACAGGATCTAATTAACTTAGAATTGTATCTTATTTTAGTCCAAATAAAATTGTGCTAACCTTGTTTTACATGATTAATTTTTTATTGGACTAACTTGGTTTTGCAGGGACTTTTTTGTAAAATTACTCTTCATTATTTTCTTCAGTTTAATTTGAAGTTTTATTAGAGGATAAAATTATTTCTACATATAATAATAATGTTTTATTTAATTGATTTGTTTTTATTTTAATCTTGCTAAAGTAGTACTAATAAAATATTATTTTTTATTCATTAATAAATCCATGCACGTGAAGTTGTTTAAACTTTGTAATATGATTTTTTTTACAACCCATTTGAATTTCACTCATCTAAAGGTGTCTAGCTAAAGGATAACATTTCATTTAAATTAATTTACAAGTTGATGGTTACTCCTCTAATTGCTAAATCGAAGCCACGCAATGGATTAATTTGTGCTCTTCCGTACTTTTCCACCATGGATAAAGTCAGCGAAAAGTTTGGATCTGGATAAAATTTAACGCCTCAAGACCATCTATAAAAGGCAGCAAGTGCACAAGTGTAAGGGGCGTGAAGTTAATTGCTGAAATTAACATCTTAGTTTAAAGTCTTCTTCATCGAAACTGTGCACATCAATTACTCCTCCTTCCGGCGACAAAAATTCCGACGCGAGCACGTCCAACTTCTGCCGGAGGGACCGAAGCCAACATCCAAGTTCATTCAGACAAATTTCTTTTGGTAAACGATTTTATTACTGCATTTTCTGTGCTCATTTCTATTAGAGAGTGTGGGGTTGTCACACTCTCTATCGTCTGTATTCGCCTACTCTACCGGGGGACTCCGGTAGAGAGTTTTAGTGAATTGCCCACAGGAAAGGTCCGAGGGACCTGGGCCTTCGAGTAGGAGTCGCCGAAGGCTCCGAACGAAGTAAAACTCGTTCGTGTTTGTGTGTTCGTTTTTTATAATCGTTTCTTTCGTTTCCGCTGTGCACGATTCTACAAACACATTCTCTTTACTCAAAAAAAATATATTTTTTAAAACGCACGTGATTCACCCCCCCTCTCACGTGCATCTGATCCTACAAGTGGTATCAGAGCCTGGTACGCTCTCTATCGGTGCAACCACCGTAAGAGCCGGGGGAAATCCAGTTTTTATCGTTGTCTGTGATTTTTTTTGCTCACAGTCTAAATCTGATATTATTATCAATATTTATATATTAGTTTTTTTTATCGATCGATTTTACACGAATTTGGTGCAACACCATTCGAGTTGGTCATTTTATTTTTATATATTTATATCTGCCGGCACTACTAATCCAAGACCTAGTCTTGGGACTTTGTTTGGTCTATTTTTTGTGTGCAAGATTTCTAAATGGCGCAAAATAAGATGCAAGGGCGAAATGTCAACGAGCCCCCACACTACTATCCAGAAGATTTCGACTATTGGAGGCGATCAATGGAGATCTTCTTGGGCAGTCAAGACTTCGACTACGTGTTAGCCCTGAGATACCAATCTCAAAATGATGAACTGAACAAGCAGGTAAATAAATTAATTTGTGCAGTTTTGCCTAACAAAATTTCCTGCAGACTGGAAAAGTATAACAACGCATATGACCTATGGACTCGGCTGAATGAATTGCACGAGAATTTGAAGGAGCTGGATGAGCCTAAGCTTAAAGCTGAAGATGAGTCTACTAAATCAATCGCAGAACCAAACTTAAAGATGGAAGATCAAGTCCAATTTGCAACTAAAGTCGAGCCTGAACCAACGGTAAAGCCTACTAAATTAGGGGATGCGATTGAGGTAAATTACAAGAATACCCCTAGTATTATTAATACAAATGTCTTGCATGATTCTGAGCAAATCTCTGAAATATCTGACTGTGTAGAAGGTTCTTGTAATAAATTAGATATCTCTATAAATCCTCCCGAAATGCATATTTTGTTAAAAACATCCTGCAATATTTTAGACTTTTTAGACCAGAACAAACTCAACTCTGACTTGGTTAAACAAAACATTGACCAAGTTAATTCAGATTGTGAAAATCTAACCCTCGATAAAATCAATGTTTATCTCAATAAAGTTTTTAACTCAGTTAATAGTTCAATTGTAATCGAAAATTCAAAAACCATTAAACTTGAAAATAAACCCAAGTTAATTAACAATTCTTCAAAACTGAAAATTACAAACTTGGGTAATTCGAAATTAAAACCCAACAATAATTTAAGCATTACAAAAATTCCTAATAAAGACAAATTAAAAAATTTAACTAATTCAAAATTAAAAGAAAATTTAAGAGTCCACTTTAACAGCCCAAAGCACTCAACCTATAATCCAGGGGAGGCACCAAACTAGTTGGCACCTCAAAATCGGCCTTTGCCCAGTTGGGCACTTAGGACTAGTCTTAAAAGTTAATCTGACTCTTGACCGACTTAGGGTGGGTCGAGATAACGGTACGCTAGAAAGACTCTCGGGGAGAACTAGCTGAAACTATCTCGACACATCCAAGACTTGTTAGACCAGGGTGTCTCAACAGGTAGGGTAAAAGTATAACTTTCTTAAGCAGCTTTGCCTAGAAAGAGGTTGTTGTTCCAATAAGGCTTCGGCCAAAGAAGGCCCTTGTGCCTCGCCTCCCGCCTGGAAGCTATTTATCGAAGTATACTTTTAAACTACTTCTTGTAAAACCTGAATCTAACAAAAAGTCAGACTAACTTTTATAAATCAAATTCAAGCTCATCTCACACAAACTATAGGATCCCTTTGATTGACAATATTAGACTGAGTGAGATGATTAGAGACAATAAAATTTGAAACTTGGGTATTTTAACCTAACCGTTACTTAATTAAATTTTAACCGATAAAATTTTACTTTCTTTTCACCAAATTAAATATTAATTAAAATTTTAATCGTATCTATAAATTTGAATCTTATTTAAATGTTAAAATTAAACTTTAAAATTCTTAATTAAATCATATTTTAATTTAATCTAAATCTTAATTTTTCACCTAATTAAATCCTTAATTAAAAATTCATCTAATTAAATTTCAACATAAATTAAAAATTAACCTTAATTAAATTCTACTTTAACTTTAACTAAAATTTGCATAATCAAACTTTACTTAAATTAACTTTAATTAAATTAAAATTTAACGTTAATTAAATTTTATGTAATTAAAAATCTAACTCTTTACATAATCAAATTTTAATTCTTAATTAATTAAACTTGAATCCTTAATAAACTTTAATCCTTAATCAACTTTAATCCTTAAGTAATTAGAATTTCAATCTTTATTCAGACTCCAATGAATTAACCTTGAATCTTTAATTAAATCTTAACTAACTTTAATTTATTTAAAATTCGACCAAATTAAATTTTAACCCCTAAAATTTTACCTAATTGAACTTCAACCCTTTATTAAAACTTCATTTAAATACCTCTAACTTTAATCCCCAAATAACTAAAGCTTGTAATTAAAATTTTACCTTAGTCTTAATTGAAATTCTTAATAATTTTAACCTTAATCTTAATTAAAATTCTTAATTAATTAAACCTTAACCTTAAGTTTAATTAAAAATCTTAATTATTTAAACTTTAATCTTAATCTTAATTAAAATCAAACTTTAACTCTTAATTAAATCTTAATTTAATTTTACCAAAATTGAATCCTAATTAAAATTAAACTTTAATTCTTAATCCTAATTAAAATTAAACTTTAATTCTTAATCGTAATTAAAATTAAACTTTAAATATTACTTCAATTAAAATCATAATTAAATTTTAAAACTTTAACTTAATTTTTAATGTTTAATTAAAATTTATCAACCCAACCAACCTTAACCAACTTAACTAAAAACTTTAATTAAACCAAACTTAAATATAATTAACCTAATTAAACTTTAATTAAACCAAACTTAAATCTAATGAATCCAAACCTAATTAAACCAAACCTAAAAGCAAACCCACACTAAAGGCTTAATTAAGCCTACACCTAATCCTTAATTAAACCAACTTAACCAAAAAAAAAAACTCTTTTGTTTCCTTTTCTCTTTCTGCTTGTTCTTTTACGAACTTACCCCTAAGGACTTATGGAGAATATCGAGTTGAGGGGGAGGGAAAATATTTCTATACATCTTTTTGGCAAATTCCTTATAACATATTTGAAAATAACTGTTTTAAAAATACTTTTTGCTTTAAAGTCTTTTTTATTCTTTCAATTATATTCTTTTCAAAACTTATTTTCAATTTTTTTGTGCTTTCAAAGATATTCTTATTATCATTTAAAAATAATAATAATAACTTTATTACTATATCGAATTTTGTTTCAAAATATTAAACAATCCTCTTGAAAATCTCTCTTCAAATACTTTTAAACTATTTTATTAAAATATGTGATTAAAAATAAAAATGCCCTATATCTAAACCTATTTTAAGAGATGTCATACATGTCTTATTTTTACTGTTTTGTTTGAAAAATATTAGGATTATGCTTATAAATAGTTCCTTGCAATTCCTATTTAGCATTGAAAAATCCGTATTTTTGGGTCTTGCAAATCTCCTTTTTCAAATTTTACTAATTTTCTTTGATAAACTATTTTCAAATTAACTTTAAAATAAAAACACTTATGTTTTTTGAAAATCCACTATTAGCTTGTTCTTATACTAGAAAGTATCAAAATATTTTGATTGATTTACTTCCAAAAATGATTCTTTTGAAATATTTTTATTTGTAGTTTGGATATCCCTAGGACATAATAGAATGTTTACCTTGAAATTGACAAGGAATTCTAAGGGCTTGTCAAGTTAAGGGGAGCTCAAACTAACTTGGAAAATTAATTTTAAGAATAGTTTGATTAAGTCTATGATATTACTTTTAAAGTATAACTATTTTCAAAAGAATCTAAGGCATATTCTTGAAAAATTAGTTTTAAAAATTGAATAATGGTCTTGAAACTTTTAAAGCTTATTCTTAGAATATCTTCCTTCTTCTAAGTTAAAGCTCAGTAGCAAAGTTTCTTTTGGCTTTGAAAAATATGTATTATTTGGGAAATTTTTATATATTTTCTTTTAAAAAGATTGTCAAGCTTAACTTTGAAAATATTTCTAATTCATTTGAAAAATAATGTTGTTGAAAACTATTTGTTAGCTTTGAAAGCTAAGTTAATTGATTTAGGGGGAGTTCCTTTTTTCACTTAGGCTATTTATCTTACTTAATCTATTTTGCCTAAGTCTAGTTTTCCCTATCACTTAGCTTTGGATCCTACTCTTCATAACTTAATATACGTATGTTTTTTTGATGAATGACAAAGGGGGAGAGTAGGGTTAAAGCTTAGAAAATTCTATTTGCTACTTAATTTTGCACCCTGTACTTTCATGCTTATTTTTTTATTTACTTGCATGTATCTGCTAGTTTTTTCTCTAACTTTAACCTAGGTTGTCATTGCATCAAAAAGGGGGAGATTGTTGGTACAGTTTGCACTAACGGTCAAACTCAAGTTTTGATGAATGACAAATAGGTCAAAGTTAGACGTGTTGTGTGTTTAACCTCTTTACCAATTGTGCAGGGTTGAAAGACTTAGGACCAGACACCAGGCCGAAGTCCAGGGTGGTTGAGCTCTGGCGGAAAGTCCAGTTGGGTTGACAACTGGTCGAAGACCAAGTTGGTTGAGACTTGGCGGAAAGTCCAGGATGGTTGAGTTCTGGCAGGAAGTCCCGGTGGGTCAAGAGGTCAAGTAAAACTGCACAATGGGTAAGTAAGGTAAGTCACTGGAGGAGCGACCCAGTGAGGACGAGTCCAATCTTGGACTTTAGGCGCGGTCCAACTTAGACCCATTTAGGTGATCTAAGTTGAGTCCTGGTTAGATCCTGGTCTGGGAGACAGGATCTAATTAACTTAGAATTGTATCTTATTTTAGTCCAAATAAAATTGTGCTAACCTTGTTTTACATGATTAATTTTTTATTGGACTAACTTGGTTTTGCAGGGACTTTTTTGTAAAATTACTCTTCATTATTTTCTTCAGTTTAATTTGAAGTTTTATTAGAGGATAAAATTATTTCTACATATAATAATAATGTTTTATTTAATTGATTTGTTTTTATTTTAATCTTGCTAAAGTAGTACTAATAAAATATTATTTTTTATTCATTAATAAATCCATGCACGTGAAGTTGTTTAAACTTTGTAATATGATTTTTTTTACAACCCATTTGAATTTCACTCATCTAAAGGTGTCTAGCTAAAGGATAACATTTCATTTAAATTAATTTACAAGTTGATGGTTACTCCTCTAATTGCTAAATCGAAGCCACGCAATGGATTAATTTGTGCTCTTCCGTACTTTTCCACCATGGATAAAGTCAGCGAAAAGTTTGGATCTGGATAAAATTTAACGCCTCAAGACCATCTATAAAAGGCAGCAAGTGCACAAGTGTAAGGGGCGTGAAGTTAATTGCTGAAATTAACATCTTAGTTTAAAGTCTTCTTCATCGAAACTGTGCACATCAATTACTCCTCCTTCCGGCGACAAAAATTCCGACGCGAGCACGTCCAACTTCTGCCGGAGGGACCGAAGCCAACATCCAAGTTCATTCAGACAAATTTCTTTTGGTAAACGATTTTATTACTGCATTTTCTGTGCTCATTTCTATTAGAGAGTGTGGGGTTGTCACACTCTCTATCGTCTGTATTCGCCTACTCTACCGGGGGACTCCGGTAGAGAGTTTTAGTGAATTGCCCACAGGAAAGGTCCGAGGGACCTGGGCCTTCGAGTAGGAGTCGCCGAAGGCTCCGAACGAAGTAAAACTCGTTCGTGTTTGTGTGTTCGTTTTTTATAATCGTTTCTTTCGTTTCCGCTGTGCACGATTCTACAAACACATTCTCTTTACTCAAAAAAAATATATTTTTTAAAACGCACGTGATTCACCCCCCCCTCTCACGTGCATCTGATCCTACAGACACAAACTCTCTTGATAGTAGATCGGTCACAAGACCGATCCAGGATGTCTAATCGGTCTGTTGACTGATCCAGAAAACTTCTGAGGAAACAGAAGGTTTTCTGAACGGTCTGGTGACCGATCAGCAAACATTCTGGGTAGTCACAGAAAGATCACAAGAATCTTTGATCGGTCAGTGCGACCGATCAGAACCGGCCTAGACCGATCAGGGATCCTGATCGGTCCAGCACCTGCCTGATCGGTTACCTTGACCGATCAGGTGATTTGACCTGAATTTCCAGTAAGTTTAGGGATCGGTCTGGTGACCGATCCCCTGGTCCCTGATCGGTCAGTGAGACCGATCAGAACATCATTGGATCAATCAGGATAGAGTTTGATTGGTCAGGAGGTTGTCTGATCGGTCAAGGTGACCGATCAACACCTCAGAACTTTAATTCAAATTGTTGTCAGCGTAGTTCTGATTTCTGATTTGCTTCGCTAATGAATTTGTAAGTGTGCAGACAACACAGAGCTTTGAAAGTCAAATGAAGGAGCAAGAAGAAGGTGTTGGGGCAATCGGCTCTAAGAGGATCTGGAGGATCATGAGGTTTTGATGTGTGTTGGTCAATATGGTTAAGCTAGGGTTTGTTGTTGGACTAAACATGTGTATGTGAGTGTGCAGGTTTGCAGGTACACATGGACTTGGTTGATGTCTTCAGGTGAAGGGTGGCATGGAGGTAAACTGGAGGCTTGTGTGCGTATCCGAGGGACCGTTGATAGCCGGGACGATGAGCCGAGGGACGCGGACTTCGAGGCGTACGTGAAGGATGGAAGGGCAAGTTGGAGGCTTGCGTGCGCATCCGAGGGACGAGGGTCGAAGATGAAGAGGGCGTGAAGGCAACAGTCGAGGCTGCCGGTGAAGAGTCGACCAGGTTGTGAGGGTCCTAGTGTGAGTCGTTGTACTCGGGAACTAAGCTGGGAGGGTTCGAGTGCGGAGTGAAATGTACTCGGGGAGTGTAACCCTAGGCTTAGGTTCGGACCAGTCGACTGTTCTGGGAGCAGTCGACTAGTGTCGACTGGAACAGCTGTCAAATTCGAACGTTGTACTGTAACGGTTGAATCTGAGTGGGACCAGTCGATTGCCCCAGGGGCAGTCGACTGGTAGCGGTTGTTTCAGACTCGAGCCCTATTTAAAGGAGCTTATTTCATGCTTTCTTTTCTTGGCGAAACTTGCTTGGTCAAAGCTTGTTAGTAGCCTGTTGTGGTCGGATATTGTCGAAGTAATTGTGGCGAGGTTTCTCCACCCACAAGGAGCGACAAGGGCTAGCCGGAGGTTATCCGAGGAGTGTCCACCGACGGATTCTTGGATTAGTCACCCTTAGGGGTGGATACCAAGTAAATCTCTTTTGTTAGCATTGTTTTCATTGTTAGTTTTTATTTTATTGTATATTCCGCTTGTACAACTAACCGTGTAGGAAGAAAGAGTTCGAAAAATTACTATTCACCCTCCTCTAGCAACGTACAAGATCCAACAGAAGGGTCAAGGGTGACTTTTCCCTGGTGCTATTTTGTTTGATACACATTTGCAGATTTCAACGGCTCATGACCTAAAGCTGCAGTGAAGAGGATGACTTCAGTATGCTAAGAGCTCAGTGGGTGACGACACCTGTATGTGTGCAATATGTGTGCAGAAGAAAAGCTTAAGAAGAAGAAGTTGGCGAAACAGAGAAGTAGAACGAAACAACAAAGCAAAGGGTTTTGCTGTTGAGTTGTTGGTGTTTTCTGCGACTTGCTTCTTGCTTGTTTTTTTTCTGCTTACTACTGGTGCTTGTGGTTATATCTGTTGTGTAAGCTTCCTTCTTTAATCTCCTGTGCTTCACTTGATATACTTCTGAGACATTTGTGGAGAGGTTACTCCACCGAGAAGGAGGAAGCTTTTAGCCGGATTCATTCCGGGGCCTGATCTGTCGAAGATCAAGGGATCGCCCACCTCACGGGCACGCCAAGAAGTAGGGGCAAGTTATCCCCGAACCTTGTAAACCCTGTGTTAGTCTCTGTTGTGTTTTCTTTCTGCTTTGTTTGTTTTCCGCTGGTAATCTAATTGTAGGAAGAAATGAGTTTTGGTGGGGGGCTATTCACCCCCCCCCTAGCCATCCCAAGATCCTAACAGTTTATGAGTTTAGTAATAACCTAGTGGGGATTGAGTTATCAAATCAAGGGTATCATATTCATATTTTGATTCCGATTCTCGTATACCAAGCATCATAAATAAGAATGAAATAGATTTATTCTCATTCCCGCATTTTAAACCTGCATACCAAGCGCTCCCTAAGAGTTTATAATTATAGATGTGCTAATTCTCAAGTGCATTTTATTTCACCCCATCTTAGCTCTTATGTCTAACAATTATAGATATTAATATGAAATGATGCTTATCTAAAATCATTTTTAAAAACTACTGGAAATGAAGTGAAAAATATAATAAACTTTTATCGTCCAAAGATAACAATGTGTAAATCAAGAAACATTAAGAACATATGAATAAGAAATCAGAGTGCATCACAACCATGAGAAGCAGCAAATTAACACATGGAGAAGTAGCTAGTGCTTGGAATTAATGGTCGATCGAGAAACCCGGAGCCATTTCCCTTTCACAAGAAGGTTACAAAATGGAAGCAAATAAAGAACACAAATCGATTCAATTACATGGCGAAGTTCGTAGTCGATCCTGATCGATCAACCGTGTGCGTACGAAAAATACGATCGATCGAGCTCCACCGCCGGGTGATGATCACTTGAAGTTGACGCGCGCCTGGTACGTCTTGCCGGTCCACCAGTTGGCCGGAGCGACGTTGTATGCGAAGATGGTCTGCTTGGTGGAATAGGAGACGACCTTGAAGGACAGAGACTGACCGCCGAGCCGGGAGAAGGCCTGGAACGAGGCTCCCCAGTTGTGGCTCATCTTCATCCAACCCGTCTTGCTCCCCTTCACCCACACGCTCCCGACGTCCCCTGCCCCTCCCACGTTCATCACGAACGCCAGAAGCCAGTATCCATTGCCCTGCAGCAAGAACCGAATCCCTCCTCTCCTCGGGCACGGCACCCTGCTTGCATCCAACAGCTAGCTAGAGCTTATCAATCGGCCGTAAGATCGACCTACGTACGTATATAATCGCTTACATACCTCCGGTACATGACCGGGACGATGCCGGCGCGCCACTGAGCGATCTTCATGAAGGCTGGCTTGGACATGTCGAAATGGGGCCTGGGAGGGTTGCACCAGCCGCCGTTGTTGGAGGGCAAGGCCCAGTTGGGCGGGCAGAGGTTGGTGGCGGTGACGGTGGCGATCGGAGACCCACGGTAGCAGTACTTCGAATTCGCGCACCGGATCTGGAAGCATTGCCCGCAGGAGAATCCGCCCAGGTACAGCACCGTGCTCAGCGCCGCCGTCGCCGTCCCGTACCCTGTGCTGAACAGGTTGCCGAAGCCGCAAGCTCCGCCTGGAATACCACCAGTACGAGTTTAACGGCATGCGGAACCATGCAAGCTAAGAGTTCTGGTGAGAGATGATATAGCGGCGTGCGTACCCATGGTCTCCGACGCCGTCTCGTCGCCGTAGAAGGTGGCGTGGGCGTATCTCCAACGGCCGGGTCGGAAATAGGGAAGTTTAGGTAACTTCGGCAACGTTAAAGCCGACGTCGTGGCGGCCGTGCCGAGGAGGAGAACGAGGAAGACTAACGCGAGGCGGCCGCGCTGCCGCAGCGGGGAGAACACCATTGCTCCGGCCTGGCCGATCATCTCCGATGCCGCCTCCCCTTGAATTTTGTGGATAAATAGGGCGACCTCCATCAATATTTAATCAATCAATTCCAAAATTTTGATCGAGCACAAAGATTTTTAAAAAGAATGGAAAGTTTTTCTCTCGAGTTAAAATTTGGAACGTGCTTGCAGGTTTACATCATGATCGTGCGAGAAGCTAACATTTCTTTATGGATAAAGATATGTTGTGATTCTTAACACGGATTTGATGGATGCCCACGATCGAACTCGTCAAGGGCAAGCAAGTGGTTTGTCAATGATCATCAAACACTGCCCCTGGCCACAGTAGGACCGGCTCCAAAATGCCAGTGTTTGAATTACTCGTAATGCTGAACTATTCACCATGATCTATGATCCTTTCCAAGAACTACCGGAGCGGGGCACCCCAAATGAGGAGAGTCCCTGACGCATGCACTCCGACGTTTAACTCAACAATCGAAAAAGAGGAGAGGAAATGAGGACAAGATGATATAGTTTCGAAAAGATGATTTTCATACCTGCCTCGTGAACGAAAAACCAGTATATATACGAGTGACACCTCTCATAATCCTCTATTATCCGTGAAGTGTTGCGTCAGTCATAAATGTGGCTACCAGTTTATTATATTTTTTTGTATGAGGAGAATTGCACAAATGACTACTTAAGTATTGCTTTTCTTCACGGATTTGATTGTGACGAGCTAACAATAATCAAGCTTTTAATACTTATCTTATTAAGTATTTGCCTGGATTTACGAGCTTCAGTGCCCTTGGGAATTCACTATGGGTTTCAGTTAAGGCAATTGATATTTTTCTTGCTTGGAAAAACTATGCATCAAGCAGTACATTGCTTTACCCGGTGACCACAACTTGCATTTTACATGATGCAGCAATCCTCTTAACAAAAGAAATATACTGCAAAGTAAAATATGTGATCTCCCCCTGAACACGACTTGCATAAGATTCAGAACATTTTAGGAATAAACGTTGATAGAACAGATCCGAGAATAGCAGTCAAATACATGATACAGGAATTCTCTTAACAATGATTCTTTGCAATCGCGTTCACAGGAATCAGAGATTTACAGTTAAAAACACATCATGTCTAGTTGTACAACATAGATTCCTATTTTGTTTGTTGCTGTGTTGCAGCTTCTGAATGTTGTTGATGGTGGATAGGTACATCGTTAGACTCTTCCGCGAGCTCCGACGTGCTTGTTGATGGTTTGGCGCCAATGGACATCAAGTTTTTAAACCATGCACCTTGAAATCTAGGGCTACCTCCATTAGAATTGCTTGGGGATTCTGGTGTACGCTCCACTGAATTTGAATTTGAAGCTAAACCAGACATGAATCTGTAAGCCACTTTGCTAGCAGTTACAATTTCTTGTTTTGCTTGCCGCAGCTGAAAAAGTGGGCATGTTGGAGAATGAAAAAAGCTATTAGGTGAAACTAACACATCTCAAAATAAAATGAATCACTTGCAAGTATATGTATTTCAAAAGCCAAGAACCAAGACGCTCAGTGACTTATATATGCTTTTAGCCAATACCTAGCAAATGAATACATAGTAAATGAATACATAGCAAATGGTCAAGTACCCTGAATGCTGCATTTCCTGCAACTACCACAGCAGTATCACCAGCATTAGCAAAGCGATTAATCCAGCCTGTAAGTGCACAATTAGGAGAAATGCTTTATAGATAAACTCTGATACCAACAAAAAGAGAATCTATCTGGTAGTATGCATCCAAAATATACAGATAAATTATTCCAATCCATCCCAGCAACAAGAAGAATGACTATGTATCCCAATTCACATGAGAAAGAAACCTAGAAATGTCATTTACTACTCAGCATAAAGACAAAAGAATTTTCTTCTAGATATTTAGAGACAGATACTAGAGAATAGATGTTCTCATCCATATGTTTATTTGAAAATCAAGAATTAAGTTCTCACTCGAGTGAGTTCTTCTATCTTTAATGGTCTGGCTTGTTCAAATAGTGAATAGAATGGATGTAGGTTTTTACAGGAACTGTGGACGATTGGAGCCGAAAAATAGAGGGACCTTAACATAATTAAGCATGTAATGTCTTCTATCTTTTAATCATCACTCTTATATTCCTCTCTCCATGTTTTCTTTTCCTACTCTCTTCTGTTCAGTCTTCCCTCCTATCTACCAGTTCTATGTCAACATACATTCTCCTATTCAAAAACTTAATTGGAGCACAAATTCTATTTTTGGCTAAAAGCATTTCAAAACCATCTCAAGCTTGATAGTCATGACCTGCTCAATAAATGAAGAAAAGAGATTTCTATGGTCTCCTTTACCCTTCAAACACTTTTTCAACATTAATCAATTCCTTTTATAACCATGGAATGCATAACTTTAACTTATTTTCTCTTATTTTACCATCTATTGGAGCTATAACAAACGCCAGTTCACAGTTTTATGCTGTTTCAGTGGGTCAGACCAACCCAAACTCTTAATGTATTGCCCCAGGCTTGCTTAAATCTAATATCAATAATTTTATATCTTTGTAAGTTGTTATAAAGTTAATATACGGTTGATTTTAAATTAACTAGAATCATATATTTTATACTTCAAATATCTATGGTTAATTATAATATTAGTTATTTTGATAGTTATAACATTCTATAATTTATGGATAAATTATTATAGTTAAATTTAAGTATATATTAATTGGCCCTTTACTGTTAAATAATCTAAATAGTTAAACATACAATTTAAAATTAATTATATACCTTATAATAAAATTTAACTATTAAATTAATTAGGTTCACTCGATATAAAGATTAATATATGCATGTGATATATCTGAGACTATATGAAAAATAAAATATATGCTCAGATATCTATTTTATGATGATTTCATGTTTTAAAACTAATTTATATTGGCATCATAATATAAAATTAAGTCCATAGAGTTTGTTTATGAAATCAGTAGTGTTATTGTTTAGTATGGTAGATCATAAATTCAGACATTTATAACTTTTTAAAGATTTTTTTTTCAAAATTTAATTTAATTGACTATCAAATCGCTATATTAATATTTTTAAAGTGAACAAGCAATGTGAAAGAAGATCACAGAGTGAAACTAGTCTGACATCAGTTTAGCACTCTCTGAAGCTCTGAAGCATGTCAATGTGTGTCGAAGTGATGGTAATGAAGTTCCAATCAGGAATAAAAATTTCAACACACACTGTAAACTTTGTACCTCTTCTTGTAAATACTTAACATTTATTATTTTATCTTGTCTAGTAAACCATACATCATATACATATAATTACAGATTCAAGAGATTAAAAATTCTGATTTAAGAATGCTTGCAAGAGTTACCTCTATCCAACTTCATTATGTTTTCAATTTTATTTTCAAAAACTGAAATATTTAAACTTGCATTTCATGTATTCAATCATAGTTTTACCAAGCTTAAAACCTTTGGCCTTGACACTTGTTTCTACAATTAAAATTCCGAGTCTAGACTTGAATAGCTTTTAACAAAAAGAACCACAAATCCAAAAAATACTAAGGGGGTGTTTGGTAGGCTTGTTTTCTATTTTCATTTTCGGTAGAAAATGCGATTTTCTGGAAAACGTGTTTGGTTTGTATTTTCCAATCTTGTTTTCCAGAAAAAGATATAGCGTTTTCTAGAAAACTAGAGAATGAAAGAAAGTCATTTTCCAGAAAATGAGAAAATACGATTTTCTGAAAAATGAAAATAAAAAACGGAGCAAACCAAATGCCCCCTAAATTTGCCATGTCACAAAAGGGGTAATGATATTACCAGGAAGCTTTGGGACACCTAGCTTTTCACAGAATGTGTCACAGAAATGATTGCAGTTCTTTGATAAAAGATCATATGACTGTCCCGGCCATGCTCGACTAAGCTCTCTCAAAATCTGATTTACTTTGAAAATGGAGCAATCTGTTTCTCCCAGAATGATTCTCTCACGGTAGGTATACATAGGGTTTCTACCTGGGGGACAACTGAAAACTCCAGAGCCTTGTTCACAAAATCCAAATGACCATTCCTCATCTCCATAAACCTGTCAGAATAAAAGTAACATGAAAACCAAGCAAGAGAAAATAAACATTGAAATTGCACATACTTTGGCCTAAATAGAGATGCAACCAAGTGTAGGAACTCTTGAAGAACTAATAAGGGAAATTTTAAATTATTTCATCATAAAAATTAGAGATAGAGACCTCCATTTCCTGATTACGCATTCTCCCAACTGTAAAAAGAAACATAAAATATGGAAGAGTAATATTTCTGAAGTAGACTACATTACTAGATTAGGATCAAATGACAGTAACAACTTATATTCTTGCTTCTTCACAAAAGAAAATTTTACTCGTATTTTTTTGACCATCCAAAAAAATTGGTATTGCAATGAAATAGGTAAAACAACTAGAGATCAGATCTCTCAGATCAGTAAGACTGGTTAAATCAGAATTGTTGGGAAAATTTTTAAAAAAAAGTGAAAAAATATATAATTTGATATATGTCTCACTAAATAGCAAAAAAACGCAATATAAATAATGAATTGTAGAATGAATGAATTTATTATTAGGTTAATAATATTATTATTACTTAATAAAATATTATCCATAGAAAATATCCAATAATATTATCCTAAATATATATCATTTAGATTATTGGTAGATAATAAATGATATTTTATTAGTAATAAATAAACAATAAATATTAATAAAATAAATCCATTTACTAATACAAAAATTATATAATATTAGTATTAATATATTATTTACTAAAATAGATATGATTTAATATTCAATATTGGTGAGAAGGGCTTTTGAGACAGTATTGACTCGGAGATGCAATATATTCTCTCTATCAATAGTGCCAACTTTCAATTAGCACTGCATGAATAAGACATGGATAAGGTGTTTGTCCTGCATAAATGGTATGTTGAAGGTTATTTTGTTGATGTCACAACAAATCTTAGGTGGTAGGCAGTAAGTAATTCAAATTAGAATTCATGAAAGCAACAAGGATTCTATCCCTCTCTCTCCATATGTCTTTGCTAGTATTCAAGCTATGATCATGATATAGTTAGCTAGATTGATCGAGTTTATTAAAATCAGTTTAGTTTGACAAAGCTTCAATCAGCTCCATCTTTTGAACTTTCAATCAATTTAATCATTTTCCAAATGCAGTCAACTCATTTCTAGCAAGGAAATTTCTTTGAATCTATATCTTCTTTAAACTTATTCATCGATCTACATAAGATGACCAATTTTCAGAAGGTAAAGGCTCAGCCTTTGTCTATAACTTTCCCACTCAAGTGATCATATTGGTATCGGTTGATTTTGACAGCCATGTTGCATAGTATGGTTGAAAAAATAGTATACATCTCCGGATTTGCAGATCTCTAACTCAATCTCAGCAATCAGTTTGACTGGGCAGACAAAAACAACTAAAAGTTGAATAAGGGGATGAGCATACACGAGCAAGGAGCTAATCCCTTCATTCTAGTTGACAAATCACTGTCGCCTTGTACCTGATGTAATTGATAAATATGTGTTCCAGTTGAGAATGGACAAAAATGGTGAACAACCCAGTTAAGCACATACAAAGGATCCAGTTTCGGTGATTATGATTGCAATAAATGTCTAGTCGCTTTTTCCTAAATATAAGAATGTCAGACCCAAAAATAAATCACAGAACAGAGGCCTTATGGTCTGTCCTGCAAATAAGAATAGGTACTCTCTTTCAGGATTAAAAATAATGATAATAATAATATAAACACTCCAAATAAATGGGAAAAGGAATTTAAAAGGCCGCAATTTTAAATCAAACATAAAACAATTAAAAAATGAAGCAACCCACAAGAGTGTGCAATACTATGCAGATATATTACTTGATATTAGTGTATACTCTTTATACACTATGTTAGCATTTACACTTGACTAAATCCAATAATGTATTATTTGTGATCCATAATTAGCTCCATAATAATTTTTCTTAGAAGTGTATATGTTTTATTATAACATTTTTTCATATACATATATTGTAAAAATTCCAAATGTAAGTACTTTTATTGAATTCACTTGCACTCACTAGGGTTAGTTAATGAAAATATTATGTATTCACAAAGTTTTAACAAATGTAATTCATTTAATGTATCTATCCTGACAAGTTTATCCAAACCTATTCATTTCTTTTTCAGAAATCTTCAGTTAACTTCTGTACTCATTGGTAATGGATAACATAGTCATCCCAAACACAAATTCATGTCTAGTTCCATGCAAGTAAAGACGAAGAAGAAAAAACAATATTTTAGGAATTAAGTTTTAGTTGTATAATTTGTCCAGTTGTGCTAGCATGGCAAAGCAAATGATTTTTGGTTCAGGCCATCCATTTCCAACCAACTGGATGACATAAAATGGCATACTAAAATCAAATAGGATATGATAGATAACTTGCCTTCATAATGTTAACCTTAAGTAATCATCCTGTAATGTTATATGAAATTAAATTATTCTAACATATTACTATTTCCTAGTGAATTTATATTCTATATCTATTTCTTTATTTTTCTTCTTCTCATATTTTGATACAAATCGCTCTAACTACTGTATTGTTTTTTAAATAGCAAAAATAACTTAAATTGAACGTTCTTTCTAAAAATATCGTTGCTAAGCTAAAAAAAAGTCTAATAATGTGTTTGTTCCTATAGTAATTAAATTGTTCAGTATATTTTCATGAAGTGTCAGATAATCATGTGCATAAAATAATCACACAATATGATATATTATCATAAATAGTTGTATCAATGTACTATATAACAATTATCAATATTTTCTAAGTACTTCAATAATAGCCTTTTGCTATGAACAATTTGTCATATGGGTTTGGATGTTCTTATGTGGATTTGAAACAATGTTTCTCTGGACTACTGGGTGTATGTTCTGTTTTCTTGGCATGGATATTGACATGGGCTCATGCCTTAGGCTATTTTGATTCAATGGAGAGATAAGTCATTGACTCTTTTCATTGTGCAAGCAACATTGGTTGGATTCGCTCACCTTTCTATAGATTACATATTATGAGGTATCTTACACTTTTAGCAATTATTTGGCTATATCTTACCAATTATTTATTTGTATTACCCATCTAATATTGCTATCCCTTTCATGACAACCTGCTATTGTAGGATATCTTGCCGATGTTATGATATGACATTTTACCAATTGGATACAAATACCAGCAACATCAGATAATTTAATGCTTCAGAGAGTCTTCATGCTCAAGCCTGTCAATTTTGTGGCCCAACCTCTTTACCACTTGCAGTGTAGAATGAAGAAGATTGTGGAAGAATTTAACAGCATTAAATAAAGAGACAATGCTGACAGTGGGAGACACAGTGTCAAGGCTAGTCATGGATAGCGGTCTCAGTACTATACATCCATTCACCCACTTTTTGTCCCACTCTTCGACCTATTTCACCATTTTCCCACTTTTCTTCTTTCCACTCTTCTACCTATTATACTGCTGGCATCTCTTCCTTTTTTTTTAGTTTGAAATAACAGGCTATAACTCACTAGAAAACGCCTCGACTGATCAATAATAAGAAAAGCAGCAAGTATAAGATAATTCATTTGATTCAAACAGATCTGTGCTGATGATTGCCTGGTTCTAATCAAGTCAGTCTTCTTGCTCTGTCGATTCTACTCAAATTAAGTGAGTTTTTCAAACATTATCATAAGATGTCCAATTTCATTAACAGAATTAGACAGGAAAAGACATAGTTACCAACCAGTAGACATGAAGTTTATGAGTTAATCAAACCATCACAACCTCGATTGTGATAATAAAGTGAAGTAATAATAACATAGTAACTCCTTACAGATTTTAAGCAACACTTAATCTCTAAGGCTATATTTGGATCTAAACAAGTGGAGAGGATGGAACGAGGAAGTAGCTTAGAGAAAAAAAATGGACGAAAAACAAAGGAAGACCATAAGGAGTTTTCCCCCAATTCCTTTGTTTGCATGTATAAGATGAAAAGAAACCATAGTATTTAACTTATTTGGTGATAATAGAAAGGAAGAAAATAGCGTGTTCATTCAATGCCTTAGATTTCCAGGTTTTTTCATTTGAGAATTAATCTTGGTCAAACTAAATATAATTAAGTTGAACAAGATCAATGCAACATAGGACGAATTCAAAATTATCATCCTAACAACAAGATCAATACAACATAGGACCATATCGGAACATTAATTTATCACCACTTCTCATCTCGCTGTAGTCTTGTGTCTCCACTTCCATATAATTTTGAGAAGGAAAACTTCTGCATTTGTAGGAGCAGAACAGTTGAACTCATCCGTATATTTGCCAACTGATCTCGCGTCCTGTCTCAATGCGTGAAGTCGCTAAAACATAACTTAGTTGTATAAGCGAAAGGAAGTGTTCCCTCATCTTTTTCTTTATCTGCTCTCAGACAGTTATTTGGGAATTGCCCTGTCTGTCTTGCGAGCGCTGCAACTGCTCCTGCCACGCCAATGCTCGACCCTTGAGTCCGATAACAATCAGTTTCACCGAATTTTTTTATAGTCGAAGATCCGCTGCACTTCGTTGATCCAATCAATGAAGCCCTCCGCTTGTGTAACACACCAAAAAATTCAAGCAGATCAACCCGAAAATCGAGATCTCCATAGGCCTCCTCCTGACCCAGCATTCCTGGTATGTAGCCCGCTGATGATAAGGGTTCTCAAAGGTAGACTCAAAGCCACAATCTGAGATCTCGCGATCCTCAAGATTTCACATCATCGTCGCTAGACGCTGTGTTAAATCGATTTGCCTCTGTAAATCCTCAATCTCGTCCTAGGTGCTACGACCATGGTGCGAGGCTTCCTCAACCAAAACAGATGACCATGATCACAACCACAATGACCTTTCATTGGATCCGACGCTCGACTTTCTCAATCGAAACCTGGCAGCTCTGATACCAACTGATCTCGGACAGGATAACAATTATCTATGGGCTAACAATAAGTGAGATTGGAGGAGAAGGCAAGAAGAGAAAATTGTCATCCTCCAGATTTTTCCGAAAAAAAGGAAATTTTATTTAATAACCGAGGATTATATTCCTCAAACAGCTAAACAGATATTTATATAGACTCTAGAGCCGAAGACCCAAATAAAAGAAATAAATCCTAATATATATACTACAATTCATAACTTATAAAGAAAGGGAAAAAATCTAAAAAAGGAAAAAATTATTAACAAACTCACAATCCTAAAAATCCTAAACGGACTCAAAATCAAAAAAAAATATATAAAAGGTAAAAATTACAAAAAAATATCAAAAATATCAAATAAACCTTAAATACCAAAAGAATGAAAATTGCCAAAAATAATAATAATAACCTTCTGCATCATAAACTTTCACATCAGTAACAAGGATATTATCACCAAGAGAAATAGTGTCCGTTTATATGACAAACATCAGATTGCATTTAGCTGACTCACCAAATAAAGATAATAAAAGAAAAAGAGTTCAGATTTTTAAAATAGAAAGGCTTTCAGCAACTGTAGTGAGAAATGAACCCTGGGGAGCATTATTTTTCTTCTCCATATGAAGGTTGGCTAACTATGTGGAAAGTTCATAGTATAAACGTATATCACATAGTATTAAAGGAAGAAATTAGATGGCTCAAAGAAATGGGAAAGGATTATATGAGCAATCCATAGTACCACAACTCTTTCTCCACTACCCTATTACAGACTAAGAACCAGTTGGTCGAGGAATCCACTCAGTGTATGTAATTCAGTACATGACAGATCTCTAGCAATTAGGTGTCATTTTTTTTTATAATGACACAATAGGTACCCTTACATGATATAGATCACTCCAAAGACAGATGTACGACACTTAACCTGTCTGCACACTGTCAATTTGTGCTGGCAGTCCTAAATTGAAAAAAAATATAAAAGTTGTGCTAAATCATACCCTAAACATCACCAAAATATCGTGGGAATTCTTGCTGGATGAAGCAATCAGTTTCACTATCGTAAGCTTTAACTTCAAACACAAGATAGGGGTTGAGTAAAAAAAACTAATAATTGGGAATCAATTCATGTAATTTGTTGAAGAACCTAAAAGGCTAAAACCGTTCCAGATCTTGAAAGGGACAACCCCACAAAACACAAAAGGGGAGGAAGAACTACAAAGAAAGGGAAAAAAGAGAAAGAAACCTGAATAGCGCTGTGGAAGATGCCGCCGAGTCCGATACGATCCTTAAAGATTCGGTTGATCTGGAGGATGGTGTTGTTCGTCTTCTCCGATCCGCTGTTGGTCACGTCGTATACGTGCAACACTACCTCCATTATCCTACACAATCCACCCTTTCTTCCCTCTTTTTCTTTCCGTTTTCTGCAAACCCCCTTCCCCCCTCCCTTGCTCGCTCCTTTCTCTACCGCGACACAGTAGTCGATCTTCCCCTTCCCTTCCTACGATCAATAGGAGGGGAAGGAAGAAGAAGAAGAGAAGTGAGATGGGAGGAGGAAGTATCGAAGCATTCTGAAGCAGCAACGACAACGTTCGTGCGGAAACCAGTTCGATTCCTTCCACACCCGGCGGCGACCCCTTTCCTTTTATTTATTTATTTTTTTAATTATTCAGTAAATAAATGATTCATCCTGCTGTCTGCATTTTTGGGAAAAACAAATAATAAAAAATAAAAGTGAATAAAATAAAGCCTTCCTTAACCGGCCGATCTGTTAAGTAGCGCCGTTGCTTTGCCGCAACGGGCTGAAACCGCTTGGACGCTGAAAGCCTTCCTTAAATATGAATCTGACCCAACACCAAAAATATCAAATTAGAATGGGGTTTTAGGATTCGAGTCAAATAGGATTGGACTCGAAATCTGACCTGGAAAATAATTTTGAGTTGAATTTAAAATGAAATATAATTATTTCTACCTACTATGATGAAGGTAGAATTTTTACAATATAAATTTGGATTATATATTTAAATTAAAATATTATTATTTATTTTAAAATTTTATTTAATAATTTGGTTTAAAAAATAAACGAATAGTATTGTTGAGCAAAAAATCAAATCGGGTTGATCGGAATTATTCAGATTAGTTGGATTATTTAGGTCGAATTTGAATTTATAATTTTCAAATTAGTTTAAATTCTAATCAAAGTTGAAATTTTTTTATAATGCTTTCACTTCAATCGGACTCATACCCATTCGGCATATTTGAATGAACACTCCTAATCTACCCAACTTAACTTACATTGACACGGCACCATGATGACAACTCCTAACATAAAGATAATGGTCTTTTAAGTGATTAATTAGATATTTAAGGAATGAATCTTAATTATAATATATTATAAGGATTTTTTTTATAATTTTAAAAATATTATTTGTTGGAATATTATTTTTAAAATTAATCGATTTTAAGATATCTAAATTAAAAAATTATATTTTCCCGTAAAATTGTCAACAACTACAACAAAAACTGGGGACTACCCAAGTTGAATTAGAAAATATATAATGGTTGTATTAAATGGATTTGTTAACTGTACGTTTGTGATGGGTCATCTCGCATTTAATGCTAAGAATGATTGGTGTTAGAGAGAATTGAATTCAATACCGTTACCAACTTATTCTAGCTGTATTAAATTAATATTTTCCTATTTATAAAAATTTATTCTAATTAGATTTTAACCATCTAGAATGCCTTAAAACCTTTTATAAATTATTTGATAATTATTGGTGTCTAATGATTTTTTTAAATTGTGTAATTTCCTTTTATTTATTTTTAATAATTTAAATTTTAATATTTCAAATCAATTAATTTTAAAAATGATGAATTCAATTCTATAAAAAAAATCATTGAACATCGATAAGTCGAAAAGTTTGTAAGTTCTTGTAACCCAATCATGATCAACTTTTCAGATTTATCCTCCTATAAAAAAACACCATATAATGTCTGTAAATGGAAATCAAACAATAAATAACTGAGAACTATTGAAATATCATCACCTAACTTGGATGGCAAAGTAACGATGATAATGATCAAATTCGAATTCAATTTTATATCTTTCATTTTCATATCTATCTATCGAGTATCAAATATTCATTCAAATACCTATTAAAAGATCAGATATTTTATCATCCTAGGTATTCATGATTCAATCCCAGTTACGACGTATTTTATAAGATTTTTATTTTTCAAATAAGGAACGAACCCTGGGCCGTTGGACTTCTGGATTGTCTGTCACGAGCACTTCCTAATTTATCCTGATCGCCGGTGGAAAATTTTCGTAGGGTCGAACCGATTATCCGAGGTTAGAAAAACCTCGTTATGATTTATATATATAATTTAAAAAATAGATTAAATATTTATATAACTTATTTCTAACATTAACATAAATTATTAGTGAATTTTGAAGAAAGAATTCTTTAATATATATATATATATATATTATTTAATTGATTATTCGAATTGGATATCGAATATTGATAATCCTTTTATATCCTTCTCCATTTAGGTCGGATATCAAATCTTTCTTCGAATTTAAAGAAAATTATCATCCCTGAGGTGAGTTCTCTATGAAATGGATCCTAACATTTATTATATTCAATGTCTTCTTATAAATATATTGCAAAACTAACTCAATAAGATTATACTTTTGTAGTGAGTATATGTTGACGAGTTCAGTACTCTAATATCGGATTGTTGTATTTCAAGGCCTGGTTGATCTATAATGAATCACACTTTAATCATTAATTACACCATAATAATAATAATAACAATAATAATAACAATAATAATAATAATAATAATAATAATAATCCTGTCGCGAAGTGAGTTGGACGTTCCTACAGCTGAGTGAGCCTCCAGGGAGAGCGAGGTCGCTGAGGTGGTCTAACGAGCTGGATCGCCTCTAACCTGCAAGACAAAGACCGTTAGAACCCGCCGGGAAAAGTTCCCGGCCAGACACTCCGACGGTCAAGTTAGTACTCGACGGTGGCGATGGAAAACAATAGAACAGTATGGAATTGCACTATCGCGCGTACCTGAGAAATGCGGAGTGAGGAGGCTTATATAGCCGGGGAAGCTGACAGCATCTGCCCGCCCCGCCTGCCACCTGCTGTCATATAGCGAGGGTAAGGTAGTGCAGGCCCAAAGGTGCAGGCAGGATAAAGTAGCGCATGTTGTATTAAGGAAAGGGGCACTGTTAACTTAAGGGTTGGCGCCGTTGGACGTCGCTCGACCTGACAACAGGGTATGTGATCTTGGTACAAGGAGACAGGATATGGCAGACAGATCAATACCTCGGCGAGATATCCGTTACTTGGGGCCAGGATGACTTCAGTCCTGCGCCGACCCCGTACAGCTTCTGGTAGTCTGGTGTCAAGGAATGGTTGTGCCGACTGGGGCACTAAGTAACGAGGCCAGCTGAGGGCCTGTGGGGGTGCCGACTGGGGCACTGAGTAACAAGGTCGGCTGAGGGCCTATGAGGGTGCCGACTGGAGCACTGAGTAACGCCTCCTCCGGTTCGGGCTTATCCCCGGAGTATGGACCGCCACGCGTCTGCGGGGAGCCAAACGGGGAGAGGTATTGGAGCATAAACACCCGACTCGGTCATAACCTAATACTAACGAACGTGGACCGCCACGTGTCAATTTAGGGGCCTGGGTATGATCGACACCAATCTGACGGGCCTTTACAGCCCACTAACCACCTTTCTTCTGACTAGGCGCTAGGCTGTCGGGCCAGGCTACACGCAAGCTGGCCCGGGATCATAAGCATCCCCCTCAAGTCTAGTCGAAGGAGGTACGTAGTCCGACTGACTGAACCTCAACTCTGGCTCGAGCCTGGCGCACCCCTCAGAAACTGGGCGTATCTTCTCATTGATTGCTGCCTGAATGGCACGAGACTCGCACCCCTACGCCATCTGCTCTCACACACATTACCCGAGCCCGATCAGACGGCTCTGGCAGGGTCACACGTTTCTCCCGGTTCCTCATCGAACGCCTGGCGTTCCTCGCCTATTCCTATAAGTAAGCCTTTCGTCTGCTTGTTCTTCTCCCTGCGCTCGAAACTTCTCGTCGTTCTCCGCCGCTTTGAGTGCCACCAGGGCTTAGACAGCTCCTCCTCCTTGACTTTCCTCCGACGACTCCTTCCACCGGTTAGCTTCCCTTCTCCTTCTTATCCGATGGTCCCTTCTTCCTCGTCTCCATCCCCTTCTCAACCCTGGTATTCCACCATGGTAACTACCCTCACTGCCCATGACCTGGAGCAAATACAGTCCGATTTCCTAATCCCTGCTGACACCAACTACGCCTGCCTGAATCGCATGACCGACCGGATTCCACCCCCTTAGGCTACATTGCTTTATCTCGGGACCATCTACAGGCTGGTCTCCGCTTCCCCATTCATCCTTTCCTTTCCGCCGTCTGCAACTACTTTTAAATTCCCTTACCTCAACTAGCCCCCAACGCCATACGTCTAATGTGTGGCTCTGTCATTATTTTTTTTATTACACCGGATTCCCCTGGAATTGGAGAATTTCCATTACCTCTTCTATCCCAAACAGCAAAAAGCGGGCGACTTCTTCTTCCAAGCCTGAGCCAAGGCTTCCTTCCTCCTGAACCTTCCCACTTCGAACAAGGGATGGAAGGAGCGTTACTTTTTCGTCGGACCCATCTCAGCCCCGGGCTGGCCCACCACTTGGGTCGAGGGACTTCCCGTTTCCGAGGCCCTCCCCAGACACTATCGCACCTCCGCAGCCTACCTGAATGTCACCACCGAGCTAGAGGACATGCACTTCCACGGTGGCCTCCTGCTAAAGGAGGGGATTCTTTCCACCTTCGATCTTAGCCCTAGTCCGGTCCCTTCACTGTCTGCAGTCGGTAAGTCTTCCTATGCTCTTTGCTCTCCCAGCCTGCCTCTTACTCGCGCTTGAACCTACTTTACCTTCACAGTTTCCATGCTGTTGTCCACGGCTCTGAGGGAAGGCTTCAGGCTAGATAAGGTCGAGCTACAGACCCAGGTCGCCTCTGTGTTGGTTGCTAGAGGAAGTGCTTTGGCGGAAGACGTCTCGGCAAACCCGACTCCGACTGTACCGGAGTCAGTTCCCCCCGCCTCCGAGATCGCCCTACCTATAACCGTCAGGCCACACGCTTCTTCCAAGCGTCGACGAGCAACCTCCTCGATAGGGGGCTCATCCCACCCTTCTTCCAGCAAACGTCTAGGGAAGGAGAAGAAGAAAAAGAGAGCAGCTCCTGACTCGGAGGCTCCTTCTGCCTCCACGGCCGTCGTACCCTATGTGACTCCTATTGTTGATTCTCTTGCCGTCACAGTTGTTAACGACTCCCCCATCCGCCTGCCAGCAATCACACCTGCCACTGACCCCAACATTGGTGTCGCAGCCGATCCTCCTGTCACCACCTCGTCTGCCGACCCTTCTGCCTCCTCCCAGGCTTCCAATGCGTTGATGTCCAATAGGTCAGGAATCCCATCTGCCGAGGATCCGGCTGAGGACCCGACGATGCACCTTTTGGTGCCCACTCGGGTTGACCGCCACTTGAAGATGCCCCCAGGCGAGCTGCCCGATCGGCATCAGGATCTTCGCCTGTATGGTTCGGTGGCCGACCGCTATGCTCAGGGGCTTGAGGATCGAGTCTTACTTTCGGGGCCCTCATAACAGAGTTGATACCTTTTTCCTTGAGGTCACTCAGGTATGCCCAGACAAACTGGATCCTCTGTTGAACACTCTGTCTATTATCCCTGAGACCAATATTCCCTTTACAATTCATAGGAGACTGCCACGACTTCTCTATGTCTTTTCTGGCCCAGAACTCGGCTCGGGCTAAAGCCGAGAGGGAAGTGGAGCGTTTGAAGACTCAACTGGCGCACTCTTAGCTAGTTGCCGACGAGTCCACGTTGAACCACCTGCGGGCTGAGGTTCGGGCTCTGCAAGATCAATTGGCTCAGTCTGCAGAGCAACTTGAGGCGGTACGCGGCCAAATTGAGACGGCGCAGCAGGCCGCGTCCCAAATGAACATCCGGCTTTCCACCCTGATGCATGTCGAGCGAAAGGCGTGAGCGCTTCAGGCGAAGGCTCAAGCCGAGTCGGACCAGGCGAAGTCTAAACATCAGAAGGCGTCCACTGCCACCGACTCCCTTCGGGCCCAACTAGAGACCAGAGACGCCGAGGTTCTGGCCCAATCACAAAGGATAACTGAGCTGTCCACGGAGCTCTCTTCCAAGGACCAATTGTTACAAGGTCAGAAGGCGGAGCTTGAGCAGCTGCGGAAGGAGAAATTCGAGTGGGAGGTAGCTAGATCAGAGTTGACGGAGCTTCGCTCCCGCAGGGAAACCGAACACTCCGAGCGGGAGGCGGCTAGATCGGAGCTGACGGAGCTCCGATCCTACAAGGAAACCGAACCCTCCAGATTGGAAAAGCATAGGCTCGAGTGCATCAACGCCCCGGCCTATATGACCGAAATTGCCGAACGGTTCATGGACGTAATGATGCCATAGGGAATCAACATCGTCCACCGACTCTGGCTTGGTGGGTATCTGCTTCCCGATCTGCCTCCCATAGCAGTGCGGCTTGAGGATATGTGTAAGGACCTACCTAATGTGACCAAAGAGTCATTCAAGTGAAGGTCAGGCACCCTATATTTTTGTCCCTCTTCTCTTTACACTTGTAAGGGCAATTGATTCCTGGTTATGTAACCCCTCTGTCTTGCCGAATGAACCATTTCCCTTCCCCCTAGGGCTTCTTAGGCTCGCTTTTATTGTCGAGTGTTGACGCTCCAAATGATCGTCAGTTGGAGCATTCGGCTCGGGATCTCCCTTTACCGTGTAAACCACTGAGCTAAGGGACCTGCGGGGATGACCCATTTGCGAGGGTTCGACCGCTTGGCTAAGTTGGAACCCGGGGAGCATGGGTCGCCTCGCAACCAATCGGGGCTTTTAATCAAGGGATTTACGGGAGCTTGCCCGTTTGTTTCTCTACGCTTGTCCTATCGAGGTGATTCGTATCTCAATTTCTGACAACCGCCTTAACGAGCGATTGAACATATCAACGGTGAAATGACCCATCGGGCAACGAAACGTCTATCATCGGTCATGAGTACCTCGGGCGACGAGTAGCTCTCGTCCACTTACTCATGCTTTAATACCTCTCAACATTTTCCCGCAATGTGACCAAGCTCGACCGTTCGATCCTGCGACTTACCGAGGCTTTCTATGAACGGCCAAGATGGTTTGCCTTCTCCTATATATAGGCGGCGCCTATCCGCGTCGCTTTCATCCCAAACACCAGCGAGACTGGAATCCCAGTCAGTTTTCTAGCCATCTTTCACTATGTCCACCGACTCCTCCGAGGAACCGCTTTCTTTGAAAAGACTTCACACCTTCTCGGATGATTCTTACTTCTCTTCCTCGGAAGATATAGACCGGGAATATCTTGAGACGATGCTTCCTCCAGACTCTCCACCCTTGACGAGGGTATTCATGAGCACTGCTTCCCCCCGCAAAGGTACTTCTCGTAAGGGGAAGGAACCGATGAGGAAAGGGCTAGCTTCCAGCCTGGGGGTCTCCGATATGGATGACTTACCCTTGGAAGCTCGTCGTCATATGCTTTGTTCGGCTATCTTTTCATCTTCACATGGTACTTCTGCTCCTCCCCGCCGAGCGAAGCGAGCCAGGGTGTCGGCTCCTGCAGAAGCTACTGCCGCGGCACCATCGTCATCCCGTGTGACTTCCCCTCGGGCTCTCGCTCATTCTCCGCCCGGTCGCGAGGTATCTCTTCCTCCGCCGACTCGCGAGGTTGCCCTTCCTCAGTCGGGGGCTCTCCCTCTGTTGCATTCTTTTGCTAAGGGAGTTAATGTCTGCCCTCCTCCGTCAAGGGCAGCCTCCCCGAGCGTTACAACTCCCGGGGCTCCCTCTTCTTCTACTTCGTCGAGGAGGGTTTGGATGTTCGCGCCAGCGGGGCATCCGAAGGGAGGTGTCCATACTGTTCCTCGCCATTCGACCCAGAGTGGTTTCGTACGCCGACCGGCTGGCAATACTAGCTCGACTAATGCTGGAGGGGTTACTATCAGATATCCCCTATCTCAGCCAATGCCAGTCCGGGGAGGCTCTTTGAGGGCATTCTCACCAACCTCTCCCCGAATACGGGCCTCCGTTGGTGACAATGCTGCTGTTAGCTCTCCTGGGCCAGTCTCTCCAAACGCCGCCCCCCACGGGGCACCAGCTAGTGACTCGTGTTCGAGGAGCGATCTGGACAGGGAGTCTGAAGCCCCGTCTAGCCGAGAGTCTAGAAACTCTGCTCGGGCGGGAGTCTAGAAACTGTGCTCAAGCGAGAGCACCCAGGCCTACCCAAGAAGCCTCAATTCATGAAAGAGGTTACTTTTGTTTTTCTTTTCTTTGATTCTGACTCTTGCCGCCTTTCTTCGACAGGCAGCACCGTCAGTTTGGAATTCTGAGAAATTGGCTATGCTCAAGGCGCAACTTTTTGAGGCACACCACATCATCTCCAATTTGCAGGCCGACCTGAAGGCCAAAGAGGAGGAACGGGCTGCCTGTGCTGCGGAGCTCGGTAAGCTTCGACAAAGACACGAGGTCCAAGCGTCCGTACTGAAGGTCGTTCAGCGGCGCATACAACGCCTCAAATGTTATACCGACTCTCTGCTCTAAGGCAAGTCCCCGAAGAAGACCAGCCGAGTTCCATGAACTGGGAGTAGTTATTATTGAGAAATGTTTCTTTTTTATCTTCCTTTGTTGGAGAGGGACTATGCCTCAATTTTGTAATATCTTCTGATAGTAAGAATGTTGACTTTTCTTTACTCCTCGTCCTTGCACTGTTTATGTGTTAAGAATTCGAGTGACGTTATTAACCGAGTGAGGACTCTCCTACTTAGGCTCAAGTACTGCACGTTTCTGCGGGCTCCGCAGGTACAAGGCCTTTCACCCGTGTTAGCCACTCGGGCCAAGATATTTCATACTTTGCAATTGTCGGCGTGAAATACTCTTTAAGTATACCGACAGCTCGGGCAAAAGCGAGTGATTCGGTATTTGGAGAGCACCTAGGTGTTAACGAAACTGTAGACCTGGGCCATTCGTAGCGCCATTGCCGAGTCATGGACCTTGTGAGGACTTGTCGTGTTGCTTTCACTTGGGTCCCGCCTGGGGGGCAACCAAGTGAAGGAGATATCTGGAAAATGTTCTTGTTTAAGGACTCAAGAGTTTCGCTTACTCGGTCGGGTAACACTTAGGGAATGTGGGTCGCCACGTGCCTGGCTAGGGGCCGAGCCGAGGGATGAATGCGACTCGCTCGAAGATGGGCATCTGAACACTGACTCAGGCCAATTCTCAGGAGCGTGGGACGCCACGCGTCCGATCGGAGACACTGAGTCGAGTGGGACGTGGAGGCTGGTCCACCTATAACTTGCTGGCGAGATAAGAGTTTGAGCACACGGTCAGGCAGAACTCAGGGAGCGTGGGATGTCACGCGTCTTACTGAGCAGCCGATCTGTGGGATAAGTAGCACACACAGTCGGGCAAGACCCAGGGAGCGTGGAACGCCACGCGTCTTACTGAGCAGTCGAGCTGCGGGATAATGGCGCACACAGTCGGGCAGGACTCAGGGAGCGTGGGACGGCACACGTCTTACTGAGCAACCGAGCTGCGGGATAAATAGCACACACAGTCGGGCAGGACTCAGGGAGCGTGGGACGCCACATGTCTTACTGAGCAGCCGAGCTGCGGGATAAATAGCACACACAGTCGGGCAGGACTCAGGGAGTGTGGGATGCCACGCGTCTTACTGAGCAGCTTGCAGGATAATGGCGCACACAGACGGGCAGGACTCAGGGAGCGTGGGACGTCATGCGTCTTATTGAGCAGCCGAGCTGCGGGATAATGGCGCACACAGTCGGGCAGGACTCAGGGAGCGTGGGACGCCACGCATCTTACTAAGCAGCCGAGCTGCGGGATAATGGCGCACACAGTCGGGCAGGACTCAGGGAGCGTGGGACGCCACACGTCTTACTGAGCAGCCGAGCTGCAGGATAATGGCGCACACAGTCGGGCAGGACTCAGGGAGCGTGGGACGCCACGTGTCTTACTGAGAAGCCGAGCTGCGGGATAAATAGAACACACAGTCGGGCATGACTCAGGGAGCGTGGGATGCCACGCGTCTTATTGAGCAGCCGAGCTACGGGATAATGGCGCACACAGTCGGGCAGGACTCAGGGAGCGTGGGACGCCACGCGTCTTATTGAGCAGCCGAGCTGCGGGATAAATAACACACATAGTAGGGTAGGACTTAGGGAGCGTAGGACGCCACGCGTCTTACTGAGCAGCTGAGCTGCGGGATAATGACGCACACAGTCGGGCAGGACTCAGGAAGCGTGGGATGTCACGCGTCTTACTGAGCAGCCGAGCTGCGGGATAAATAACACACACAGTCGGGCAGGACTCAGGGAGCGCGGGACGCCACATGTCTTACTGAGCAGCCGAGCTGCGGGATAAATAGCACACATAGTCGGGCAGGACTTAGGGAGCGTGGGACGCCACACGTCTTACTGAGCAGCCGAGCTGCGGGATAATGGCACACACACTCGGGCAGGACTCAGGTAGCGTGGGACGCCACGCGTCTTACTGAGCAGCCGAGCTGCGGGATAAATAGCACACACAGTCGGGCAGGACTCAGGGAACGTGGGACGCCACGCGTCTTACTGAGCAGCCGAGCTGCGGGATAATGGCGCACACAGTCGGGCAGGACTCAGGGAGCGTGGGACGCCACGCGTCTTACTGAGCAGCCGAGCTGCGAGATAAATAGCGCACACAGTCGGGCAAGACCCAGGGAGCGTGGGACGTCATGCGTCTTACTGAGCAGCCGAGCAGCAGGCTAAGAGCTCGAGAGTCTGGAGCATCTGCGAGCGGGGTAAGGACCGTGCTCTTCCACTATTACGAGTGCCTTACATTTACAATATGACTTCTCATTCGGCAGCCCGATAGGGTTGAAGGTGAATCGCACTCCATGGCTGATTCAACCTCTTTCCCTTCTCATTCTCTAAGTAATAAGCTCCTGAAGCGAGTTTCTGAATAACCTTGAAAGGTCCTCCCCATTGTGGTTCCAGCTTGTGTACGTCCCCCACGGGCTTAATTCTCTTCCAGACAAGGTCGCCTACTTGAAATGCTCTCGGTAGTACCTTCCGATCATACTTCTGTTTCATCTTCTGCCGATATGCGAACATCCGAGCAGCTGTTTTGTCTCGGATTTTGTCCACTAGGTCTAACTCCAGTTGCTGCCTTTCTGAGTTATCTGCATTGTAGGTTGCCCTTCGGTCCGATTCGCATCTAACCTCGACCGGGATCACTGTTTCACTCCCGTAGACTAGCTGGAAGGGCGTGCATCCTGTTGCTTCTTTGATCGTGGTTCTCAGGGCCCACAAGATGCTCGGGAGCTCTTCTACCCATGTTCCGCCGACGTGGTCGAGCTTAGTCTTTAATCCTCTGAGGATCTCCCGATTAGCCACCTCTGCCTGGCCATTACTTTGAGGGTAGGATACAGAGGTGAAAGCTTGCCTGATGCCGTATTTTGCACACCACTCTTGTAACCTCCTACCCTGGAACTGTCTTCCGTTATCCGAGACGAGCTTATGTGGAATTCCATATCGGCACAGTATGTCTCGCCACAAGAACTTCATCACCGCCTGCTCAATGATGCGTGACAGAGCCTCCGCTTCTATCCACTTGGAAAAGTAGTCGACGGCCACCAGCAAATATTTCTTCTGTGCGGCGGCAATCAGGAACGGCGCCCACTATGTCCATGCCCCACTGATCAAAAGGGCAGGATACTGCCGAGGCCTTCATGGCTTCTGTGGGTCGGTGTGGCAGGCACTGATGCTTTTGGCAAGACAGGCAAGTGGCAACCAACTTGTTGGCATCCTTTTGCAGGGTAGGCCAATAATATCCTGACATTATCGCCTTACGAGCCGTTGCGCGAGCACCAGCGTGGTGTCCACAGATCCCCAAGTGAATTTCCCTTAGGACATAATCAGCATCCTCTTTGTTTAGGCATTTGAGGAGAGGTCGAGAAAATGATCTCTTGTACAGGACGTCGCCGACCATGGTATATCTGGACACATGCTTCTTAAGCCACCGAGCTTCCTCCCGGTCGACCGGCAAGACTCCCCTGGTAAGGTAGGTGATGATCGGGGTTTGCCAATCAGACTCCAGCTCCAAATTAGCCTGTCTTTCTATCTGCATGATTAGCAACGCCAGGCCACCAGCCGGAGGAAGCACCCACGAGCCGACGGAATTGGCTAGCTTAGCCAATTCATCTGCCTTAAAGTTCTCCTCCCGTGGGATCTTCCTTGTACTTCTTTGAATTCCGCCTTTAGATTTTCATATGCCTCGATGAAGGCTTGCAATCGATCACTGTTGACCTCGAATCGCTTGACCACTTGCTATGTGACCAGTTGGGAATCGGAGTAGAGCACCACCCGGGCTGCCCCTACATGCTTGGCAGCCTGCAGTCCCGATATGAGGGCTTCATACTTGGCCTCATTGTTCGTGGCCTTATACTCCAGTCGCACAGACAAGTGCATTTGTTCGCCGCTTGGGGAGATCATTAGGATACCAATTCCACTTCCTGATTGAGCTGCCGAGCCATCCACATATATCTGCCATGCTTCTTCAATTTCGTCCGAATGCAGCTCGCTTAAGAAATCAGCCAGAGCCAGAGCCTTGATAGTTGGTCGAGGCTGGTATTGAATATCATATTCGCTCAGCTCAGTGGTTCACTTAATCAATCGCCCAGATGCTTCAGGATTTGAGGCCACTCGGCCTAAGTTACTGTTCGTTAGCACCACGATAGGATGCGCCAAGAAATAAGGACGAAGCCTCCGAGCACCCAACAATAGCACATACATCAATCTCTCGAGTGTCGTATAGCGGCACTCGACTCCTTTTAGTAAATGAGCAAAGCAGTACACCGGGTGCTGCTCGGCTTCCTCTTGCTTAACCAAGACCATACTGACTGAGTCAACCGATGCAGCCAAATAAACGTACAAGGTTTCCCCGACCTTCGATTTCGCCAGCACGAGCAGCTCAGCCAGATAGACCTTCAACTCTTCGAACGCCTTGTCACAGTCGGCGTCCCACTGGAATTTAGTAGCCTTGCGGAGGGTTTTGAAGAAAGGTAACCCTCGTTCTGCCGATCGGGAAATAAATCGAGACAGGGCTGTGATTCGCCCTGCCAGCCGCTGTGCCTCTCGGAGATTTCTGGGCGGGGGCATATCCAGTAGAGCCTTGACCTTGCTAGGGTTGGCTTCTATCCCCCGCTCGGTCACGATGTATCCCAGGAATTTTCCCCTCCGGGAACCAAAAAGGCATTTGGCCGGGTTTAGCTTGAGCCAGTACCTCCACAGCGTCTGGCAGGTCTCCTCGACATCCACTACCAAGTCCTCAGCTCGGGCAGACTTGATGAGGATGTCGTCTACATATACTTCCACATTTCTTCCAATCTGGGACCGGAAGACTTTGTTCATCATGCGCTGGTAGGTGGCTCCAGCGTTCTTCAACCCAAACAGCATGACGGTGTAATAGTAGGTACCATCTGCCGTGATGAAGCTAACTTTCTCTTGATCTTCGACGGCTAGGGGTACCTGATGATACCCCTGGTAAGCATCCAACATGGAAATGAACTCGTTGCTAGCTGTCGAGTCCACCATCTGGTCGATCCGGGGCAAGGGGTAGCAATCCTTCGGGCAGGCTTTGTTGAGGTCCCGAAAGTCGATGTAGATTCGCCACCTATTGTCTGGCTTGGGCACTAGCACCACATTGGCCAGCCAAGCAGGGAATTGCACCTCCCTGATGTGCCCGGCCTCCATCAGCCTCTTGATTTCGGCTCGGATCGCCTTGTTCTGCTCGACGCAGAAGTCCCGCTTCCTCTGCTTCACAGGTCGAGCATGTGGATATACATGGAGGCGGTGTTCCGCCACCTCCGGTCGGCCGTCTCTCAGCTCTTTGACTAACCAGGCGAAGACATCTTGGTTCCGAGCCAAGCATTCCAGCAGGGGCTCCTTTAGCTCCTCTAGCAGTCCAGCGACGATCTTGACTCGGGATTCCTCCCGATCAGGGAGGAGTCCTCTTTGTCCTCATGCAACTCGGACCAGGGAGAAGCCTGAACTATGTTGCAATTGGGGAAGGGCGTGGAGCCTTGCGACTCTCTACGTGGACGTCGTCCACGTAGCACCTCCGGGCCACCTTCTGGTCACCCCTGACTTCTCCTACCTTGTCCCCGACTAGGAATTTAACCTTCAGGTAGAAGGTGGAGGCGACAGTCCGGAACTCGTTGAGGGCAGGTCGGCCCAGAATGACATTGTAGGACGAAGGAACATCCACCACCAAGAAGGTGGACCACCGAGTCCTCTTCAGCCGCTCCTCGCCCAGGGATATGGTCAGCCGGATCTGGACGATAGGCTGCACCGGGTTCCTCGTGAAGCCAAACAGCGGGGTGATAAGTACCATTTTATTGATTATTTTAATTGCTAAAATCCAAGTTTGACCCATATTTTACTTGCTTAATTGTGAATTTACCCTAGGTTTTAGAACTTCCTCTTATTTTGGACTTAATTAAAAATCTGCACATATTTAGATTATTTGGCCACTAAATTTTTGATCTATTTTTGTAGGCATAAAAGGTTCATGGACCTAGGGCATACTGAGTCAAACTTGAGTCGGAAGTGGACCCGGATCGAGTTATCAAGCTTCGGATTAATCTGGGTCGTCCGATTCAAAAGCGGCTAGATCTGAGCCATCTGAGACCATCTGAAGCAATCTGAGCTAGGGTTAGGGTTGATCAAGCACTCTGATCAAGATCTGAAGGTTTCATCCCAATCAGAGCTCATTCAACCGTTAGATCAAGCTCGGAGGGCTCTAGATCGTCCATTCAAAGATTAAGTTGATCTAGACCATCCGTTGCACATCTGGAGGATCCGAGCTACCACGAGGCAGATCCTGACCCCAGATCATCATCATCAAAGTTTGGATTAAATCAGAGCAAGATCAGCCGTTGGATTTCCTCAAATCAATCTGAGTCGTCCGTTGTCAAGTACTTAATCAGAAATTCTGCGCAGCTTCTCCTTGTCGCGTCTTCGCCGCAGTTTGCGTTTCTTCATTGTTCTTCATCGCTTCTTCAGATTTTTCATCCAAGAAGGTGTGACCACCTCAATTTCAACCTTAGATCATCATCTGAATCCTTGGAAGACAGTTTCGATCGAGAATTCATCTCAATTTTCATCCGGACAGAGGTGTTTGAGGGTTTCGGCATTCTCTGTGGTCCGAGCACTTGAATCTCAGCCACAATCCATTTCCGATGATCTGAGCCACTTGTAGGGGTTCTCAGGTGAGCTCAGATCTTCTCCAAATCATCATCGCAGCTCATTAAACTGAGATCGAAGAGTTCGGATTGGAATTCTCCCAGCTGATGCAGTTTGAGCAGAATTGATCAAGCGAAGCTGATTTCCACTGATTTGCTGAGCTTAGGGGTTCGAGGCCAGCCTTTGCGTGACGAACAAAGAGATTTTGAGCTCGGGAAGGGTTGAGGAGTAGTTTAGCTAGTTAATTTCAGTTCTAAAGCTGTAGTTTCAATTTTGAATTCTGTCCTTACTAAATTTTTCTGTATCAGGACTTAGATTTCGATTTTTCATTGTTTCTGCTTAAGTAGGATTATATCCTTCAAGTCAAGTAGTTTAGGAAGCTTGTCTAATGGACAATTGCCTTTAAATTCAGTTATTTTCTGCTTAAAAGTTTGCGTATCAGTTGTTAGTGCAGCGTATCAGCTCCATTTTCTGCAATTGCATTTCTAGTTTCAGAATTTTTCAGTTTGTTTCACATTTAGTGAGTTAATTTAGTTGATCTAAGTTTGTTTAGACTTTAGTTTCATTTCTGAATCTTGTTTAGCTTTGGTAACTCAAAATTTCAGATTGTTCCCCACTTAAATCCTTGCGTATCAGATTTTGCCCTGTTTTTTTTTTCTGCATTCATGTCTGAATTTGCCCATTTCTGCACATCAGTTTAAGGGATCTGAGTTGTTGTTTCCCATCAAGTTGCTTTTGAATTCAGTTTTTGATTGCTTGGTTCAGCTTCATTTGCCTTAAATCAGCCAATAGTTTCACATTTAGCATCAATTTCAGCTCCTTGATCAGTCACTGCAATTTCTGCAGTAACCTGCTTAAGTCTATTTGTCCTTGCTGCGTTTCTGCCTCAATTCATTTCTGCATTCCAGTTTCGAATCTGTACCTAATTCATTTCTGCAACTTTTAGTTGTAGTTGCTGAAGTTTGTATCGAGAAAGCTCTGCATTTGAATTCCATTGCATTTGAAATTAGTTGCTTGCTTGATTTGCATCTAAGTGGAGTTTAAATTGCCAATTCAGTCCATTAGTTGGAGTTATACCTGCACATTTGATTTTTTCATTGGAGTTATATCTCTCATTCACTTGTTCAATTTCAATTGCGAATACGTTAGTTGTTTGTTTGATTTTGTTTTAAAACCAGACTTGTTTCACAAATTGGTTAATTAGATTTTTTCCATTGATTGAGTTGTTGATTACCATCACTTGTTTAGTTTATTAGTCAAGTTCCTTTCTTTCCATAGCATTTACACTTCTATTCGCAATCCAAACCCAAATCACATTCGAAACCCAAAAATTCACAAACGACACATAAATACAAGCTTGAATCACACAACATCAACTAGTCCCTAGGAAAAATACGACCTGTGGCCCCTGTACTATGTTTTCATATTTTGATTGCAAAAAGGGTTTCCAGCTTTTTATAAACATCTAAATTCTGATCAACCCACATTCGTGACAGTCTATTTCGGGTCCATCAATTTTTTGGCGCCGTTGCCGGGGAAGCAACTAGTTGATTTGTTTGATTTTTGCTTGTGTGCTTATGGGCATATTATTTGATTCTATTTTCTTTTGCTTTATCTTTTGAATACGGTTGCTGCCATTTTTCTTGTTTGTTTTGTGACAGGGCTGCAGGTTCAAAATGTTTTCATCTACTTACCAGCAGCCGTGTCAACAATTTCAACAGCAGAACCAACCTTTCAATCAGCCACTACAGCAATTTCAACTACAATTCCAGAATTTTCAGCACCCAAATGATCAATTTCAGTCAACAAATCAGTTTTTTCAGCCTTTCCAAAATTTTCAGCAAAATCAACCAAATTTCCAGCCACAAAATCAGAATGGGCAACCACTATTCCAGAGTTTTCAGCCCCAATTTCAGCAATTCCAGTCCCAATTTCAGCAACCCTATCAACAAGATCAATCATCTTTTCAAGGAATTCAACAAGGGTACCAAGTTAATTCGAATTTCCAACAACCATATCAATTTCCATAGCAATTTCAGCCTTGTAACCAGAATTTCCAGCCCACGCAATTTCAGTTTTCACCACCACAATTTCAACCTCAGATCCAAGATTTCCAGAGCTACAATTCTCAGCAAATTCAATCATCATTCCAGCCTAATTTTCTACAGTTTAATCAGCCCATTCAACCATTTGATCAGCCCCCACAGTCTCCATTTCAGAATGCACAGTCTACTCTTGGTCTTCAGCAACCTTATGTTATATTTCAAGACCAACAAGAGTTCTACACTAACCAAGGAGGCTTTAAGAATCCTAATGAGAATGAGGCTCAACAACAAAGGATGATAGAGATGTTGCAACAAATCCTACAACAATAACAAAGTTTTCAACAACAACAACAACAAGTTTTACAACAACAAAAGCTTTACGACATCTAACGCCTTGGAAAGTTGCAAGATCAATTGAATTAGATAAAAGCCCAAAGATCAGGACAATTATCTTCTCAAGCTACTCTAGATTCTGAGGGGTATGATGGTGATCTATCTTTGGGAAATGAAGAGGTTGTGTCAAGTTTAAACTCTCTAAATGCCGAATTTCCTGAAAAATTTCCAGCATTCCATTTTCCCATTCAAAACAGCCCCGGAGTTGATTTTTTATCAGTTCAAGGTGACCCTAGTGCATGACCAAGTCCTTCTTCAAGTGATCTTGCAATTTTGGTGGAAGAAGAAGAAGAAATCATTAAAATCAGGGCACCTACAGCATGCATTCCTCCGGAGATTCCCACTCAAAATCCATTTCCAAATTTTTCAGCTCAAGAAGAAGATTCTGAAGCTCTACAGGACCATTCTCATTTTTTATTTTGTGATGATAGTGTTATTTGTTGATGCAGTCTGGCCCTGATTGTTGTTTTGGTGTTGACAACGATTTTAGTTTAGGAGGATGATTATGATATGAAAAATCCTAATCTGGGAGGTTAGGTGGATTATGATTAAGTCCTGATCGAGGATTAGACATGATATGGAAAACCCTAACCTGGGAGGTTAGGTGTGATGATTGTGATGATTATGATTAAGTCCTAATCGAGGATTAGGCATGATGTTGGAAAATCCTAACCTGGGAGGTTAGGTGTGATAAATCCTAGCTTGGAGGGCTAGGTGTTGGAAAATCCTAACCTGGGAGGTTAGGTGTTGGAAAAGTCCTAATTCGGAAGGGTTGGGTGAAAAGTCCTAGCTTGGAGGGCTAGGTGAAAAGTCCTAACTTGGAGGGTTAGGTGCAAATTCCCATCCTGGAGAATTAGGTGAAAAAGTCCTGGCTTGGAGGGTCAGGTGCCTAGTTTGGAGGGCTAGGTTGGATGATGTTCTAACTCGGAAGAGTTGGGTGAAAAGTCCTAGCTTGGAGGGCTAGGTGAAAAGTCCTAGCTTCGAGGGCTAGGTGAAAAGTCCTAACTTGGAGGGTTAGGTGCAAATTCCCAACTTGGAGAGTTAGATGGAAAAATTCTTAGCTTGGAGGGCTAAGGTGGATGAATCCCTAGCTTGTAGGGCTGGGTAGAGTCACTGGATCGGTCTGGTGACCGATCAGGGACTGTTGGCACGCTGCTCCTTAGTGGATCGGTCTGGTGACCGATCCATCTATGTCTGATCGGACTGGTGACCGATCAGGGAGCGCACAGTGAGATTGGGAATCTACTGTGTGGCTCCTGATCGATCCGGAGACCGATCAGGGAGCAGGCTGCTTCCTTGCTGTCTTGCTCCTGATTGGTCTGGTGACCGATCAGGGAGCAAACAGTGAGTGAGTTCCCTTGCTGATCAGAGCCTTGGATCGGTCCAGTGACCGATCAGGAATCTTGGGTTTGATTAAAAAGTAACTGTTCATCTGCTTTGATCGGTCTGAGTGACCGATCAGGATCCAATCTGATCGGTCTGGTGACCGATCAGGATTCACCCTGATCGGTCCGGAGACCGATCAGGCGTGTATAGCTGCGAGAGCTGGGAATCCCAGCAAAGCAGTGGATCGGTCTGGTGATCGATCCACACACCCTGGATCGGTCCGGTGACCGATCACTTTAATTCAAATTTCACTGTCAGACGTCGTCAGAGCGTCTGATCGTATCCGATTTGCTGATGTATGTGATATGCTTTGTGATCTTCTACTCTAATGCTCTGATTGAGTTTCAGGTGACAGGGGAGGATTCAAACACTCAAGGAGAAGTCAAAGAGTGCTTTCCTTGGAGCAAGTTTGTCCCTTTTCCCATCTCAGGTTGCAACGGCGAGCTGCGGACTGGAGCTAAGACTGGAGCTCGACTGAGGAGCTCAGTGAGTCCAGAGATAGCTCAGTAGAGGCTGGCGTTGGCAGAGGAGTAGCTGGGAGCTACAGAGATGGTGTCACCTGTCGCTTGGCGGAGAAACAAAAAGGAACGCGAGAGTTGAGTTCAGTATCAGATTCAGTTTTGAAAACCTGTGTGTTCTTGCGTTCTGCTGATAGAAGCTTGCTGTTCTTGAGTTCTTCATCCATTCTAAGCAAGCTATTGAGAAGCATTCATCATACTTGAGCACTTGAAGGAGAAAACAAGAAGCTGGGAGTCCGACAGTGGGAAGACACGAAGCAGACAGGGGTCTGCGTGAGATCGCCACTGGGTGGAGCTCGGGAAGCTTGCTGTGTTTAATCCTTGCTAAGTGTTTGAGTAAGATCTTTCTTGTTGTTGTTTCATTGTGCTCATTATATATCATTGTTTGAAACACACTGTGGAGAGGTTTCTCCACCGAGAAGGAGGTTGCTTCATATCCGGTGTTAACCGGGGCTTGATCTGCCGACGATCAAGGGATCGCCCACCTCAAGGGCACGCTAAGGAGTAGGGGCAAGTTATCCCCGAACCTTGTAAACCCTCCTTGTTAGCGATCTTGCTAGTTGTGTGTGCTTTGCTCTCATTTGTTTTTCTGCATACTCTGTTTTCCATTCTTTCCGCTGTGCTACTGATATTTGAGTTGCAGAAATCGTGATAAGTTTTCAAGGGGCAAGCGATTGTCTATATTCACCCCCCCTCTATAGCCATCTCGTTCCCAACATTATTGATGGTCCTAATTTTTTTGATATTGTTGTTGCAGATATTACTGAGGAAACATGCATAGGAGATGATTTTACAGGTATAGGGGATTGCACTAAGCCCCAGGGACCACCACAATTGACTGGTACATTAGAAGATTTAGAGGATGAACTAGAAAGTGTAGGGACTTGCATGGTGGAAGCAAGAACCCAAGGATCACCTGCTTTAGTTGAGTGTCCACAAGAACCTGAACCTAAAGTGGAGCAATTACTTGACCAGGAGGAGAACACGGATACATCTACTCTTGTAGAACCTCCAGGTATTTTTCAGCACGATCAGGTAAAAACTCCTCCTAATTTTTCTGAAAATTGCATAGAGGTACCTCAAACTAGTTTTATTGTTTGTGATATACTTAGGAATGCATCTTTTATAGAATTTGATTGTGAAAAATCCTAGAGGTACCTAGTGTTAAAGTTGCTGAATTTGAAGCATGTGGTGATACATATCATGAAAATGCTGAATGTGAAAAATTTTTAGAGGTGCCTAAAATTGATGTTGATTGTTGTGATGAGTCTTTTGATATATCTTATGCTGAAAATAATTGTGAAAAATTCATTAAGGCACCTAAAGTTGATTTCATAGGTTGTGATACATTGCTTGATACATCCTTAATGGAAAATAATTGTGATATTTCTATTGAAGTGCCAAAAATTGATTTCTTTATTTGTGATGAGTTCCTGGATGCAAATTTTGTAGGAAATAATTGTGAAAAATTTATTGAGGCACCAAGAATTGATATAATTGGATATGATGCAGTTTTGGATACATTTCATGCAGAGACTGATATTATTTTATTTCTTTCTGACCCTGCACGCTTGAGAGAGGTATTACATTGTTTTGCAGAGTCTAGAAGACTTGCGGAGTGAGTGCTCCAGCTGAACAGACTCCAACCTCCTGGAAGAACTTTCAAAAGGCATAAAAAGGGAGGAGATGATTTTACTCTAATTCGAAGCACTCCATTCCTTACATGGATTTTGAACCTAAATCGCCTTCGGCCACCTGAGCAAATTTTTGTAAAGTTCAAGTGTGGGGGAGTCCTAATTCTCTCAGCCACCCATGCTCCTCCACTACCACGATGGAGGCTACTTCTGGATCGACTCCATCCGCCAGAAATAAAGGGGAGTTTGTTCTTTCTTACATTTTTCTTTATTGCATTTTTCACTTTTAAATTGAGTCCTTGCTAATAAATGCGTAAGTAGAGTAGAATGACTAGGTGTCATTGTAGATACCATTTTTGTTTTCTTGGAAATTTATTTTTTGCATGATTAGGAATAAATGTATCCCTCTAGGTTATCTTCATGTCATTTTAGAGTCTTTTGAAAATAAATTAAATTTGGTTGTTAAAACTTAGGATTTGAGCTCATGGATGAATTCTTGGATGCTTAAGTATTACTTGGTTTTAGATTCTTAATTGAGGACCTGAGATGAATTATTTTTGCCTAGTGAGAATTAGCCTTATATTTGTGACACACATATGTTATTGTACTCTAGAACTTGCTTAGGTTCTTTCAAAATCATATTTCAATGATTGGATCACATCTATAGAGACTAATAAATTTGTTTACCTTTCCATATCAATTTTGACAAAAATCATGTTCATTCCATTTTTCTTTATTTATTTCCTACTCTTACCCTCACTTTTCTATGGACTTGTTGTTTGAAATGTTTCTTAATGCTATTTTGCCTGAGACGGACAAAGATTTAAGTGTGGGGGAGTGACTAGTGTTTTGGAAAGATTTGGTATCAAAAAGGCAATTCATGTCGAAAAAAAAAATTCTGCAAATTCCATGTGACAAGAATGAGCAAGAGAGATGGAAGTAATTGGAGATCGAGCTTCCTTATCACACTTTGAAGATCAAGGTGGCACGCAAGAAAAGAAAAAAAGAACAAAAATCTACAATGAGGAGAAAAATGGCATGCAAATGAAGAAAACTTGTGCCAAAAAGAAAAAAAATTCCAAGTGAAGCCGGATTTAGCTAGGTTGTCCTAACAGGAATCGAATGGCAAGGTCCAACCATCAGAAATTCTGAAAGGCAGCAAGGTTGTAAACATGGCTGACATATGGTCGAATTCTTGAAGGAGATGAGAAGCAATTGAAATTAAAAAAAACAGTGAGTATTAAGCACATTAAATGGAACAAGAGTTAGGAATCTGAGATACTTTGATTGGAAGCTGCTGAAATGATACAACAGAACTGTTCTGAACTGAAACTAATGCAAGGTTTGCTGCCGAGTGCGGGAATCTGAAGACAAGCTGAATTGAAGTGGAATATAAGCTGATCTGTGCCAAGAATACCAAGAAAATTTTTGTGAAGCATGTTTTGATCAGGGATTGAATTGATTGCAGCTGTTCTTGGATAGGAAGATCAGTAACATTTTGCTACAATCTGAATGGAGCTGCAAAGTGCTGAAAAATCTATGAAAAGCTGCTGTGAATTTCTGCATTCGGAAAAGAATTCAGTGGGGGAAGCTAGTAAGGCAGTTTGTACCAATTTCTAATTGAATTCTTGCTTTCTAAATCAGCAATGCCTTGCTGCCTTCAAACCGAACTTGCAGAATGATTTTCAATTGAACAAAACCTCTTGGAAGCAGAATTGAAACTGCTGAATGAAATCAGCAGTGAAGGAAAATTGCAGGGCAGTGAATTCAGCAATAATCTCAAAGGAAGCACTCAACTCTTGTATTACCATTCGATGAGAGCTCTTGTGATGTGTAACTGCTGTGAAGAAATCAGAGAGCCACCTTCACCAGCCATTAGATATTTCGAAGAGCAGCAAGCTGAGAAAACAGTAGAAAAGAGGAGAAATCAGATGGAATGCAGTCTTGGCACAGTTTTGTATCAATCCAAACTGATTTTTGTTTTCTTAAATCAGCAAATGCATTGCTGGGTTTCAACAGAACTGGCAGAATGGTTTTCAGCTGCATTCAACTTCTTGGGGAGCAAATTTCCAGTGAAGGCAAGTGGATGAAATCAGAACATAAAGAAGAAAGAAAAAAACTGCAGTGAAGTGGCCGGAAATTGAATTTGTTGAGCAGAATTTTTGAGTGGAATACTTTAAGTGCTCAACTACTTCTAGATGCCAACTGATATGAAGAAATTAGAGTTTTGCAAGATCTGAAATGCTCCATTAGAAGACTTGAGAGCAGAAGAAAAAAAAACAGAAAACAGTTTGGAAAAGAAAAGAGAGAAACAAAGTTGGCACACAAAATGGAATGTTGGTACCATGAAGCAAGTGAAGTTTCTCTCACCCAAATCCAATTCAAAGCCTTGCTCCAATACATTCTGACCTTACTAGAGAGAAAGAAAGAAAGGAAAAAAATATGAGAAAAGAGGGATGGAAGCAAGGTTGGCACACAAATGAGAAATTGGCACAAGGAAGTCAAGGAAGGTTTCTTCATCCAAATCAAAGGCCTTATTTCAAATTTGACTTCACCACACTTTTGAATTCACTAGAGGACTGTCAAGAGGGCAGAGTTCATTGGAACCATCCTTGAGCACTCAAGTCTTCCACTTTATCAATTTTTCCATTTTCTTGGCTTTTATTCCACTCTCTACCATTTTCCATGTTTTCACTTGTTTTTGTAAATATTGATCCTAATCATGAATAATGGTGGAGATTAGATAATAAGCAAGCCTATGGTAGTGCAAGAAGCATGTGTGTTTGAGTAAGCTCTACTTCCATCATCAACTTAGAACTTAAGGAGAGAGCCACCAAAATTTTTCTTGAAAGGCTAGTGAGTTAAATTAATCTCAATGACTCATGAAGGATGAAAAGGCTAAGTTGTTGATTTAAGGACAAGATACTAATCCATAGAGCTTAGATTTATGAGAATTGACGACCTTAGGTAATTTCTTTTCATTTGCTTCTAATTATGCTTAAGAAAATCTAAGGGATACATACTTAGTGATTTCGCGAGACGCTCAAGCTTAAGTGTGAGGGAGTTGATAAGTACCATTTTATTGATTATTTTAATTGCTAAAATCCAAGTTTGACCCATATTTTACTTGCTTAATTGTGAATTTACCCTAGGTTTTAGAACTTCCTCTTATTTTGGACTTAATTAAAAATCTGCACATATTTAGATTATTTGGCCACTAAATTTTTTATCTATTTTTGTAGGCATAAAAGGTTCATGGACCTAGGGCATACTGGGTCAAACTTGAGTCGGAAGTGGACCCGGATCGAGTTATCAAGCTTCGGATTAATCTGGGTCGTCCGATTCAAAAGCGGCTAGATCTGAGCCATCTGGGACCATCTGAAGCAATCCGAGCTATGGTTAGGGTTGATCAAGCACTCTGATCAAGATCTGAAGGTTTCATCCCAATCAGAGCTCATTCAACCGTTGGATCAAGCTCTGAGGGCTCTAGATTGTCCATTCAAAGATTAGGTTGATCTGGACCATCCGTTGCACATCTGGAGGATCTGAGCTACCACGAGGCAGATCCTGACCCCAGATCATCATCATCAAAGTTTGGATTAAATCAGAGCAAGATCAGCCATTGGATTTCCTCAAATCAATCTGAGCCGTCCGTTGTCAAGTACTTAATCAGAAATTCTGCGCAGCTTCTCCTTGTCGCGTCTTCGCCGCAGTTTGCGTTTCTTCGTTGTTCTTCATCGCTTCTTCAGATTTTTCATCCAAGAAGGCGTGACCACCTCAATTTCAACCTTAGATCATCATCTGAATCCTTGGAAGACAGTTTCGATCGAGAATTCATCTCAATTTTCATCCGGACAGAGGTGTTTGAGGGTTTCGGCATTCTCTGTGGTTCGAGCACTTGAATCTCAGCCACAATCCATTTCCGATGATCTGAGCCACTTCTAGGGGTTCTCAGGTGAGCTCAGATCTTCTCCAAATCATCATCGCAGCTCATTAAACTGAGATCGAAGAGTTCGGATTGGAATTCTCCCAGCTGATGCAGTTTGAGCAGAATTGATCAAGCGAAGCTGATTTCCACTGATTTGCTAAGCTTAGGGGTTCGAGGCCAACCTTTGCGTGACGAACAAAGAGATTTTGAGCTCGGGAAGGGTTGAGGAGTAGTTTAGCTAGTTAATTTCAGTTCTAAAGCTGTAGTTTCAATTTCGAATTCTGTCCTTACTGAATTTTTCTGTATCAGGACTTAGATTTCGATTTTTCATTGTTTCTGCTTAAGTAGGATTATATCCTTCAAGTCAAGTAGTTTATGAAGCTTGTCTAATGGACAATTGCCTTTAAATTCAGTTATTTTCTGCTTAAAAGTTTGCGTATCAGTTGTTAGTGCAGCGTATCAGCTCCATTTTCTGCAATTGCATTTCTAGTTTCAGAATTTTTCAGTTTGTTTCACATTTAGTGAGTTAATTTAGTTGATCTAAGTTTGTTTAGACTTTAGTTTCATTTCTGAATCTTGTTTAGCTTTGGTAACTCGAAATTTCAGATTGTTCCCCACTTAAATCCTTGCGTATCAGATTTTGCCCTGTTTTTTTTTCTGCATTCATGTCTGAATTTGCCCATTTCTGCACATCAGTTTAAGGGATCTGAGTTGTTGTTTCCCATCAAGTTGCTTTTGAAATCAGTTTTTGATTGCTTGGTTCAGCTTCATTTGCCTTAAATCAGCCAATAGTTTCACATTTAGCATTAATTTCAGCTCCTTGATCAGTCACTGCAATTCCTGCAGTAACCTGCTTAAGTCTATTTGTCCTTGCTGCGTTTCTGCCTCAATTCATTTCTGCATTCCAGTTTCGAATATGTACCTAATTCATTTCTGCAACTTTTAGTTGTAGTTGCTGAAGTAATGTATCGAGAAAGCTCTGCATTTAAATTCCATTGCATTTGAAATTAGTTGCTTGCTTGATTTGCATCTAAGTGGAGTTTAAATTGCCAATTCAGTCCATTAGTTGGAGTTATACCTGCACATTTGATTTTTTCATTGGAGTTATATCTCTCATTCACTTGTTCAATTTCAATTGCGAATACGTTAGTTGTTTGTTTGATTTTGTTTTAAAACCAGACTTGTTTCACAAATTGGTTAATTAGATTTTTCCATTGATTGAGTTGTTGATTACCATCACTTGTTTAGTTTATTAGTCAAGTTCCTTTCTTTCCATAGCATTTACACTTCTATTTGCAATCCAAACCCAAATCACATTCGAAACCCAAAAATTCACAAACGACACATAAATACAAGCTTGAATCACACAACATCAACTAGTCCCTAGGAAAAATACGACCTGTGACCCCTTTACTACGTTTTCATATTTTGATTGCAAAAAGGGTTTCCAACATTTATTCATATTTAAATTTGAAGGACCCACACATTTCGTGACAGCCTATTTTGGGTCCGTCACGGGGTCGCTACCAGGTCCAGCTGGGACTTCTCAATCTGAAGTTGGTCAAACGCTCTCTTGTAGAGTATATTGACCGAGCTGCCAGTGTTCACGATGGTGCGGTGGACTTGATTGTTGGCGATGACGGGAGTGATGACCAGCGCGTCATCATGAGGGACTTCTAGCCCCTGCAGATATTGGGGCCCGAAACTGATCTGAGGCCCCTCCGCCTGGGCCAGACCAGTGACAACTTGATGAATCTCCAGTCGGCGCACTTGTGCCTTCCTGGCACTGTGGGAATCTCCTCTTGTCGGTCCACCCAAGATGATATGTACGACCCCTCGGATGACATTCTGTTGATTGGCCTGCTCCTCCTCTGTCTCCTCATCCCCCGTTCGGTTCACTTGGGGGAATAGATTGCGGGCAGCGGGGGGATTCTCTCACAACTCCTTGGCCACGGGGTCAACCTGCGGGCCGCCTCGACCGGCGCCCCATCCAGGAGGTGTTTGTCGCCCTCGTCCTTTGGGGGCAGGAGCTCGGCCCCGATCAGCTTGACGACACTCCTCGGTGGTGTGCCCGTGGCTTTGGTGGAAGGTGCTGTATGGCCTCCATCGGGCAGGGAAACACCCTTGGACCACCTGCTGTACATGACGCCGCTCCATACCTGCATGCTCGGCGGGCTCGCGTGGGCTACGAATAGGTCCTCTTGGGGGCCTAGCACCGTGAACAGGGTGAGGAGGTGCTTGGGCAGCCGACTCTTTTCTACGGGCGGCCTGCGCCTCCTCCACGTTGATATATTTGACAACCTTACCAAGAAGGTTGTCGAAGTCCTTCGGAGGTTTCATGATCAACGAGCGGAAAAACTCCCCGTCTTGCAGACCCTGGGAGAACGCGCTAACCATGACCTCTTGAGTGGCAGTTGGCACGTCCATCGCCAACTCGTTGAACCTCTTGATGTAAGCCTTGAGGGTTTCTTTCGGCCCTTGTTTCAGGGCGAATAAATTAAGGCTCGTCTTGTGGTGCCGTTGTCTACTAGCGAAGTGCTGTAAGAACACCCTTTTGAACCCTTCAAAGCTCGTGATCGACCCCTCGGGGAGTCGGTCGAACCATCTCTGGGTTGCGCCAGAGAGTGTGGTCAGGAAGGCTCGGCACTTGACGCCTTCCGGATACTGATGAAGCATAGCCGCGCTCTCAAACTTTATCAAGTGTTCCTCTGGATCTGTGGTTCTCGCGTACTCGGGGACTGAGAAGAAACGGAGGTGGCGAGGCACAGGGTCCTCTAGGATCCAGGGAGCAAACGGACTGCGTACCAGCATAGTTGGAGCAGGGTCAGCCGGAGCCTTTCCTTTGTCCGGTCGCCTCCCAAGCACCGGGTTAGAAATTGAGGCCTCTGCTGACATCGAATGGGGCTCATCGCCTTGGTCCCGGGGGACGACCACAGAGGGAGGTGCAGAGCCACCCTCAGGCCTAGCGGGCCTGCCTTGTCCTCCCGAAGTCCGGCGTGCAGCTGGCTCTGGGCCCTGAGGTCCTTGGCTGGTGGCTTGTGAGGGCCTTTGAGAAGCCCTCTGTTGAGCTCGAGTAGCCATAAGCACCTCGTACTCCTCGCGAGAGACATCCACATTCACCTGGTCAGGGTCAGCCATCTACACTTCCGATCAGGCTGCTAGTGTGCCCTCCTTCTAGCACCAAATTTGATCCTGTCGCGAAGTGCGTTGGACGCCCCTACAGCTAAGTGAGCCTCTGGGGAGAGCGAGGTCGCTGAGGTGGTCTAACGAGCTGGGTCGCCTCTAACCTGCAAGACAAAGATCGTAAGAACCCGCCGGGAAAAGTCCCCGGCCAGACACTCCGACGGTCAAGTCAGTACTCGACGGTGGCGATGGAAAGCAATAGAATAGTATGGAATTGCACTATCGCGCGTACCTGAGAAATGCGGAGTGAGGAAGCTTATATAGCCGGAGAAGCTGACAGCATCTGCCCCGCCTGCCACCTGCTGTCATATAGCGAGGATAAGGTAGTGCAGGCCCAGAGGTGGCAGGATAAAGTAGCGCATGCTGTATTAAGGAAAGGGGCACTGTCAACTTAAGGGTTGACGCCGTTGGACGCCGCTCGATCTGACAACAGGGTATGTGGTCTTGGTACGGGGAGACAGGATATGACAGACAGATCAATACCTCAGTGAGATATTCGTTACTTGGGGCCAGGATGGCTTCAGTCCTGCGCCGACTCCGTACAGCTTATGGTAGTATGGTGTCAGGGAGTGGTTGTGCCGACTGGGGCACTAAGTAACGAGGCTGACTGAGGGCCTGTAGGTGTGCCGATTGGGGCACTGAGTAACGAGGCCGGCTGAGGGCCTATGAGGGTGCCGACTATGGCACTGAGTAACGCCTCCTCCGGTTTGAGCTTATCCCCGGAGCGTGGATCGCCATGCGTTTGCGAGGAGCCAAACGGGGAGGGGTATTGTAGCATAAACACCCGACTCGGGCTTAACCTGATACTAACGAACGTGGACCGCCACGCGTCAATTTAGGGGTCTGGGTCTGACCGACACCCATCTGACGGACCTTTACAGCCCATAACCACCTTTCTTCTGACTAGGTGCTAGGCTGCCGGGCCAGACTACACACAAGTTGGCATGGGATCAAATAATAATAATAATAATAATAATACAAGATTGTATCTCCTACGTTTTTATATATAGATATATAGATATAGTTGTCCTAGCTATACCTGTTCTTAATCCATCATTGATGATCCAACCTCCCTTTAATTATTTAAATCAGATTAAATTTCAAGAAAATTCAAGGACTTTTGACATTTCCAAACTTGAATTTTGGTATATGTTGCAAACCTCGATGTTCGTTCTTTAACTAATTTTATTAGTAATTTTAAATATATTAAAACAATATTGACTAAAACTGTTGTAAAAACATTAGAGACAAAGAATTTTTGAGATATGAAATGCCCTTTTAATATTTTAACCAAATAAAATATCTTTTTGATGATAATAAAAAAATGGTGTCTTTTTTAGTTTCGTCATTTTATATTTTTATCTACTCGTGATATTAATATTATTTTCTAGTATATCATGAAAATTTCTCATGTATTCAACCTTAATCTATCTATAAATTGGGAGATAGACACTCAAAATTATGATATTTATTAACATGATATGATATTCTCTTGTTATTTATGTATTTTAAAAAATAATTATTTCAATTTCTTGAATGTGGATCCCTCTCTCTTGCTTATGCACTTAGTCGTCACTATATTTTTGTTGATCATTATCATTTTTCTCTTGTGTAAGTACTAAAAATATGGTGCGACCAAGTGATCATAATTTAATCCTCTACTGGAGTATGCGTTGACATCGATCGAATTTGATAGACAATTTGCATTGAACGGCCTTGATCGAACTAAGCATGTGTGAAAAAAAAAAATTAAATGTTTGCCTTCACATATAAAACACTCATTTTTATAGTGGACGATTTTAGGGACGGCGTGATGTCAAAGATCCATCCTCAATGTATTATTATGTGTTTTCGAATATATGGATAAATCATGAGACGAAATTGAGATACCTAAATTAAAATAAAACACCAGAGAGAAAATGACTATAAATTTTTAATATTGATCTCTGCTTAGATTATTATTATTATTATTATTTTACTTTTGCTAAAAGACAATTCTTTCAATGTTAGTGGCCCCTCTTCAACCACCATCAGCCTCACTCAACCACAACTGTCTACTTCTCATAATATTTGTCTTCGCTAACGACAAAATAAAATTTTAATTTTTAAAATTTAGATATCTAATTCTATCCAATTATTTTTGAGAGAATCAATTCGATCTCATAAATCAATTATTAAAATACATTCGAGAACACCCAGATAAATTTGAACGGATTACTCAACATAATTAGAGTTTCAAATCCTCAACTCTGTGGTCCTATCTCTTATCTTATAGAAATTTAGGCTGCGTTTCATTTTAAGAAAATAGAGATAAAAAATATAAATCAAGCACCATCTTTTCAGAAAATTATAGCTACCTTTGGTTTATCTTTTTTTTTTTTCATTTTATGAGAAAATATGATTTTTTTAAAAAAATAATATTTGATTTACATTTTACTCCTCTATTTTCTAAAAAAAATATCATTTTAGAGAAATTCTAGAATATAAAAATTATTTTCTAAGAAATGAAAAAAATATAATTAATAAAAAATGAAAAAGAAAATGATTCTAACTAAAAACAGCCTATATTTTTTTTTATAAAATGAAAAATAAAAATAAACAAATCAAACATAATTAATATTTAAATGTTGGTTATTTTAAAAAAATTATTATGTATTAAATAAAAATTTAGTTATCCTCAATCTTCGTTAGTAATTTTGTTTCAGTATGTTTATCTTTTTCATATATTAATTATAATATTTAGATTAATAATCTATTTAATTTATTTTTTTATATTAATTTTGTGATGAATGGATGAAGCCACAGTAGACGAGCGCCTTTTCCACCTCATTAAGTAATTTTGTTATCAAAATTGGTAGATATTTATGTATTATCATGGAAAAAGAAATCTTTTTAAAAAGCTTATCTCAGTCATATACGCTATCGTACGCGGAGTTGATCGTCGACCGATGTCGACTGCTGTGGAAACAACGAGGAAGATGGAAGTCGCGGACATTAACCGTGCAAAAATTTCACCTTTCCCAAACGGTGGAAATCTTAGCCAGCGTTGACAAAGGGGCAAGCAAAAAGGAGCAAACTGACAGGTATGTGAGGCGGAGGAGGAGGAGGAGGAGGAGAAGAAGACAAAGAAGCCAACTCGATCCTCCACGCGCTCGATTGACCTGTGTCCCAAGTCCAGAGGTCTCTCCTTTTCTCCTCTTCCCTCTTCTTCGCCGCCTTCAGCGCTGAGGATGGAATCCAGGGAGGGGCAGATCAGGGGGATTCCGGTTCATGGAGGTCGCTACGTGCTGTACAACATCTACGGCAACCAGTTTGAGGTCAGCGCCAAGTACGTCCCGCCACTGCGCCCGCTCGGTCGAGGGGCTTACGGCATCGTATGGTGAGAGAACTTTCCCTCATGCCTGTTAAGTTGCAGCCTTTCCTTTTAGATCGGCTTTCTTCCTAGTGAGTTGTCTGTTTGTTCTATTTTATAAGGTAAAAACTTCTAGATCGCAAAGATTGAGTAATATAGTTACTAGATCTACCACTGCACACTTCTTGCGAAGAACAAATCGCCGACATCCTTATCAAGTCTCTTTTATCGCTCAATTTATGTTTTTGTATAAGAAATTGAGCGTGATAGATATATATACTCAAACTTAAGGGGCCGATAATATGCCTAATTCTATTAGAATTAGTAGTGTTTAAGTCTATAAATATTATATTGTTATCATCCTATTTGAGAATTAGTTAGATATCAAGTTTTCAACTACGTTCTTAATAACAGTTTTCGTGGCTTGTATTTATGATATTAGTTAAATATGCTAATTCTGCACTGCACAAGGCTGAAATACAAATATTCTTTTTGTTGCAGTGCTGCAGTGAACTCACAAACTCGTGAAGAGGTAGCTATTAAGAAAATTGGTAATGCATTCGATAATCGTATTGACGCCAAGAGAACTTTGAGGGAAATAAAGCTTCTCCGTCATATGGACCATGAAAATGTGAGACTAAGTTATACCTGTCAATACTGTTGAAACCTTTCGTTAATCAATCATCTGACGAGATTTCAATCTTTTGTATTTTGTTAAATCATTCTCTTGGTCAATCAGAACTAATGTACACCTAGGATTGTCACATTGCATTACCCATATTGATCAATCATTCCCTATCTTGATTTTAAATATTAATGTGGTAAATATCTTGATTACACCTATCTTGTGAATTTGTTATATTTTTGTAGCAAAAATAAATTTCGAGAGCCGCTAGAAGTACACATTAAGTGTACTAAGAATGCAAATACAACCGCAGTATGTTTTGCACTGCTATCTGTTTCGAGAAAACTCAATGGTATGGGAATTGCAACAGATGACTGATTCTTCCAATATAATTCTCACATGACCAAGTCTGAAAGACTATATGAAGGTTTCAATATTTGGCTGACACTATATTGCTTTTCATGCTTTGCCTGACAATACTACCATCCCACTAGAAACGACCATAATACAATCTGTTGAACTTGGTTTTGAAGCTCTTTATTTCATCCAAAGATTCAGTTTCAATAAGTTTGTAAATAAGATCACTGCCTTACTGTTTGGTGAGACATAATTTTGGTAGATTGATTTTGTCTGATTCACACCTTGTGATTTAATTTAAGTCATATATTGGTCTTAGAATTTGATTGGAACTAAAACTTCTTGTTTGATGGTATCACGACAGGATAAACCTATTTAAATTGGCTTGTAAGCTTAGTATAATACTGATTTACTCTAGATTCTTAATTTCCCCTCATGGTTAGATGCGGATGTCTTGCCATCATAATAAATTTAAAATCTCTTGTTTAAATTTTCTTCTTCATTGCCCTCCCTCATGATACTTAGCTAGATACAACTCCTTGAGTCTCCACGGGATTGAATGATGGCTAGCGCATGAGGCGTTGCCGCCAAGAGATCTGGGGGTCAAATCCCGACGAAGCAAGGTGCTTACCCTCCCTTATGCGTTAGTGACTGTTCGGGCTAGTAGTCCCATGATTTACCTCCTCCGTGTTGGCCATGAAATGTATTGGAGGGGACACTGGGGGCGAGCGAATCGCCGTTTGCCGCCTAGATACATCTCCTTGAATACTTGAGTACCTTGCAACTTCTCTCAGGGGAATTCACTTTTTTTGTTCCCTAGTCCTCTAACCCATGGAGGCTCTGTATTAACTTCATGAAATTACCAGAGAAAGGCTAAGAAAACAAAAAACTACACTAGAAAACACAAAAATCTTTAACAAGAGAAGGAGAAGAATTTTGTATTCAATTTGAATCTTGCCTCCTGATGACCTCCTAAAGCACACAAAGACTTAGAGATATTTTCTTCTTTTCTTGTGGTTTTGTTTGCTGCTATTGTTGTTGTCTCAATTGGTCTTCCGTAATGTTTCATTTGACATGTTTTGAACTCTGTTGCTCAGTACTATCACTTTGTCCATGGCTCATCAAGCCGTTTGTTTATTAGAGTCAGCCACTTCGGTTGGTTTTCAACAATGTTTCATTTGACATATTTTTTCCACTTCTGTTGAATTTGCTGACTGAAGTTCCCTTGTATGTTGCTTCCCTTTAGTATTGAGCGGATATCTCACTGCATTTGGTGCTGGTTCCTTAACAAACTCAATTTTCTTCTCTGTTACAGGTTATTGCAATAAAGGACCTCATACGCCCTCCTGTAAGGGAGAATTTCAATGATGTGTACATCGTTTATGAATTAATGGATACCGACCTTAATCAGATTATTCGGTCGAGTCAGCCACTGGAAGATGATCATTGCCAGGTACATGGATTGTTTTGATAATTTTTCTGATTTTGCATATTTAAGAACTTAAGAAACTGATCACTATCTTTGCTCATTTTAGTTCTCAGTCCACTTCATGATTCCCATCATCCCTTCAAGATTAATGTTGTTTTATCCTGCAGTATTTCCTGTATCAAATTCTACGCGGTCTGAAATATGTACACTCAGCGAATGTGTTGCATCGTGATCTTAAACCAAGCAATTTGTTCTTAAATGCAAATTGTGATCTGAAAATTGGAGATTTTGGACTAGCAAGAACTACTTCTGAAACAGATCTAATGACGGAATATGTTGTCACTCGGTGGTATCGGGCACCTGAGCTGCTACTTAATTGTTCAGAGTATACCGCTGCAATAGACATATGGTCAGTAGGGTGCATACTTGCCGAAATTGTGATGAGGCAACCTTTGTTTCCTGGGAGAGACTATGTCCAACAACTAAGGTTAATCACTGAGGTAAGGCTTAGAAAAATTTCCTTTTAGTATAGGTCCTATACATTTTCAAGCATGAAATTTTTTCTTATTCTTTGAGATAAGATTTCCTGATTGAAATCTGTAAACCTCAATTTCATAGTTTATTTCTTTTTTTACAAGTGCATTGAATTGAAATGTGACATGCTTTCCATGCTTACAAAGCTGATAGGTTCGCCAGATGAATCAAGCCTTGGGTTTCTCCGTAGCGAAAATGCTCGACGATATGTGAGGCAGCTACCGAGGTATCCAAGACAGAATTTTGCACAGAGGTTTCCCATGATGTCACCTGGCGCTCGTGATTTGTTAGAAAGAATGCTGGTTTTTGATCCAAGCAGGCGAATCACAGGTATGTAGGATGACTTTCCTTGGTTTATTGGTTAACGCTCCCCCAAGCAAATGCAAATCATGTCCACTGCTTCCTTTGTTGCAGTCGACGAGGCTCTGCATCACCCTTATTTAGCACCCCTTCACGACCTAAATGATGAGCCTGTGTCCGCGTCGCCCTTCAGTTTCGAATTCGAGCAACCGACATTTACAGAGGAAAACATCAGAGAGCTCATCTGGCGGGAATCTTTGCTATTCAATCCCGGCCAATGACAAGGATATTTACATGTACTTTTTAGATTACAACATATATGCTCACTTGGAAAATGACTGATTAATTATAATTCCGATCCGTTGTCATTTGCTCTGCAGATATAGCTTCTGGTGCTGATGATTGCCTGTTGCATCCTACAACCTAAAGAGTTTGTCAAGGATCTTCCATGTTCATTTGGAAGGAACGTCAGTGTTGGATTTAGCTTGTGTGAATCCGATTAGTTTTAGGCGTTTACCCTGTTGTAGTGGATTTGATCGTTACTGGTAGAATGCATGTGTAATAGGCAAAAACACTGAAAGAACGGGCTACTTTGTGATCATCATGTGCATACTTTGTAATTCACCAAGTCATGTCTTAGCACCGCACTATAAGTGCGTTGATCCGTTGTCGAATTCAGGATGACTAATGTATAAGACGTTATCATTATAAGATCGAAGTTAAAGATAAGTATTTATTTTTTTTTTATGTATTAGTCACTGTTGAGATTAATAATTTTTATAATTTATTTTTTTTCAATTAATTTTAGGACGAATTGAAGGGGATGGAAAAAAAACCCTTTTATCACTTTGATCAATTGAAGGGGATGGAATTAATGACCACGTTTCATATGAGGTCCACTAGCATTAAAGGCCACGACAATTATTAAGCGGCCATTTTTCTCCTGGGCATTGGCTCGTCCATCCTTTCGGCCGGGCCAGCCCCCACTTACACCGCCATCAGCCGTGACGCTGCTATCGCTTTTTCCACTCGGAGGTCCAACCCAAGTCTTCTACACGTGGCTGCGTCAATCTCCACCACCAAGGCACGAACATTCATTCACTTCCCCATGACCTGCAGCAGTCAGCACTGCGAGCTGAGACCGGCCGTGGGGGGAGGGCTAGGCGTCGACGTGTGGCGTTCCCCCGCCCCCACCGCGTAAAGCGCACAGTCGACGCCAGTTTGAATTGGCGTGGAAAATTAATAAATGCAAGCGGAGGGGCACGCGGGCGGCGTACGTGTCCGGCGCTGCCTACCTCCACTGCTGCCACAGCTACGCCACTGGGAAGTGCGACGGTCACTAAGCTTGATGGAGAAGGGCAGTGGCATCTTTGTAAATAAAGTTAATTTGTGTGGCATTTTAATCACTGGAATTGTGTTAAAAAGCTCTGTCCACACACTCTTGACTCGCTCATTCTCTGTTGTAGCTCGCAGGCGAACGAAGTCTCTCGATCTCACGTCCTTGTCCCGTCGCTGGAGAGAGAGAGAGAGAGGGAGGGTTACGGGCTTACGGCCGGCATTACTTACCTGTAGTTGAGCCCCTCCATTGCTAATTAGGAAACTCATGGCGGTCGCCGCTTCAATCTCCTGTCGATTGCCTCACGGAATCTCCGGCGACGGCTGCCTCCTCGTCTTTCGCCCGATCCCCGCTCGGTCCCCTGCGGCGCGCCTTCAGCCCGCCGACCGTTCGGGAGGAGATCCGCCATGGTCCGTTTTGTGCTTAAGGAGGTGGATGGGGAGGAGGGGAGTAATGGGGGTGGCTACGTTAAGCCGGGCGATGCTCTGATTAAGGGGGGCGAGGAGGCGAATGAAACAGAGGAGCTGCGAATTGCTTCGGACCGTCGGCCGGCGGGGAGAAAGGCGAGGAAAGAGGCGGAACGACGGACGTACCTGATCGCGGCGGTGATGTCCAGCCTCGGCATCACCTCCATGGCGGTCGCAGCCGTCTACTACCGGTTCACCTGGCAAATGGAGGTGATCGATCTCGATTTCGTTCCATTCGATCCCTAATTTTCCGTTCAATTTATGTAGACAGAGAGATTGATTTGTGTTATAGGGAGGAGAGGTTCCGGCGACTGAGATGTTCGGGACGTTCGCGCTTTCCGTCGGCGCGGCGGTAAGCAAGCTGCTGCTGACCTAAATCGTGTTTTTTACTTTTTTTTTTCTTTTCCTTTCTTGGCCGGAGCGACGAGGTAAGAAAATCGGTTTGGTGTTCAGGTGGGAATGGAGTTCTGGGCGCGCTGGGCGCACCGGGCGCTGTGGCACGCCTCGCTGTGGCACATGCACGAGTCGCACCACCGACCCCGCGACGGCCCCTTCGAGCTAAACGACGTCTTCGCCATCATCAACGCCGTCCCCGCCGTCTCCCTGATGGCCTACGGCTTCTTCAACCGCGGCCTCCTTCCCGGCCTGTGCTTTGGCGCCGTAAGCCCAATTAATCACCAAATTACTTTTATTCATTAATTTAATCACCTGCTTCATCCTCGGTCCATCCGAATGACCGCGATACGAATTCGACGTGGCCGAAACCTACAGGGCCTCGGGATTACGCTGTTCGGAATGGCCTACATGTTCGTCCACGACGGGCTGGTCCACCGCCGATTCCCGGTGGGCCCCATCGCCAACGTGCCTTACTTCCGCCGAGTGGCCGCCGCCCACAAGGTACCATGCGCTCTCCGGCCTCCACCATATTCATCGCTGATAAACTAAATGCGCGCGTCTGATTTTTGTGTGGTTCTTATCAGATCCATCACATGGACAAGTTCGAGGGGGTGCCTTACGGACTGTTCCTGGGCCCCAAGGTGATTCCCCACCTCATTATCTTGGCTGACCTTGAGACTGCAGCTCGCAGGCATACACAGCGACATGGTAGCGAACCGGACCAATGATCTAATCTCATCTCCTTGTCTTTTGCTGCAGGAGCTGGAGGAGGTGGGTGGCCTGGAGGAGTTGGAGAAGGAGATAGCCAGGAGAAATAAACCCTACAGCACTCCAATTAACCTCAGCTGAAGCTTGATTTTCATTTTCCTCGCCTTTTTTGTTTTGTATGTTTCGATTCAGTAGTTTGTGCCTCGGATTGCCGTAGTTGAAGAGAAGAAAACAGACAGTTTGCTGTATAGATCGTACTTGCAGTTTTTTTAATGGGCATTCTATCAAACCGACTGCGTGCGTTGAGGTTCTGCAATTTGACTAACTAATAATTATACAGGCATATATATAATCTCTGTACCCGAATTTGTCAGGTAATGCATGTGGTGGTTGATTAGGGGAGAGGGAGGCCTTGGGTTCATGTGATTGAGTATCTTCTTCAGGATTCGGAGGCTCTGTTTTGGTATCCACGTCCAAATCTAATGTAGAGATCTATAAAGGGAATCAAAGCAAGACGATGAGCTAAAATTTCACCGTTCAGGTGCAATTAGATTGATTCGACTTCAATCATTCAAAGTAATTATGTGTGAGCGACTCTTGCTCTGTTCTCTAGTCATATGTCTATGTAATTGAGGATTCATGAACAAGTGAACTTGTGGAAAAAGACGAGGATATATAGCGGTAGATGTGTCTCAGATAGTTCAGGAAAATCGAAAATATGTTCGTTTGTTCTCCAAATCTTGTACGATTTATATTCAAGAAACCAATTAAGATAGCGAAGCAGCATTTTACTTGTAGGTTGATTGCAACTTGTTAGAGGAGATCCGGCGCAGGATATCAGGCGTCCGCTCGTACCCGGCGAACACGTCCTCCCATATCTCTGAGAAGGCGCGGAGGATGACGACGTGGTACTGCGGCGAGTTGAGATCCAGGAAGCGGCGGAGTAGCTCCCCCAGCTCCGCGCCGCCCACGATCTCCTTCTCCACGATCATGTGCAGCATCGAGCGCCGGAACTCGCCCAATGGGTCCTCCGTCTCCTTCACCACCACCTCGCTGTCTTCGACTCCGCGGTTCTCGCTCCTCGCGCCGCCTCCGCTCCAGCCCGCGCCGCTCTGCTCCAGCTCGCCTAGCTGGCGGAGTAACTCGGAGACGCTGGCCGGCGTGCTGGCCGACGCAGGCACCGGCCCGGTGCTCTCCTCCCCATCGCCGGCGGAGGAGGATGACAATAAGGCTGCAGCGACGGTGAGGGTGGTGTCAGCGGAGGATTGTGCCGTGCGCGCCGGCGAGGTGAGCTTAGCTGCCGACACAGACACGGACTTGGAGTCGGAGCAGCTTCCGCAGCCTAAGCGGAGCGAGAGCAAACCGCTGCTCCGCCTGCTGAACGAGTTCGTGCCCATCGAGTCCTAAATTGCCTCGCGATGACTCCAACTCTTCTCGTGCTCGATCGCTAGTAGAAGGCGATGGGATCATTGGTCCGTACTAGAGTTGGCGCAGCAGGTGACAGTTGCTTGCTAAACAATAACTGTTAGAAGAAATAAAACGATTTAAGAAATTTTTTTAATTTCGGATGATCGATTTATTTTTATGAAAAATTTTTACCGATCGTTAGGATAAATTAAAAAATATTTATAATGGACATTCTAAAAGTCCAACGTCTCAAAATTCATGTCTCATTTAAAAGAAAAATTTCTATAAATACGTCGTAACTGAGGCAAAAGAAATAGCAACAACGCCGAATGAGTAATGGGCTAATAATCAAATCTATCAAATTTATTAAATTGAAATGATATAAATATTGAATTTTATTGGAACAACTTAATTAATTTAATTAATTATCAAATTAATAATTTTTTAAAGTAAACATTAATGGAGACCATGCTCTAGGTCTTTTACATATGAGAAGTCAGATGTAGACATTTTTGCATTCATTGATCCTGAGACCTATTAAAATAGCTATTCATAAAAATATCAATTATTTGGGACTTATTAGTCATCATCATTATTAGATAGTCAAATGGAGAATTGAGATTTTATTAAAGAAAATTAAAATATAATAAGTCTCGATTGGCATATTATTAGTAATAACATTTTACTCAACCATATACTTGGTTTAGTATATTATCTAAAATACGTAGTATTTTAGAATGGATCAGATCGCATATCCTTTCTTATTCTCTTTCCTATAATACCCCTCTTCCTTTTCAGTATTCATCCAAATAAAAAAAAATCCCAAAGAGTTTTGTTTTTTCCATTAAAAAAACCTAATTTCTCAGCTCTCCTTTGTCAGCTCTGTTTTGACAAGTTTCTTCCATCGCCCCCTTCGCCTCCGCCAAAACGGTGTAAAAAATACAGCAAGTTGACGACAATTTGAGATCAAGGCTAAAGGTTTGGATGGATTTGTGGTGGGCTATGAGAATCAGTGGTGTTTCTGATCGAGATTTAGAAGAAAGCGAACGACATAGAAGCCGTGGCGAGCTACATCAAGGACACTGAGCTGCGACTTTGTCTGTCGGACTCTGATGCATCAGAGAAGTTGGTCACGAAAGATAGAAAATGAGCGGTTCCAGAGGATGAAACTAACTTCGTCGATTCTTCGCTAGAGATGACTCTGGTCACAAGAGTGCTGGTGTGTCCCTGGTGGCAAACTAAGTTTTTAATTTCGGATCAAATATATGGGCTTTGTATATTTTAGGATGGTTCTATTTTTACTGGTAATTGCTTGATGCAATGTTAAGGAGCAACTGAAGGCAAAGATAGAGGCAGATGCCTCCTAGTTGTTTGTGAAGGTTAGCATGGATGGGACTCCTTGCTTGAGGAATATTGACCTCAAGGTTTAAAGGGCTACAAGGAGCTCACAGAGATCTTGGATAACATGTTCAAATGATTTTCTCTAAGTAAACAAGCATGACTTAATTGTTGCTGTTGGTGCAAGTTGCATCAATGATGTTCTCCTTTAAGTGTTTTAATGTTTGACAATACACTTAAGTCAGTGATACATTGAACAGACAAAGGGAACAAAGGAGAAGTAAACCTAAGTGGAAGAAAAGTTCTAGTTAACCTAGGCACTAAGACCTGCTCGGAAGGTGGGCACGAAGTCCTGGTCGAAGACTGGGCACTAAGTCCTGGCAAAAGGCTGGGCACCGAAGACCTGCTCGGAAGGTGGACACTAAGTCCTGGTCGAGGACTGGGCAAGAAGACCTGGCCGAGGGTTGGGCACCGAAGTCCTGGACTTAGGGTTTGGGCACGAAGTCTTGGTCCGAGGGACTAAGCAACTTAGTTGAGCGATGACTAAGGACAGGAGTAGAGACGGGTCAGGGTTTGGGCGTCTCGAGGTCCGGAAGTATCGGAAGCTAAGCAAAAGTCTACCTGAAGGACTGGGTGGCAACCGTCTCCTGAAAGGAGTAGGTGAAAGGCGCGTTCTTGGGGGTGGGAACTTGCGTCGGTTCGACCTAGGGTTTCGTGGAGATCCGAAGTCCGAACCAAGTCCTTAAGGCTAATATTATATATATGCTTTGTGTTTGTGTATCTTGCAGGTACCAAGATTGGAAGACAAAGCAGGCGAAAAAAACAAGGGCTGGAGGCTTTGAAGCAGAGCGCCCCCATCAGTGGGGGCGCCCAAGCTAAAGAAGGAAAAAGCAAGTGTTGTGTGGTAAGCAGAATAGGCCTCAAGCGGGGCGCCCGGGAGGTCCGGGGCGCCCGGGTTCAAAGTTGTATTTGTTGTTTCGAGTCCGAAACACAGATAAGACTTCATGAGGGCGCCCGGGAGGTCCGGGGCGCCCTGGTTAAAGGTTTTATCAGCTGCGGCGAGGTCGACGCGGGGATAAGGTTTAACCGAGTTTATCGGGGCGCCCCTGACGACCAGGGCACCCCCAAGAGTGCTATAAAAGGGGCTTCAACCCCTCTGCTTGAAACACAACTGCTGAAATCGATTCTGAGCATTCTGACCGACGACAACCCGCTAAAGATGCGGCTCTATGACCGGGAGGCTCCAGGAGGAAGTGCGCGGCACTTCGGAGGTCCAGATCGGCCGAGTTTCAAACCCTAGTTGTTCGGTTTGCATTTAATATTCTGTACTTAATTTGCCATACTTTTGTTTGTACTTATACACTGTAAGACGGGTTTTCTCCGCCTCCGGAAATTTCGGAAAGGAGACCAATAGTGGACTCACGCCGAGTACATAGGCCTTGGACGTACTGACCTTGGGGGGTTGGGAACCAAGTAAATAAATCCCGCTGTGTCCTTGTGTATTATTTTTCCTTTTCTGTTTTACTTTTCCGCTGTGCTACTAACTCTGATCTTAGAATGTTCGAAAGATTTACGAAGTTTACCGAAAGATTTTCACGGTCGATATTCACCCCCCCTCTATCGACGGTACCGGTCCTACAAGTGGTATCAGAGCCGAGCCGCTCTTCACCAAACTAACCGCCGACGGAGCAATGCCGCCAGGAGTTGAGGGGGAGCCCAGGGGTGAATCAGGTATATTTTAGTTAAAATGTCTGTTTTTAAATTTCATATTACATGTTTTAAGTGCAGAGAGAGAGGGCACTATAAAAATCAGTGCCCTACTCGTAAGACTCGATCTACACCACCGGCGACAAAGGAGACACTAGCGTCAGGAGTCCGGAAAAACAAGGATCACGTACAATGCTTCAAGTGCGGAAAATACGAATATTACAAGAACAAATGTCCGACAAAGGTACGTAAAATTTACGTTCCAAAAAGTTTCAAAATTCCTGCACTGTCTTTAGATAATTTAGTTAATTTTTCTGATAAATTAGATTTACTGCATAGTAAAATTAATATTTTGCATGACAAATTAGAAAATGCAGATATGACTAAAATATCAGAAATTAATTATTTAATTCAGAACATTAATTTAGTAATTTCTAAAATAAATTATCATAACTCTAATTTTGATAATGTTAATCCTAATAATTTTATTTCTGATAATATTAAACTTAATTCTGATTCTGATAACTTTAATTCTAATAATGTTAATTCTGATAATTCTAATTCAGATAAATTTAATCCTAAGGATAAATTTGAATTCAAAAATCCTAGGGATAATTAGAATTTAAAAATCTAAACGATAATTCTAAATTTGAAAATCCTTTAGATAGTTATGAATTTAAATTTGAAAATTCTGAGGATAAAAAGGATAATTCTGAGGAAAATTCTGAGGATAATAAGGATAATTATAAGAATAATTCTGAGGATCATAAGGATAATTCTGAAAATAGTAGAGATGATATCTCTTTAGATATTAATTTAATTATTCCCTTAGATAATCCTGGAAAATTAACTACTGGCCCACTTTACTCCACTTACTTTGAGGATATTGAAAGATCTAATCTTGAGGAGGAGATAGAATTGTCTAAGATAAAGGCCATAGTTAATAAAAATCACAAAGGTTCAAATAAATCAGAATTACTAGAGAAACTTGAAAAGAAAAATAAGGATGAGTCAGAACTTTTCGAAATAATGAAAATGCTGAACCTAAATCCACAACTATTAATTAATTATTTCAACCTTAATTATTCAAATTCAAATTAATTAAATCTTAATTATTCAAATTCAAATTAATTAAATCTTAATTATTCAAATTCAAATTAATTAAATCTTAATTATTCAAATTCAAATTAAGTAAATCTTAATTATTCAAATTCAAATTAATTAAATCTTAATTATTCAAATTTAAATTAATTAAATCTTAATTATTCAAATTCAAATTAATTAATTAAATCTTCATTATTCAAATTCAAATTAATTAAATCTTAATTATTCAAATTCAAATTAATTAATTAAATCTTAATTAATTCAAATTAAATCTAAATTTAAATTCAATTAAATCAATTAAATTCAATTAAAACTTAATTAAATTCAATTAAATATTAATTAAATTCAATTAAATCTTAATTAAATCAATTAAATTCAATTAAATCTTAATTAAATAAATTAAATTCAATTAAATCTTAATTAAATTCAATTAAATCTTAATTAAATCAATTAAATTCAATTAAATCTTAATTAAATCAATTAAATTCAATTAAATCTTAATTAAATCAATTAAATATTAATTAATTCAATTAAATTCTATTAAATATTAATTAAATCAATTAAATTCAATTAAATCCAAATTAAATTAAATTATCTTAATTCAAATAAATTCAAATTAATTAAATCTTAATTAAATCAAATACAAAATTAATTAGTCCTTAATTAATTCTTAATCCTTAATTAATTTAAGTAATCCTTTTTAAGTTCACTCTAACTCGTAAATAACTTAAACTCAAATTAAATAAAATCCTACCCAAATCGTAACAATTAATTTAAGTATGTCAAAGTGGGTTGACATATTCGCAGGTCCACACGACATATATCAAATCGGGAATTTGATACATCTTTAGAAACTTAAATAAAATTATTTGACTTGTTTGACTCATGCATAACTGCCATGACATGCATCTGCTATTTTTCATATATATATGTCATGTCATTCATATTTAAATTTACGCATGATTTAGAATGGTTATAGGAAAAAGATAATTGAAATTTGAAAACTTGGTATTGGGTGGAGGTGAGATGATAGTACGTTAGGGAAGCCTTTTTCTAATAAGGTCAAGTATACTCTACTTGGTCTGTTTAGACTGGTGGAACTAGCCGAAGCTACCGATCCAAGATCCAAACTAGTTAGACCAAAATTTCTCAAAAAATAATTTTGAAAATGAAATTTCTCTAAAAGGCTTTGTCAAGGAAAGGGTTGATGATCCAATAAGGCTACGGCCAAAGAAGGCCTTGTGCCTCGCCAAGACTTGGAAGCCAATTTTTGAAATTCAAATTCAATTTACTCTTTGTCAAATTTGAATCTAACATAAATTTCAATTAAATCTTAGATTTAATAATGAATTAAGGAAAATAATTCAAGCATCTCACAATACACCTATAAGGCAACCATGCTTGTTGTATTGAGACATCTAAAATAGGTGAGATGTTAAGGACTAATGAATTGAAAAATATTTTTTTTCAAAATTGTTAGAATATTTTCCTAAAAATATATTTTCAAAATAGTGCTTCAACATAATAATGTTTTTATGGAATTCATGCTTGTCTGATTGATTATACATATTATACATTTTTCAAAAAGTATATCTTTTCAAAAATTGTTTGACTCACTCAATTAGACACAAGCCTCTTAGGACAACACTAAAGTTCCTTAAGGCACTTAGATAGAATCAAACGGTGTTGGATGCAGGGGGAGTGTTTTGTTCTTTTCGTTAAAAATATTTTTCAAAAACTGCGCCTTAATTTCTATTACATATGTTTTCAAAAAGACTTATACTTTAAAAATTATCTTCTTCCCAAATTGTGATTTCAAATTCTATCTTCCTGAAAATTGGTGTTCATTTGATTTTGATAAACCCTAAAGACACAGAGGAAGGTCCACTTCATGATCTAAAAGGACTCCTAGGATGTGTCAGATTTAGGGGGAGTCTGAGTCAAACTTCTGACAAGCTTTACATTATTTATGTTGAAAATTATTAGATTATTCTTTTGATCTGAATCAAACCTTAAGACTCAGAGGAAGAGTACTTGTGGTCAACAAGCTTCCCAGGACTGAGTCAAGTTTAGGGGGAGGTCAAATTAAAAGAATTATTTAACAACATGTTTTCTTGAACTATATTTTCAAAATCTTGCTAAAAACATAAGTATTCTTTCGAAATACTATCATTTTTTTCTTAAAAAATACCAGTATTTTCAAAAATTCATCTGGTTTTGATCAATTTGAAAAAAAGTGTTTATCTTAAGTTTGGAAAATCTTCCAGGACATTTAGGAAAATGTCCTTGTAGTCAACAAGGTTTCCTATGATTGTGTCAGACTGGAAGACAAACCAAATCAAGTATTATGACTTCAAAAATTTATACATTTTTCAAAATGTACTTACATCCTATTATTCTGTTTTTCAGAAGTTGTGTGACTTATGAAATTATTCTTATATTTACTTGAGTTTGAAAAATTTCCAGGATACTTAGGAAAATGTCCTTGTAGTTAACAAGATTTCCTAGGATTGTGTCAGACTGGAAAAGAAACCTAGTTAAGTAAAATATTATGTTTTCAAAATGCATAATACTTTTCAAAAATTACTTATATTTTTCAAAGTCTCATCTTTTTCAAAATTAGTTAATACTTGCAAAATATGTATAACATTTTTCAGAAAAACTTATATTTTTCAAAATATCTTTCAAAAATGCATCATATCTTTCAAAGTATTTGCACCTTTCAAAACTTACAGTATTCTTTCAAAAATATGGTATTTTCTCAAAAAATGCAATATTGTTTAAGTTTTCTAAGATCAAAATATGTAAGTAATTAGTTTTATGCTATGCCTTCAAGAATTTATACTAAGTATTTTCAAAAAGAACCAAATATTCTCATTGTTGGCGCAAGTATTTCTGGTGATTTTTTTGATGTATGACAAAGGGGGAGAGGTGTGCTTAAGTTAGAATTTTTTTTCGATTTCTCTCTTACTAAAGGATCAATTAATCAAAATGTTTTTCAAAATGGGAGAGAATGAAAGTTAGAAATGTTTTTTCTTATTTTGTCAGAGGATCAAAAATATATTTTCAAAAGTAAGATCATTTATTAGTTTGATCCCAAGGAGAGTAAGTTAGCCCCTTCAACCAATCTAACTTAAGTCATTGTCAAACATCAAAAAGGGGGAGATTGTTGGTGCAAGTTGCATCAATGATGTTCTCCTTTAAGTGTTTTAATGTTTGACAATACACTTAAGTCAGTGATACATTGAACAGACAAAGGGGAGCAAAGGAGAAGTAAACCTAAGTGGAAGAAAAATCTTAGTTAACCTAGGCACTAAGACCTGCTCGGAAAGTGGGCACGAAGTCCTGGTCGAAGACTGGGCACTAAGTCCTGGCAAAAGGCTGGGCACCGAAGACCTGCTCGGAAGGTGGGCACTAAGTCCTGGTCGAGGACTGGGCAAGAAGACCTGGCCGAGGGTTGGGCACCGAAGACCTGGTTCGGGGAATTGAGCAAGAAGACCTGGCCGAGGGTTGGACACCGAAGTCCTGGACTTAGGGTTTGGGCATGAAGTCTTGGTTCGAGGGACTAAGCAACTTAGCTGAGCAATGACTAAGGACAGGAGTAGAGACGGGTCAGGGTTTGGGCGTCTCGAGGTCCGGAATTATCGGAAGCTAAGCAAAAGTCCACCCGAAGGACTGGGTGGCAACCGTCTCCTGAAAGAAGTAGGTGAAAGGCGCGTTCTCAGGGGTGGGAACTTGCGTCGGTTCGACCTAGGGTTTCGTGGAGATCCGAAGTCCGAACCAAGTCCTTAAGGCTAATATTATATATGTGCTTTGTGTTTGTGTATCTTGCAGGTACCAAGATTGGAAGACAAAGCAGGCGAAAAAAACAAGGGCTGGAGGCTTTGAAGCAGGGCACCCCCATCAGTGGGGGAGGCCCCATGCATCCAGGGCGTCCCCATTAGTGGGGGCGCCCAAGCTAAAGAAGGAAAAAGCAAGTGTTGTGTGGTAGCAGAATAGGCCTCAAGCGGGGCGCCCGGGAGGTCCGGGGCGCCCGGGTTCAAAGCTGTATTTGCTATTTCGAGTCCGAAACACAGATAAGACTTCATGAGGGCTCCCGGGAGGTCCGAGGCACCTTGGTCAAAGGTTTTATCAGCTGTGGCGAGGTCGACGCGGGGATAAGGTTTGACCGAGTTTATCGGGGCGCCCCCGACGTCCAGGGCGCCCTAGGAGTGCTATAAAAGGGGCTTCGACCCCTCTGCTTGAAACACAACTGCCAAAAGTGATTCTGAGCATTCTGACCGACGACAACGCGCTAAAGACGAGGCTCTACGATCGAGAGGCTCCAGGAGGAAGTGCGCGGCACATCGGAGGTCCAGATCGGCCGAGTTTCAAACCCTAGTTGTTCGGTTTGCATTTAATATTCTGTAGTTAATTTGCCATACTTTTGTTTGTACTTATACACTGTAAGACGGGTTTTCTCCGCCTCCAGAAATTTCGGAAAGGAGACCAATAGTGGACTCACGCCGAGTACATAGGCCTTGGACGTACTGACCCTGGGGGGTTGGGAACCAAGTAAATAAATCCCGCTGTGTCCTTGTGTATTGTTTTTCTTTTTCTGTTTTACTTTTCCGCTGTGCTACTAACTCTGATCTTAGAACATTCGAAAGATTTATGAAGTTTACCGAAAGATTTTCACGGTTGATATTCACCCCCCCCTCTATCGACGGCACCGGTCCTACAGTTGCTACTATCACAAACTAATATGTGTTAGTATCTTTCAATAATTATTATTGCAAATTATTGATTGTCACATCTCTTGCTGGGAAGGTATCAAGAAAAGAAGGTTGCAATGTATGCAAATATTGTTGGGGAAATCTATGGTACGGGGTGACCATGTGTTTTGATATTTGGGCAAAGGGTTTAAGTTAGGTTCACTCTTGTATTTGATATGTGTATTTGAGTGTGCATGTTTACAGGATACACATGGACTTAGTTGGACGTCTTCGGGGCTGGTGAAAGATAGCATGGGAGACAAGCTGAGGGCTTGCATGCATCCGAGGGACCATGGACAAAGCAGGGATGATGAGTCGAGAGAAACAGACTTTGAAGCATACGTGAAGGATGACATGGGAGACAAGCAGTGGGCTTGCATGCATTTGAGGGACGAGAGCCAAAGTCGAAGAGAGCTTGAAGGTAACAGATCAAGGATTCTGGTGCAGGGACGACGAGCTGAGGGAAGCGGACTTTGAGGCATACGTGAAGGGTGGCATGAGAGACAAGCCACGGGCTTGCATGCATCTGAGGGACGAGAGCCAAAGTTGAAGAGGGCTTGAAGGCAACAGGTCGAGGCTGCCGAATGGAAAGTCAACTAAGTCGTGAGGGGTCGAGTGCCGAGGGAATTGTACTCGGGAAAGAGATCCTAGGGTTCGAGTGCTGAGGGAAATGTACTCGGGGAATGGAAATCTTAGGTATAGGGGTGGACCAGTCGACTGATGCTTCATCAGTTGACTGGTAAGGTCCACAGAAAGATCAGTTGACTGGTCAGGGACCAGTCGACTAATGGCAACTTAAATTCGAACGTTAGGCTGTAACATTCGAATCTGAGTGGGACCAGTCGACTGGTAACAGTCATTTCAGAATAGAGCACTATTTAAAGGAGCTCGATTTTGGTTGAGAGTTCTTGACGAAATTGGCTTTGGTTAAAGGCCAATTAGTAGTCTAAGAGCTCAGAAAGGTGTTGCGGGTTGTGGTGAGGTTTCTCCACCCACAAGGAGCTACATGACAGGCCCCAAATGATATATTAAATATTGTCACGAAATTGGGTCTATCAAATTTAAATATCAATGAAAGCTGGAAACCCTTTTTGCAATCAAAATAGAAAAGCGTAGTAAAGGGGCCACAGGTCGTATTTTTCTCGGGGCTAGTTGTCGTGTTTGATTCGCGCTTGTATTTACGTGTCGTTTGTGTTTTCGGGTTTCAAATAGAGTTTGGGTTTTGGGTTGCATTCTGAAATGAATTCGCAATAAACATGAACGAAACTTAACTAATAAGCTGAACAAAGTGATGGCAATTAACACTCAATCAATGGGAAACCGAATTAACCAAGGCAACTCAACCGAATATAGGAAAGCAATCTGAATTCAATTTGCGATTAAATGCTAAACAACAGAGTTTTCGGTTGATACTAATACAGGAACTTAAACCTAATTTGCAGCCATGAACACTAGACTTGATACAAGCTAGATGCAAACACAACTAGTTTCGATTGCACTGGATCTGCAATTCAGCATCATTGAGACAACTTGCAGCAATTCACACTAGGCTGCAGAAAACTGGATTAATAGTCAAAATAAATTGGCAATCATACAAGGATTCAGAGCTAAACTCTAATGCATAAATGGAAATCACAGCTTAAGCACAAACCAATCAAATCTTCAAGTTGATACGCAAAAGAGAAGTTGATACAAAAATTCAGTAACAACATTCAGCAATGATTCAGAAACTGTCAAGGGCAAAATAGAATTCAGAACATCCAATCGCAAATTCAGCTACTTAGTTTAGCTTGATACAAAATCAGTGAGTGTTTACAGCTGCATAATTCAGAATAGAATTGAGTACAGATTAACTGCAGCATTTCAGATGGCATAAACTGGATGCAAGCAAAACCAAGCTTCTGATGTGATATACTTGGCTATCCAGCCAACAATCGATTGCAGAATTGGCATCAGATACATGCAGAAACACAACTCGAGTTGAAGTAAAATTCTAGAGCCAAACTGATGTACCGAAATTGATCTTAAGTCAGAACTGATACTAAACTGCAGCACAGGAATGGAAAAATTCAGCAAACATTCCTGTACAGACAAACCGAATTGACTGCAGGAATTAACAGCACATAGATGCAACTAACAGAACCAGCTGTAGAAATCACAAACTAAAACTTAGACAAGATGCAGTAGACTCATATGCTCGCATAAACAATTCAGAACTTCAACTGATATTTGCAGAATTTTATGTTGGCACGCACTTGGAATTTGATACACAGAAATTGATTTGCGGGCAGCTAAATTTAAGTGACATGTTAAGTTAACTAAACAAGCTATCAATCTAACACAAGTGCAGCAATTAAAAGCTAATAAGTGCAGAAATAATTCAGAGAACAACCAACTCTGATGCGAGTGCAGAAACAGCAAGAAAATGCAGAAATGAGAGTGGCACACGACTGCAACTTGATACACAAACACTTAAACAGGGGTTAACTGAATTTAAAGCAATTGATCACTAGAAAAGCTTCCTAAACTACTCAACTTGAAGGACATAAACCTAAGTAAGCAGAAACAAGTAGGAAACGAAATTAACCAATTCTGAAATGAAGACAGAAACAGAAATGACAGAAATGAGAATTAACAGCTAAAAACTGAATTTAAACTAATTAAACTACTCCTCAACTCTCCCTAAGCTCAAATTCTTCTTGGTCGTCAAGCAAGAGCTGGCTTCGAACCCCTAGGCTCAGCAAATCGATTGGAAACAGCTTCAATTGATCGATTTCAGCTCACTCTGCACTAAGCTGGGAAAATTCAATCCGAACTCCTCGATCTTGGTTAAATGGATTGCGGAGGTGATTTGGAGATGAACTGAGCTCACTTGAGAACCCCTACAAGTGGCTCAGTTGATCAGAGATGGCTTGTGAGTGAGATTCGAGTGATCGGACCACAAAGCTGTCGAAACCCTCAAACAACCTTGTCCGGTGCGAAACTGAGCTGAATTCTCCAAGGGAGCTTCATCCAATGATCCAAAACTTGATCCGAGGTCGAGATTGAGTGGTCGCGCCCCTTGTATTGAAGGAAAATTGCTGAAAAACTGAAGAAGGAGAAGAAACCTACTGTAGCGGCGGAGACGCGACGGGGAGAAGCGCTGGGGAGTTTCTGATTAAATAGGAATCGATGGACGGCTGTGATTCATTTGAGAAGATCCAACGGTAGATCTTGGTCTGATTTGAGCCAAACTTTTATGATGATGATCTGGGGTCAGGATCTGCCTTGTGGTAGCTCGGATCCTCCAGATATGCAACGGATGGTCCAGATCAACTCTATCTGTGATTGGACGCTCTAGAGCCCTCCTTACTTGATCCAACGGTTGATCTAGCTCTGATTGGGATGAAACCTTCAGATCTTGATCATAGAGCTTGATCAACCCTAACCCTAGCTCGGATTGCTTCAGATCGTCCCGGATGGCTCAGATCTAGCCGCTCTTGAATCGAACGGTCCGGATTAATCGTAGGCTTGATAATTCGATCCGGCTCACATCCGACTCAAGTTTTGACCCAGTATGCCCTAGGTCCTTGAACCTTTGATGCCTACAAAAATATATCAGAAAATTAGTGGCCAAATAATCCAATTTAATACAATTTTGCAATTAAGTCCAAAATAAAGGTAAGTTCTAAAACCTAGGGTAAAATCATAATTAAACAATAAAAACATGGATCAAACATGGATTTTAGCAATTAAAATAATCACAAAAATAGTACTTATCAACTCCCCCACACTTAACCTTGAGCGTCTCGCGAAACAACTAAATATGTATCCCCTAGATTTTCTTAAGTATAATTAGAAGCAAATGAAAAGAAATTACCTAAGGTTGTCAATTCTCATAGATCTAAGCTCTATGGATTAGTGTCTTGTCCTTAAATCAACAACTTAGCCTTTTCATCCATCATGAGTCATTGAGATGAATTTAAATCACTAGCCTTTCAAGGAAAATATTGGTGGCTCTCTCCTAAGTTCTAAGTTGATGATGGAAGTGGAGCTCACTCAAACACACATGCTTCATGCACTACCATAGGCTTGCTTATTATCTACTCTCTACCATTTATCATGATAGGATCAACATCTATAAAAACAAAGAAAGACATAGAAAATGGTAAGGAGTGAATTAAAAGCTAAGGAAATGGAAAAATTAGTAAAGTGGAAGACTTTAGTGCTTGGGAATGTTTCCAATGAACTTTGCTCTCTTATCAGTCCCCTAGTGAATTCAAAAGTGTCCTGGAGAATACTCTTGCCTTGCACTTCAAAAATTCAATAAAAATCCCTCACTCGACCCTTTGTGCCAATTGTCTATCTTGCGTGCCATTTGTGTTTCTTTCTCTTCTCTTTACTGATTTTCTTTTCTTTTCTTTCCTCTCTATTAACTTCAGAATGTAATGGAGCAAGGCTTAAGTTTCGATGAGAGAAACTTCAATGATTTCATGGTGCTAAGTCAATGGTGTGCCAACTTGCTCTTGTTTCTCTTTTTTTATTTTCGAAACTTCTAGCAGCCATTTCTTTTTCCTAGATCTGAAATTGAATGTGCACCTTCAACTTCAGATACATTTCACACTTAATATCTTAATTCATGGCTTCAAAAACTCAAATTTCAGCTTCAACTTGACACAAACTGCACAAACTGTTTTTGGCACAGAATTTTTCCTGCATTGGATCCAATTTTTTCCAGCTGTGTTCAGCTTCTGATTTGTCATGAATAGATCATCCACGCAGCAGCATTTTCTCTTTCCTGATCAGCATTGGATGCAATCAATGCTGAGTTCATTAATTCATACCCGAGGAACCCAAGTTTAGCCCTTGCAATGCAGTCCAATTTTTTTTTTTTTGTTTCAGCTTTTTGATCAGCCCTTTATTCAGACATTTCGATTTTGTACAGCTGAAATTGTAGCTTCTAACATGTTGTTTCTGATCTTGATTAGCTTCCAGAATTCCTGATCGAACCTTTGCTGATCCAATCTAGCTTCACATAAATATTTTTCATTTGCACAGACTTTCTTCTCTTCTTTTTTTTTATTTTCGTGCCAATTCTTTTCTTTCTTTTCTTTCTTTCTTTTTTAAATTTCAGTTCACGGCATCATCTTCAGAATCAAGAATCTGATTTCTCCCTAGCAGCTACACAATTCATCCTAGCATCAAGTAGTAGTGGAGAATTCACTTGCTTCACTTGAAACCATGGCACTACAAAAATTTCTCTGTTTTGATTTATCAATCCTAGCAGCCACTTCCTTCCAATTCTGATCAGTAAGGGATGCACTCATCACTCTTTGATACATTCATATCTTTGATGCCTTGATTTACAGCCTTGAAAAATCAAATTCAGCCTCCAAGTTGACACAATTCTGCACAAACTTTGCTTCAGCTGCATTTGCAGCTCAACTTTCCAATCTGGTTCTGTTCTCAATCCTTGTAAACAGCCTCTCAATCTTACTTCATTTTCGGTATTCAAATCAGTTCCTTCACTTCAACTTCAGATCCAAACAGACCTTACAAATCAGCACAGATTTTCTGCATTCCAGCACAAAAATTCTGCATTGGATCTGATTTTTTCCAGCTTCAATTCAGCTTCTACATCTCAGATTTTTCTCAGCTTTTGTTCATCCTCAGTTTAGTTACTGATCTCTGCAGCTGCAATTCATAAACGAATGGATATTGTTCAGCTGCAATTCAGAATTACAGGTTTAGTAAGGCTGCAGTCCAAGGCAAATCTGAACAGAACATTGCTCCACACAATTTAATTTGGACAGAATTTTTAGCATTGGTTCAGATTCTTCTGTTTGTTCTGAATAGATCATCCACGCAGCAGCACTTCAAATCTTGCACTCCCTTGATTACTCAGAGCAATTAGCATCACCAATAGTGGAGACTTAGTTCCAAACTGCTTCGGATTCCAGCTCACTGATTTTTATTTTCATTGCTTCAAACATGAATTTTTTTAGCCTTCAATTCAGATTGTTTTTAACTTGTTTTTAGCTGCAGTTCAGACCATTCCCAGCTGCAATTCAGAATTCCAGACCAGGACATGCTTCACTTTGAATTTCCTTTTCACTTTGGTGTAGAATCTTCATTCTTCTCAAAATGGCACAGATTTTTGTTCTTCTGTTTTGGCACCAATTTCTGCATTGATTTCAGTTTTACACAGCCTCAAACCAGTCCCTAACAGAGCATTGCTGATCTTGCTTCCCAAAATTCCAACTTTTCAGATTTTCTTTTCTTCTTGGCACAAGTTTACTTCATTTGGTGCCATTTTTCTCCTCATTGCCGATTTTCTTCTTCTTTTTTTTTTCTTTTCGTGTGGGACTTCAAAGAATGATGAGAATTCTAAATTGTCTCAATTGCCTCCACACTAAACCACTCTTTCTTGGCATTCCAACTCACTCAAAATGTGATTGTTTCCATCCTTCCATTGCAAAATTTTTTTTTTCGAAATGAAATTGCTTCCCAATCACTAATCACTCCCCCACACTTAAAACTTTGTCCGTCTCGGGTAAAATAACATCAAGAAAACATCCCAAGCAAACAAATCCATAGAAAAATTAGGGTTAAGATTAGCAATAAGGAAAGACAACTAGAATAGAATAGACAAATAGATGTGGAAAGGTAAATAAAATGCTTAGTCCCTATAGATGTGATCCAACCATTGAAATATGATTTTGAAAGAACCTAAGCAAGTTCTAGAATACAATAACATATGTGTATCACAAAATAAGGCTAATCTCACTAGGTAAAAATAATCCATCTCAAATTCTCAATTAAGAATCCAAAGCAAAATCGTACTCAAGCATCCAAGATTTCATCCATGATCTCAAACCCTAAGTTTTGACAACCAAATTTAATTTATTTTCAAAAGACTCTAAAATGCTATGGGATAACCTAGAGGGATACATTTATTTCTACTCATTCAAGAAAAGTGCAAAAAGAAATAACAATGTATTTACAAGGACTCCTATGCATTCTACTCTACTCATGCATTTATTAGCAAGAAAATTCTACTTCTAGAAAGCATGAAAATGAAAAATGCAATAAAAGAAAATACAAGCAAGAAAAATCTCCCCTTTATTTCTGGTGGACGGAGTCTATCCAGAAGGAGCCTCCATCTTGGTAGTGGAGGTGTCTGGGTGGCTGGGAGAATTAAGACTCCCCCACACTTAAACTTTGCAGAATTATGCTCCGGTGGCCGAAGGCGATTTAGGTATAATAGCCATTGAAGAGGTGGAGTGCTTTGAATTAGAGTAAAATCATCTCCTCCTTCTTTCTGCCTTTCAGAAGTCCTTCCAGGAGGCTGAAGTCTGTTCAGTTGGAGCACCCACTCCTGTAGTCTTCTGGACCCTGCAAAACAATGTAATACCTTTCTCAAGCGTGCAAGGTCAGAAAGAAATAAAATAGCATCAGTCTCTGCATGAAATGAATCCAAAACTGCATTATGTCCAATTAAATCAATGCTTTGTGTCTCAATAAATTTTTCACAGTTATTTTCTACAAAAAATGCATCCTGAAATTTATCACGAATAATAAAATCAATCCTTGGCACTTCAATAAAAATTTCACACTTATTTTTCAACACCGATGGATCAAGCAAAGTATCACAGCCTATGAAATCAATCTCAGGTGCCTCAAAGAATTTTTCAAAATTATTTTCAACATAAGATATGTCAAAAGACTCATCACAACAATTAACAACACTAGGCACTTCTAAAAAATTTTCACACTCAGCATTTGCATCTAATGTGACACCACATGCTTCATTTTCAACCAATTCAACACTAGGTACCTCTAGAGATTTTTCACAATTATTTTCTACAAAAAATGTATCGCTAAGTATATCACAAACAATAAAATCAGTGTGAGGTATCTCTATGCAATTTTCAGAAAAATTTGGGGGAGTATTTACCTGATCATGCTGAAAAATACCTGGAGGTTCTACAAAAGTGGATGTAACTGTGGCCTCCTCCTGGTCAAGTTCATGCTCCTCTTCAGCCTCAGGCTCTGGTGGACATTCAACTGGTGATCCTTGGGTGCTTGCTTCCACCATGCAAGTCCCTACACTTTCTGGTTCATCTTCTGACTGTGGTGGTCCCTGGGGCTTAGTGCAATCCCCTACACCTATGGAATAATCTTCCTCAACCATTCCTGTATCAACCAAATTAGAAAAATTAGAACCTTCAATAATACTATAATCACAAAATAAAAGATGAGAATGGACATGTGAAATAGGAATGGGTGATTCTTGGGGCTCTGTGCAATCCCTTACACTCTCAATCCTATCCTTTGAATTTTCTGATGCATCAATCAATATAGGTGATTCTTGGGGCTCCCCTACACCTATAGACTCATCTGATTGTTCTAATCTTTGAGCTTGTATTTGATTCCATTGATCAACCAATTTTGCAAGGCGTCCTTCAATGTCTTGTTGTTGTTGTAACATTTGTTGCCACATCTCCATCATCCTTTGGTATAGAGCCTCATCCCAATCAGGATCATCAAAGCCTCCTTGATTAAACTGCTGAAATGGGAGGGGCTGAAAATTCTGAGTGTCTTGCTGAAAATTCTGTCCTTGAAACTGGAAATCTTGCTGAAAATGTTGAAATTGTGGTTGAAAGGATGGTTGAACTTGCTGTGAATGGTAGCCCTGGAAATCTTGAATCTGAGGTTGAAATTGTGATGGTGAACACTGAAATTGAGTGGGCTGAAAATTCTGGTTGCAAGGGTCAAATTGCTGTGGAAATTGAAATGGTTGCTGGAAATTCAAATTATCTTGGTACCCTTGCTGAATTCCTTGAAAAGGTGATTGATTTTGTTGAAAAGGTTGCTGAAAATTGGGCTGAAAATCTTGGAATAGTGGCTGCCCATTCTGAAAATTTTGTGGCTGAAAATTTGGTTGATTTTGCTGAAAATTTTGGAAAGGCTGAAAAAACTGATTTGTTGACTGATTGAAAGGTTGATTCTGCTGAAAATGTGGACACGGCTGCTGATAAGTAGATGAAAACATTTTGAACCTGCAGCCCTGTCACAAATCAAACAAACAAAAAAAATGGCAGTACCCGTATACAAAAGATAAAGCAAAATAAAATAAAACCCAATGATATATCTAAAAAAACATACAAGCAAAAATCAAACAAATCAACTAGTTGCTTCCCCGGCAACGGCGCCAAAAATTTGACAGGCCCCAAATGATATATTAAATATTGTCACGAAATTGGGTCTATCAAATTTAAATATCAATGAAAGCTGGAAACCCTTTTTGCAATCAAAATAGAAAAGCGTAGTAAAGGGGCCATAGGTCGTATTTTTCTCGGGGCTAGTTGTCGTGTTTGATTCGCGCTTGTATTTACGTGTCGTTTGTGTTTTTGGGTTTCAAATAGAGTTTGGGTTTTGGGTTGCATTCTGAAATGAATTCGCAATAAACATGAACGAAACTTAACTAATAAGCTGAACAAAGTGATGGCAATTAACACTCAATCAATGGGAAACCGAATTAGCCAAGGCAACTCAACCGAATATAGGAAAGCAATCTGAATTCAATTTGCGATTAAATGCTAAACAACAGAGTTTTCGGTTGATACTAATACAGGAACTTAAACCTAATTTGCAGCCATGAACACTAGACTTGATACAAGCTAGATGCAAACACAACTAGTTTCGATTGCACTGGATCTGCAATTCAGCATCATTGAGACAACTTGCAGCAATTCACACTAGGCTGCAGAAAACTGGATTAATAGTCAAAATAAATTGGCAATCATACAAGGATTCAGAGCTAAACTCTAATGCATAAATGGAAATCACAGCTTAAGCACAAACCAATCAAATCTTCAAGTTGATACGCAAAAGAGAAGTTGATACAAAAATTCAGTAACAACATTCAGCAATGATTCAGAAACTGTCAAGGGCAAAATAGAATTCAGAACATCCAATCGCAAATTCAGCTACTTAGTTTAGCTTGATACAAAATCAGTGAGTGTTTACAGCTGCATAATTCAGAATAGAATTGAGTACAGATTAACTGCAGCATTTCAGATGGCATAAACTGGATGCAAGCAAAACCAAGCTTCTGATGTGATATACTTGGCTATCCAGCCAACAATCGATTGCAGAATTGGCATCAGATACATGCAGAAACACAACTCGAGTTGAAGTAAAATTCTAGAGCCAAACTGATGTACCGAAATTGATCTTAAGTCAGAACTGATACTAAACTGCAGCACAGGAATGGAAAAATTCAGCAAACATTCCTGTACAGACAAACCGAATTGACTGCAGGAATTAACAGCACATAGATGCAACTAACAGAACCAGCTGTAGAAATCACAAACTAAAACTTAGACAAGATGCAGTAGACTCATATGCTCGCATAAACAATTCAGAACTTCAACTGATATTTGCAGAATTTTATGTTGGCACGCACTTGGAATTTGATACACAGAAATTGATTTGCGGGCAGCTAAATTTAAGTGACATGTTAAGTTAACTAAACAAGCTATCAATCTAACACAAGTGCAGCAATTAAAAGCTAATAAGTGCAGAAATAATTCAGAGAACAACCAACTCTGATGCGAGTGCAGAAACAGCAAGAAAATGCAGAAATGAGAGTGGCACACGACTGCAACTTGATACACAAACACTTAAACAGGGGTTAACTGAATTTAAAGCAATTGATCACTAGAAAAGCTTCCTAAACTACTCAACTTGAAGGACATAAACCTAAGTAAGCAGAAACAAGTAGGAAACGAAATTAACCAATTCTGAAATGAAGACAGAAACAGAAATGATAGAAATGAGAATTAACAGCTAAAAACTGAATTTAAACTAATTAAACTACTCCTCAACTCTCCCTAAGCTCAAATTCTTCTTGGTCGTCAAGCAAGAGCTGGCTTCGAACCCCTAGGCTCAGCAAATCGATTGGAAACAGCTTCAATTGATCGATTTCAGCTCACTCTGCACTAAGCTGGGAAAATTCAATCCGAACTCCTCGATCTTGGTTAAATGGATTGCGGAGGTGATTTGGAGATGAACTGAGCTCACTTGAGAACCCCTACAAGTGGCTCAGTTGATCAGAGATGGCTTGTGAGTGAGATTCGAGTGATCGGACCACAAAGCTGTCGAAACCCTCAAACAACCTTGTCCGGTGCGAAACTGAGCTGAATTCTCCAAGGGAGCTTCATCCAATGATCCAAAACTTGATCCGAGGTCGAGATTGAGTGGTCGCGCCCCTTGTATTGAAGGAAAATTGCTGAAAAACTGAAGAAGGAGAAGAAACCTACTGTAGCGGCGGAGACGCGACGGGGAGAAGCGCTGGGGAGTTTCTGATTAAATAGGAATCGATGGACGGCTGTGATTCATTTGAGAAGATCCAACGGTAGATCTTGGTCTGATTTGAGCCAAACTTTTATGATGATGATCTGGGGTCAGGATCTGCCTTGTGGTAGCTCGGATCCTCCAGATATGCAACGGATGGTCCAGATCAACTCTATCTGTGATTGGACGCTCTAGAGCCCTCCTTGCTTGATCCAACGGTTGATCTAGCTCTGATTGGGATGAAACCTTCAGATCTTGATCATAGAGCTTGATCAACCCTAACCCTAGCTCGGATTGCTTCAGATCGTCCCGGATGGCTCAGATCTAGCCGCTCTTGAATCGAACGGTCCGGATTAATCGTAGGCTTGATAATTCGATCCGGCTCACATCCGACTCAAGTTTTGACCCAGTATGCCCTAGGTCCTTGAACCTTTGATGCCTACAAAAATATATCAGAAAATTAGTGGCCAAATAATCCAATTTAATGCAATTTTGCAATTAAGTCCAAAATAAAGGTAAGTTCTAAAACCTAGGGTAAAATCATAATTAAACAATAAAAACATGGATCAAACATGGATTTTAGCAATTAAAATAATCACAAAAATGGTACTTATCACTACACGAGCTAGCTGGAGGTCTTCCGAGGAGTCATCCATCGACGGATTGGGATCGTCCACCTTACGGACAACCGTGGAGTAGGAGCTTCATATCCGAACCACGTAAATTGGTTTGTCTTCTTAGTTCTTAGATTTTATTATTTGTTATGCCGCTTGCGCACTAACAATGTGTAGGAAGAAAACCACGATTAAAGTGGGTGATCGGAAAGGTCCCAACAAATATGTCATGACTTACAAAGATAAAGATGACTTGATGTTGGTTGGAGATGTTCCTTTGGAGTGAGTGATGCACTAATTTGTATGTGTTTGAGGAACTATTTCTTTTTCTTGTGAATTAATAGGAATCTCTTTAATTGCTAATTGCAGAATATTTATATTTTCTTGCAAAAGACTACGGATGATGAAAGGATCTGAAGCTAGAGGTTTAGAATCAAGATAGCAAGAAGTCAACCAGTCATACAAAGAGATACAAATAGAACTTAAGCATTTACTTCATGAAATTAGTTGTTTTGTCCAAGTTCATAGATACTAAACAAAGAAATCAAAGATTGGAAATGGATTTTAGATCACTTTATCTCCCTATTCAAACAAGAAGCTAAAAATATGAAAATAAAAATTACAAGACAAGATGCTAAACGTTGTTCAAACATGCATTTAACTGAGAATACCATACATGTTGTATATAAGATGTGCTATTTTTGTGTGAAAGAAAAACAAACTATCAACTTGAGATCTATTATTATTTGTCTATTGTAAATTGATATTTGGTATATTATAAAATGATCTTGTTTTTTATTTGAGAAATATTTTATCTTAATCTATGTTGATACTGAATTTTTATTGTAACTTGATATTTGAGAAACTATTAGATAAGTACTTTTGTAAAATGATCTTAGTTTTGACACATTCTTGTTGGGGGGGGGGATGGGGGTGAATAGCTTGTGCTTCTCTTTTTTGAACTTGAATGACAGTGGAAAATTTGAAGCAATGCTAACACCTTGATTTACTTGATATCCACTTCTTTGAGGTGGCTAATTCAAGAGTTTGACTCTCTCTCATAGTAACCACTATGAAAATCTCCTTCTTAGAAACTTTCCAAAGGTGGAGAAACATCGTACAATCTTGAGCACAAGAAATACAAATAAGAAACACAAACTAGGATTCAAAGGAAATTGAAAACGACTTTGCAACATGAACCTTACTTTGTTTACTCTTTTCTTGCTTTGAATTGCCTCTTAATCATGGAAAATGCAACAATACTTCTTCTCTAAACATGAAGAACTGGCGTCTTCAAATATCCACGAAGAACTTCTCTTTTCTAAGGTTCCCTTCGGACTAGAAAACACCTCCCAATCGATTAAGCTTACCTCTAATCGATTGTCATGTCAGATCGATAGTTTAAAACTTGCAAAATAACTCTTTTTTGCTTGACTAATCAATTGGTGAGTCATACTAATCAATTATCGACTTCTAATCAATTGACCCAATCTATTCAAAAGCTTTCTGTGCTTCATGAAAACACTACCTAATCGATTGCCCAATTGATTCTAGCACCTTTTGTGCCTGAATTGATTATCCCAATCGATTCTACGTCTGTCTGTGCTCTCGCAAAAATGCTTCTAAACTATTGTCCCAATCGATTGACCATGATGATCAATTGCTTTAATCGATTCTGGCTGATTATGTTTTCGACACAAGTTCCCAATCAATTACTATAATTGATCGGTATGCCTTAATCAATTATCTCAATCGATTCCAGCACTTTTTGTATTATCGTGAAAAGGCTTCCAATCGATTACCCTAATTGATTACCTTAGGCCAATCAATTACCCTACCCTTAATTTTGAACCTAAGATTAGGTTTCTTTGCCCAACCCCAAAGTCATCTGTGACTTGTTGGGACTTCTTGTTGCCTAGCATCTGGTCAACCTTGACCTGTTAGGGTTTCTTCACCCAATGTTCGGTCATCCTTTGGTCCACTTGGAGTTTCTATCTCGTGCCAACTTCTTGTTGAACTTTCGATCATCAAGTGTTTGGTCAACCTTTGATCCACTTGGACTTTTCTCCTACCTAGTCTCGCTAGGACTTTCATTGTCTAGTTCTCAACTAGGTCTTGCACTGCCTAGCATGACTTTTCATTACCTAGTTTCCAACTAGGTTTTACACTGTCTAGCCTTGCTAGGACTTTCATTGCCTAGCTTCCAACTAGGTCTTACTGCCTAGCCCCGCTAAGAATTTCACTGTCTAGTTCCCAACTAGGTCTTTACTGTCTATCCCCGCTAGGACTTTCACTACTTAGTTATCTAGTTCCCAACTAGGTCTTGTACTGTCTAGCCCTGCTAGAACTTTCACTCCCTAGCTTCTAATTATGTAATTACTGTCTAGCCCCGCTAGGACTTTCACTGCCTAGTTCCCAACTATGTTTTCACTGCCTAAGCTCGCAAGGAATTCCACTGCTTAGTTCCCAACTAAGTCTTCACTGACTAGCTCTGCTAGAATATTCACTGCCTAGTTCCCAACTATTTCTTCACTGCTTAGCCCTGCTAGAACTTTCATGACCTAGTTTCCAACTAGATCTTCTCATTGCCTAACCTCCAGTTAGGGCTTTCTGATGCCTAACCTCCAGTTAGGGCTTTTCGATGCCTAACCTCTAATTAGGATTTTTCGTTGTCTAACCTCTAGTTAGGACTTTCAAGTCAAGTATGCAGTCCACCCTTTGCCTTCCTGATTTCTCTTTCACATATTGTCAAACATCGAAACTGAAGCTCTCGCCAACATGAGCTTAGTTAAATTGGTCAACCTTGACCCGAGGACGATTGCATCAACAATTTTGATATATTAATAAACTCATTTATGATGTCAGTTAGTGAGTATGATGGTCGTGACTCTAATAATAAGTTTTTGACATCATTTCTCATGCTTGAATTGAGTTGAAAAAAATTACTAGTCTCAATATAATGCATCACATTGTTGTTTAAGGATATGAATATATTCAAGAGCATTAGACGAGTATATATGACTTGGTCTAAAATAATTTTGAGTTCTTTAAGTCCATCTACCACTATTGGATGAAACTGACTGATAGACCTTCGCTATTAAATAAATAAAAAAAATTTGATATCTTCGGAAAAATAGAATTCCAAGGAACTCATTTGTGGTATCAGTCAGTGAGTATGATCATCGTGACCCTTATGATGATGCTTTTGACATCATTTATCATATTTAATCAAGTTGAAAAAATTATTGCTCTTAATATAGTGTATCATAATGGTGTTTGACGACATAAATGTAATAACGAGACTATGTTGAGCACATAAGAGTTTATTTGGAGTGATTTGGACATCTCTAAGTCTATCAGTCACTTTTGGGACGAAACTGGTTGATAGACATAAGGCATTTTTAAAAAAATCATTTTGTCTAACATAGGAGAGTCCCATGAGCTCATCCGTGGTGTCGTATAGTGAGTGTCATTGTCTAACCATTTATAATGAGCTTCCAACATCATTTCTCAAGGCATGAATGAGTTTTAAAAAAAAATGGGTTCACGATGGTGATTGATGACATGAGTGTGATAAGGTGACTAAATTGAGCACATAGGACTTTATTTGAAATGATTTGGACATCTCTAGGTCCATCAACCACTTATGAGACGAAACCGGCTTATAAACCTAGGGCATTCTAAAAATTAGAAATTTACTTTTGTTTGACATAGGGAAGTCCCATGAATTCATTCGTGGCATTGGATAGTGATTATCATCATTGTATCATTTACAATGAGCTTTCGACATCATTTTTCGAGATGGAAATGAGTTTAAAAAAATGGTTCAATACAGTATATCATAATGGTGTTTAACGACATGAATATAATAATGAGTCTGAACCGAGAACATAGGACTTTGTTTGGAGTGAATCAAACATATTTAGGTCCATCAACCACTTTTGGGACAAAATTGGCTGATGGACCTAGGGCATTCAAAAACTTTTTAGTCAATTGTTATTATTGTTCATTGTCACAAAAAAAAAATAATGAACTAGGTAACAGGTGACCTGGGGCGATCGACCTGGCCCCACGGAAGTTTCCCACCGACTACCAGGGTAAATCGGGAAGCGCTCGCGGTGGACGATCTAGAAGCCCAGAGTCAAGTGCTGCAGTATCTCAATCGATTATCAATGACTTTATTCATGTTGTTGTTAATTTACAAAAGATTGTGTTGTTGGTCTTTAGAAGATCATCAACATATTACTATTGGTCATCAGAAGATCAACAATAAAGGCGAGCAACACAATCTCCTGCAAACTAATAACAACATAAAATGTAGGATCATTGCACATGAGAGGGGGGTGAATCATGTGACTTTTGAAAAGTAATGACTTTTTCAAAACACAGAAAGTGCATGCGTAGCGAAAAATATGACAATGAAAAATACCAATCACAAAAAACACAAAGCAACACCAAGATTTACTTGGTTAGGAGTCTTCAGCGACTCCTACTCCAAGACCTAGGTTGACTGGACCTATCGATGGCTAATCCACTAATCTCTCTACCAGTAAACCCCCGATGGAGTAGTCGAGTACAAATGAGTATTAAGTGTAATAACTCTACACTTCCTACTTAGAATAATGTAAGTACAGGAAAAGAACAATTAAACTCGTTACCCAACACAATTGTAGAATGTCGATCGAGCTTATGTGTTGGCATCGATCTTTCGGCAGTGGTCGGTCATAGTCGGATCGTAACAGGATCGCAACATGAAGACATGGAAGCAGAAAGATCACCGGAGCTCAAGAATAGAATATTGAAGTTGTATCTTAAAAGTTGAACTTGAGCTCCTTATAAAGAATAGCTGAGGCGCCTCAGCTCCCAACTGAGACGTCTCAGATCTGAAACACTTATCAGATCCCTAAACTGTGCACCTTATCCACATGCCTTAGATCGAGGCGCCTCAGTTCCCAACTGAGGTAACTTGGATCCAACCTGAGGCACCACAAATCGTTGAACTCTCATCTTCAGTGGCAATTGCGTGGAGGCGCCTTCCGCTCCTTGAAGTGCCTCTAGTCCCAACTGAGACGCCTCAGGTCCGTCCTGAGGTGCCTCAGGCACTGTTCATTTGAGGTTGATTTTTTCAGTTTGACCCTGCAAAATGTGTTAGTCTAAAACAAGATATTCCCTGCAAGACAAAGTTAGCACAAGTACAAAATGAACTAAACAAGTTTAGTATTAAATATACCCTGTCTTCCCAAGACCAGGATGTAGTCAAAGGCCTCAACTTAGAGCTCTAAAATTGTTCTAAGTTGGGCCACGCCTAAAGTCCCACCAGTGATTCGTCCTCACCAGATTTTGCTCCTCCAGTGACTTACCTCCACTTACCTACCAAACATTTGATCGTCTAGACTTGTTTGGACTTTCTCTGGTCCTGCTTAGTGCCTGATCAACCTGACCCACTAAGACTTACCTGCAACACTAAGTTAACATAATATATATAAAAGAAAGTTAAGTAAAATAGTGTTAGCAATATGTGTGATTCGCTGGTCTAATCGACCACACGTGATCGACCGGAAAATACTCAGTCACATATTACCTAGGGTTACCTCACTCTAGAATTTTTCAATGCCAGCTTCACTCACTAGGACTTCCATTGCTGGCTCCACTCACCAAGACTTCCACCACCTAGTTTCACTTACTAGGGCCTAGCTTCACTTACTAGGACTTCCACCACCTAGCATCACTCACTAGGGCCTAGATTCACTTACTAGGGCCTAGCTTCACTCACTAGGACTTCCATTGCCTGATTTCACTCACTTGGGCCTAGCTTCATTCTCCAGGACTTCCACCACTTAGCTTCACTCACTAGGGCACAGCTTCAGTCGCCAGGGCTTCCATTGCCTAGCCACTAATTAGGACTAGTCATTCAGTAGACTTCTCATGCTCTTGCCTAACCTCCAATTAGGACTAGTCACTTGGTAGACTTCTCACCCCCTTGCCTAACCTCCAGTTTGGACTAGTCACTTGGTAGACTTCTTAATCCCTTGCCTAACTTCCAGTTAGGACTAGTCACTTGATAGACTTATCACCTCCAAACATCAAGTCATGTTTGGATTAACCCTTTGGTCAAAATTGGCCAGACTTAGGTACATTGTCAAATATCGAACCCGTATATGCTAATTGCACCAACATAAATAAAGTCATCGACAATGATTAAGATATTGTGTGGGGTCCGGTGCCGTCGATAGAGGGGGGGGGTGAATATCGACCCGTAAAAACCTTCAGAAACTTCTCGTAAACTCGTCTTTTGGATCTTTGTTCTAGACTCAGAGTTAGTAGCACAGCGGAAAACAAAACGGAATAATAAAAGACGACACAAAATGCACACGGGATTTTTACTTGGTTCCCAACCCCCCAGGGTCAGTACATCCAAGGCCTAAGCATGGGAACACCCATCCACTAATGGTCTCCTTTCCGGACTTTTTAGAGGCGGAGAAACCCGTCTTACAGTGCACAATTTACAATCAAAAGGATATAGAAAAATAATGCAGAATTGTAAATTTAAACCAAACAAGAAGAGTTGAAGACTCGGCTGATCTGGAACTCCGAAGTGCCGTGCACTTCCTCCTGGAGCTTCCTTGGTCGCAGAGCTTCGTCGTTAGTGCTTTGTCGTCACTTGGAAGGCTCAGAATGAGTTTCGAATGTTGTCCTGAGCTGGGGGGTCGAAGCCCCTTTTATAGGCTTGGTATAGGGCGCCTGTGATCAATGAGGCGCCTCATAGAGCCTGGTCAAACCTCATCTCCGTGCCGAACTCGCAGCAGCCAATAAGGCTTTCAACCAGGGCGCCCTGGACATACAGGGCGCCTGAATGAATGAGGCATCTTGTTTCATTGAGGCGCCCTGGTTGATGGGGGCGCCTAGCAACCTTGTTTCCAACCTTGTTGTGTGTTTGTTTGCCTGCTTTGTCTTCCATTTTAGGTACCTGCAAGATACATAAATACAAGGCAAACACATGTACAATCTTAGCCTTAACGAAATGGTTCTGACTTCGGATTTTTGCGAAACCGTAGGTCGAACTGACGCCTAAGATCCCATCCTCGGGAACGCACCTTTCACCTACTCCTCTCAAGAGACGGTTGCCACCCGACCCATCCGGTTGGACTTTTACTTAGCCTTCGATACTCTCGGATCTCGAGACGTCCGAACCTCGACTCATCTCTACTTTTGTCCTTAGTCATCGCTCAGCTAAGTTGCTCAATCCCTCGAACCAAGACTTCGTGCCCAAACCCTAGGTCCAGGACTTTTGCCCAGCTTCACTCACCAGGTCTTAGTACCCAGCTTCACTCACCAGGTCTTAGTACCCAGCTTCACTCACCAGGTCTTAGTGCCCAACTTCACTCATAGGACTTTTGCCCAGCTTCACTTACCAGGTCTTAGTGCCCAGCTTCACTCACCAGTGATAGATCGAAGACGTTGCTAGAGGGGGGGGGGGATGAATATCACTTTTTCGTTGAATTCTCTACATAGAAGTTAGCGCAATACAAACAATAATATGCAAAGGAAGAGAGAGAGCAATGCTAACATCGGAATTTAGTTGGTATGCACCCAAATGGGTGACTAATCTAAGGATCCACGCGCGTACTCCACCTCCACTATGAAAAGGCTCCTTCAGGTGGAGAAACCTTTACAACGGTGTTGTCTTCCTCTTTACAGAATACAATGATTAGAGAGAGAGGAAGATGAGAGGACTCTATGCACGAACAACACTTCGTTACAGTACGAAACCGTACTGTTCACGTGCGAAAAAGTCCTCTTTTTATAAGAGAACAGGACATACTCGCAGTCTGTCCAGCCCCGCACCAGTCGACTGCCCCTGGGGCAGTCGACTAGCCTAGCATTAATTGCTAGCCAACGGCTAGTTTTTAGGGACTGTCAGTCGACTGCCTCTGGGCCAGTCGACTGGTAAGAGGCTGTAAGCTTTCTGTGAGTTTTGGCAGTCGACTGCCCTCTGGCCAGTCGATTGCCCACTCACTTACAGCCATTCTTCATATTCTCCTTCACGTGTGCCTTTAGGTTCACTCCCTTAGCTTGCCCCTTGAAGTCATCTTCCTCTGGCTCTCGTCCCTCGGATGCGCACATAAGCCTTCCCTTGGCTTGCCTCCATGCCACCCTTCATGTGTGCCCTTGAAGTCCACTTCCCGGCTTGCCCTTGGAGTCCTCCTCCCTCGGCTCTCGTCCCTCGGATATGTTCACCATGTGTGATTCTCCAAGTCTTGCAAACTCAATCACACATATCAAATACAACATAATACTCTAACCTTAAACATATTCACACACACACACACATCAAAACCATGATCTTCCAATCATTCTAGGGCTGATTGCCTCAACAATCTCCCCTTTTTGATGTGTGGCAATATGTTTAAGTTTAGAGATAAAATAACAGCCAACAATAACAGTAACAATAAATAGCAATTGAAAAACATAAGGCATAGCAAAACTAAGAGGTAACCTCCCTCTTAACCCATGTCTTCTCCCATTTTAAATTCTACTCATGGTCCAAGTTAAGTTTCAAGCCCAACTTAACACTAAACAACATTAAAAATGTAAGACATATCAAAACCTAAGAGGTAACCTCCCCCTTAATCCATGTCTTCTCCCATTTTTAATCATCCAAGATTTAAGTTAAACAACTACCTTAAACCATCCATTTCAAGTCAAAATTCTAACTTAAACCACTCATTCTCCCCCTTTGACACCATCAAAATGATTGCCTCAAGCAACCCAACTCTATGGCATCAAATGAGAGAAAGTTGGATTTCTGAAAAAAAATTTCAGAATCTGAAAGCAGGCGTGCCAGTCGACTGCCCCAAGGGGCAGTCGACTGATACTCTATCAGTGCCATTTTTCAGTTTCTGAGTCGAATTTCAGAAACGTCTAGGAAAATCCAGAAAATTTCAAAAATTTTAAAAATTTACAGACATGTTTGAAATGATATACTCTATCAAGGAAAAATATCAGTCTATATAAAATTTCAAACATGTTTGACTTTTGCTAAAAACTCAAAATCCTTGAAAACCACTAAGTTTTGTATCAAAATTGCAACCTAATTTTGAAATCATATATCTTTTAAAAGTATGACAAAGCATATAAAACATAAAATGATTTTCAAAGGTTTAAAATGTCCAACTATGATCTTTGGGCAAAGTGTTCATTGATTAAACACTTGCCTTCCCCATAGTTGGTCTAGTTTTCCTATTTTGATACTTTTAATGATTCAACAATATGCCACAAGCACAAGTGAACCAAATGTATCATCCTAATGGATCAAGCACATTTTTTCAAATCTAATATCCCAAGGTTCATCCTATACTTCTACAAAACACATTCCAAGGTCTCTTCTTAAGGATGTAAACTCCGATTCGAGAAGAGGATTGGTAAAAATGTCGGCTAGGTTTGACATTGATTCAACATAGTGTAGTTCTATGTCTCCCCTTGTCACATGGTCCCTAATGAAGTGATGCTTCGCCCCCGGGGCTATGGTGCAGCGGTAAGGTCACTAGTTGTTATCCCAGGTATCCGCGGTTCGATCCCTAGCTACAGCGCATTTTACAGGAATTTTTCCTCCAAATGGGGCGCGAACCCTGGGACACTGGACTTCTAGACTGGCCACCACGAGCGCTTCCCGATTTACCCTGGTGACCGGTGGGAAACTTCTGTCGGGCCGGGCCGGTCATCCCAGGTTCAATTTGTCTGCTGCCTAGTTCATCATTTTTTTTCCTAATAAAGTGATGCTTCACTTCAATGTGTTTTTTTCTAGAGTGGTGAACCGGAATTTTGGTCAAATTGATTGTACTTACATTATCACATAAGACTTTGACCTTGGAATAATGTAACTCATAATCTTCTAAAGTGTGCATGATCCAAAGGAGTTGGGAAACACACCCACCCATTGCCACATATTCTGCCTCCGTTGTTGATAGGGCAACGCATGGTTGTTTCCTACTACTCCAACTAACTAAGGAAGACCCAAGGAATTGACACCCTCCACTAGTACTCTTCCTATCTAGCTTGCATCCGCATATTCCGAGTCGGTGTATCCAAAAAGATCAACATTAGGGGTTCTAGGATACCAAAGCCCGACATTGAGGGTACCTTTAACATACCTTAGGATCCTCTTAACTACAACCAAATGGGACTCTTTGGCACAAGATTGGTACCTTGCACACATACCTACCGCAAAAAGTATATCGGGTCTACTGGCGGTTAGGTATAGTAGGCTACCAATCATGCTCCTATATTGCTTAGAGTCTACCATTTTCCCTTCAAGGTCACTATCCATTTTCACATTTGTTCCTATGGGGGTAGATGCTACCTTAGCATTTTCTAGACCAAATTTCTTTAGCATTTCCTTAGCGTACTTAGTTTGAAATACATGTGTTCCTTCATTAGTTTGCTTAACTTGAAGTCCTAAAAAGAAGGTTAACTCTCCTACAAGACTCATCTCAAATTCATCTTCCATACATTTGATGAATTCTTGTAGGAAGTCATTATTTGTTGACCCAAAAATGATATCATCTACATACACTTGGGCAACAAATATGTCCTTATCCTTAGATTTTAGGAACAAAGTAGGGCCAATTGTTCCTCTCCTAAACCCCTTAGACACTAGAAATGAAGAACGCTTTTCATACCAAGCCCGGGGAGCTTGTTTCAATCCATATAAGACTTTTCTCAATTTGTAAACGTGTCTTGGATAATTAGGGTCCTCAAACTCCGGGGGTTGTTCTACATAGACCTCTTCCTTAATGATCCCATTAAGGAATGCCGACTTCACATCCATTTGGTGAAGTGTGAAACCCATGTGAGCGGCATAGGCTAGTAGAATTCTAATGGACTCTAATCTAACTACGGGGGCATAAGTCTTATCATAATCCAATCCCTCAACTTGGTTAAACCCCCTAGTTACCAATCTAGACTTGTTCCTAGTGATTTTGCCTTGGTCATCTAATTTGTTCCTAAAGACCCATCTTGTGGTTACAATGGTGCAATCATTGGGCCTAGGAACCAAATCCCAAACCTCACTTCTCTCAAATTGATTTAGCTCTTCTTGCATAGCTAAGACCCAATCTACATCTCACAATGCTTCATCAATAGACTTAGGTTCTAATTAAGAGATTAAGGCGATTTGACTAGTTTGGTCTCTAAAATAGGACCTAGTCCTTTCTCTTTGAGTGACATCACCCACTATTTGGTCAATAGGGTGATCTTGGTGATGTCTCAAGAGCCTAGAGGTTGTGGGTTCATTGACTACTTCTTCTTCATCCTCTAGGGTACTTCTTACTCCCCTTGATCATTGCCCTCCAAATGTAGGTCTTAGATTCTTTGGGCAAGGGTTGGACTTCTTCCATATCCTTATCAATTGAGGTTTTTTTAGGGTAGGTATTTGTTGATTCATCAAAGTCAACATTTGAGGACTCCTCAATCACCTTTGTCCTTTTGTTGTAAACTCTATAACCCCTACTAGTGGATGAATAACCAACTAGGATTCCTTCATCGGCTTTTGACTCAAACTTCCTTAGGTCATCTTTGATATTTAGAATATAGATCTTACATCCAAAGACCCTAAAGTAGTGGACTTGTGGAACTCTCCCATTCTACAACTCAAAGGGTGTTTTGCCTAGGAACCTATGTACCAAAACCCGGTTTTGAATGTAACAAGCAGTGTTAACCGCTTCGGCCCAAAAGTAGCTAGGAAGGGAATATGCATTAAGCATAGTCCTAGAAGCTTCTTGTAGGGCTCTGTTTCTCCTCTCAACTATCCCATTTTGTTGAGGAGTCCTTGGGCATGAAAATTCATGCTTATATCCATTTTCTACACAAAATTGTGAGAAACATGAATTTTGGAACTCCCCACCGTGGTCACTCCTAATTCGATTAATTTTGAGATGTTTTTCATTTTCTACCCTTTTGCTGAACCCTATAAAAATTTCTAAGGTATCGTCCTTATGTTGCATAAAGAAAACCCATGTAAACCTAGAAAAATCATCTACAATAACTAAACAATATTTACTCCCTACTAGTGAGGGAGTACTATGGCAATCAAACAAGTCAATGTGTAAAAGCTCTAATGGTAAAGTAGTAGTGGTTAGGGTTTTACCTTTGTGTGATGATTTTGATTGCTTACCCTCTTGGCATGCATCACACAATTTGGTCTTCTCATATTTGATCATAGGTAGCCCCTTCACCAACTCCTCCTTAGCCACTCTTACAATACTTCTCATGTTGACATGTCCAAGCCTCTGGTGCCACAACCACCCATCTTCTTCTTTAGACATGAAACACTTAGCCAGATTGTTGGTAGCAAAAGCAAGATCAAGATAATATAAGTTAGCCTCTCTATACCCTTCTAGTATAACATTATCGGATTCATTTTGTCTTATTAGGCACTTCCTAGCATGAAATTCAACCCTATAGCCCGCATCACATAACTGACTTACACTAAGTAAATTAAACTTCATGTCTTTGATTAAAAGTACCTTATGGATAGAAATTATAGGAGATACCTCAATGGTGCCCCTACCAATTATTTTCAGTTTTTCACTATTTCCAAAGGAGACCGTCCCTTCTCTTAGGTAGCTAATAGTAGTGAACTTGCTCACATGTCCGGTCATATGTCTTGAGCATCCACTATCTACTATCCATATGGTTGAGGCCTCCTTCACCTTCACCTATACAACATGGAAAACATACTCTTTTGGTACCCAAATTTTTGATCCACAAGCATCATTTAAAAATTTCTTAGGTATCCACGCCCTCTTGATGTTTCCCTTAGTCCCTTGTCTCCTAGATGCACCAATCCTACCCATGAGTGAGACAAAGGCCACTTCCTTTGTCTTTGGCCTATATCCTAATCCGGCCTTGTTATAGACGACCCTTTGACTGTTAATTATCATATCTAAGTTGCTAGAGCCCACTTGAAATTTCCTAAGTGCCTTTGTGAGGTCCTCTACCTTTTTCCTTAGTTCCCTATTTTCAATTTCAAAACATGAATCATGTGATGTAAGAGAACAAGCATGTAAGTCTTCCTTAAGTTTTGTAGACTCTACTCTAAGCATGACAATTTCATCTTTCAAATCCTTAATCTTACTTCTAGCTTTAGCTAAGTCCATGTTGGTGCTAGAAATAATTTTAACTAAAATGGAGGAGGGTAAGCTGTATACCTCACTTACCGATACTTCTAACTCGGATGATGATGAAGCGCTTTCATCTTCACTGCTCGAGCTTCTTTCATCATCTGATGATTCTGAGTGGTTGACTGCCATGAGAGCAAAGCGAGACACTTGCTCCTCTTCTTCCTCCGAGGATGATGGATCATCCCAGGTCGCCTTGAGGTTGGTGGCACCCTTCTCCTTTCCCTTCGACCTCTTCTTGTCACCTTTCTTCTTCTCCTCCTTCTTTTCATCTCTTCTCTTTAGTTGAGGGCACTCGTTCTTCATGTGTCCCTCTTGGTGGCAGTTGTAGCAGATGATGTCCTTTGCCTTACCCTTGCCTTTGGACCCTTTCCTAGCATAAGACTTGTTAGAAAAACTTTTGAAAGCCCTATACATTTTTCTTACCATGAAAGCCTCTTGGTCGCTATCTATAGAGGCACTGGACTCCTCTGAGTCGGATGAGGAGGAGTAGACCACCTTCTTCTTCTCCTTCCTCTTCTTCTTCTCCTTTTCTGCAATAAAAGTTATACCTTTCTCTTTGGCCGAGACATTGGCTTGCTCGTGCAGTTCAAATTCACAGAATAGATCATCTAATTTAACTAAAGATAAATCCCTTGATACTTTGTAGGCATCAACCATTGATGCCCACAAAGTTATTCTTGGGAAGGCTTGTAGGACGTACCTGATGAGATCCCGATTTTCAATCTTTTCTCCAATCACATGGAGTTCGTTGATGATCTCCTTCACCCTTCCATGCAGTTGGCTGACAGTTTCGTTGCTCTTCATGGACAGGGATTGAGTTGGGTCACGAGCAAGTCCTTCTTTGCCCTTCTGGATTCGTTGGACCCTTCGTTCAGTTCAACGAGTTTGTCCCACAGCTCTTTAGCGCTCCTGAACAGCCCCACCTTGTTGAGTTGCTCCTTTGAGAGCCCGCACTGAAGTGTGGTGGTGGCCTTGACATTTGACTGCGCCCTCTTCATGACCTCCTTCGACCATGATCTCATAGGTGTCGGCTCTCCTCTTTCGTCGACGGGTGCATCGAATCCATCTACAATACTAATCCAGTTTTCAATGTCATTCATAAGATAGTACTGCATTCTACCTTTCCAGTATGCGAAGTCGTTCCCGTCGAAGAAGGGTGGCCGTGCAGTGCTGTATCCCTCTTGAAACACCATTTAACTTTGCTCCGGTCGACGGTGAGTTCTTCCGAAACGAACCTGGCTCTGATACCAATTGATAGATCGAAGACGTTGCTAGAGGGGGGGGGTGAATATCACTTTTTTGTTGATTCTCTACACAGAAGTTAGCGCAATACAAACAATAATATGCAAAGGAAGAGAGAGAGCAATGCAACACCGGAATTTACTTGGTATCCACCCAAATGGGTGACTAATCCAAGGATCCACGCACGTACTCCACCTCCACTATGAAAAGTCTCCTTCAGGTGGAGAAACCTTTACAATGGTGTTGTCTTCCTCTTTACAGAATACAATGATTAGAGAGAGAGGAAGATGAGAGGACTCTATGCACGAACATCACTTCGTTACAGTACAAAACCGTACCGTTCACGTGCAGAAAAGTCCTCTTTTTATAAGAGAACATGACAGACTCGCAGTCTATCCAGCCCCGCACCAGTTGACTGCCCCTGGGGCAGTCGACTGACCTAGCATTAATTGCTAGCCAATGTCTAGTTTTCGGGGACTGCCAGTCGACTGCCTCTGGGCCAGTCGACTGGTAAGAGGATGTAAGCTTTCTGTGAGTTTTGGCAGTCGTCTGCCCTCTGGCCAGTCGACTGCCGGCTCACTTACAACCATTCTTCACATTCTCCTTTACGTGTGCCTTCAGGTTCACTCCCATGGCTCGCCCCTTGAAGTCATCTTCCTCTGGCTCTCGTCCCTCAGATGCGCACACAAGCCTTCCCTTTTCTTGTCTCCATGCCACCCTTCACGTGTGTCCTTGAAGTCCACTTCCCGACTTGCCCTTGGAGTCCTCCTCCCTCAGCTCTCGTCCCTCGGATATGTTCACCATGTGTGATTCTCCAAGTCCTGCAAACTCAATCACACATATCAAATACAACATAACACTCTAACCTTAAACATATTCACACACACACACACATCAAAACCATGATCTTCCAATCATTCTAGGGCCAATTGCCTCAACAACCAGGTCTTAGTGCCCAACCTCACTCACCAGGTCTTAGTACCCAACTCTCGGTTAGGTCTTAGGTGTCCAGCTGACGCCGAGCAGAAAATAGATTATTCTGGGGCGAGAAGTTTCAGAGGGATTTACGAGAAAGAAATAAGAAAGTAATAACGAGATAAGGAGTAGCCAAAACTGGGCTTAAACCTTATTGAGAAAAACAAGAGCGAGAAGAGAAAAATAGAGATATAGCCGTAACGTGGCTTAAGCGAAGCAAATTGATTCAATATCTAAAAAACTTGTCCTAAACATCATCTAAGCATGAGTTTATATAGCACTCATATCCCTAAAAAAACTCTAAACCAACCAGACTTAGTCTCCTAAAATTTAGGAACAAATTTAACCAACAAAACTTAGTTTCCTAAGATTTAGGAACAAACTAAACAAAAATATATAACCAATTAAAAAAACCCAACAAGACTTGGTTTCCTAAGATTTAGGAACAAACTAAATAAAAATATATAACTAATTAAAAAACCCTAAATATATAAATCTGAATATTATTTTGGATCCCCTCCTGCATCAGTCTCCCGGAGTTGAAGAGAACTCGTCCTCGAGTTCGGCGTCTCCCTGATTGATGCTTCAGTGTAAAGGTGAACTCCTGAAAGTAATTTACCCACTTAGCGTGTCGACTACTCAACTTATGCTGACCGTTGATGTACTTCAAAGCCTCATGATCTGTGACTAAGATAAATTCCTTCTGCATGAGATAATGACGCCAATGCTTTAAGGATTGCTCAATAACATAGAATTCCAGGTCATAGGTAGAATAATTTTTCTTGGCACCAGATAGTTTCTCACTAAAGAAGGCAATAGGGCGTCCTGATTGACTTAGAACACTGCCAATGCCAATGCTAGATGCGTCACAGTTTACTTCGAACAATTTGTCAAAATCTGAAAGTGCTAGAACAGGTGCTTCGGTCATCTTTTGTTTCACCAGCTGAAAACTAGTCATAGCTGCTTCACTCCACTTGAACTCGCGCTCCTTGAGACACTCAGTTATATGAGCAATTAAGGTACTAAAGTTCTGAATGAACCGGCGATAGAAAGAGACCAACCCATGGAAACTTCGGACGTCATGAATGGTTTTTGGTGGTGGCCACTCTAAGATTGCCTCTATCTTTGATGGATCTGCACGGACACCCTCAGTAGACACTATAAATCCATGTAAAGAAACTGTAGTCGAGAAAAAAGAACACTTCCTTTTGTTGACGAACAAGGATTCCGCCTTAGCTTCTCAAAAATAGTTCGGAGGTGATCAAGGTGTAAAGCCCTCGTCGGACTATAAATAAGGACGTCGTCAAAGTATACAACTATGAATCTTCCCAGGAAAGGCCGCAATACCTGATGCATGAATCTCATGAATGTGCTGGGGCCATTGGACAATCCAAAAGGCATGATCATCCACTCGTACAACCCATGTTGTGTCTTGAAGGCTATCTTCCATTCATCTCCTGGCTTGATTCGAATCTGGTGGTATCCATTCTTCACAGTGATTTTGTTGATAGCCCGGCTATCAACACACATGCGCCATGAACCGTCTTTCTTTGGTACAAGTAGGGCAGGGACTGCACAGGGGCTCATACTCTCGCGAATATAGCCTTGTCTCAATAGCTCCATAACTTGTCGTTGTAGCTCTTCGGCATCCTTAGGGTTAAGATGGTATGTTGGTTGGTTAGGCAAGCTTGACCCCGAGACAAGATCAATCTGGTGCTGAATATCTCTCATAGGGGGAAGTCCTGGAGGAAGGTCTTCGACCATCAACTCAGCGAAGTCTAATAAGAGTTGTTGTACTTCAGCTGGTAGATCCGAGTTCGGGTCTATTACATTGCTTTTGAAAGGAAGCAAAGCATAGACTACATCTCTGTGCTTCATCTCATTCAAAAATTTGGACATAGAAAGTAGTGTAGAATTATTGGTTACCAAATTTGAAGGGGTTCCTTCTCGTCGGGGAGCCAATACGATGTTCCTCCCTTTGATGTTGAGGGTGTATGTGTTCTTCCGCTCATCATGAATGACGCTGCGATCATATTGCCACGGTCGTCCCAACAATACGTGACATGCGTCCATTGATACATCATCACACCATGTTCGATCATAATACTTGCTGCCAATAGAAAAAGATAAAAGACACCTCCTGTCTATGGTTACCTCACTTCCTTTACTTAGCCATGATAACTTGTAGGGTTTTGGATGACAATTTGTCTTCAAATGTAGCTTTTGAACAGCTTCTTCGGATACAATATTTTCACAGCTTCCACTATCAATGATCATCTTGCAAACTTTGTCGGCAACCGTGCACATCGTGTAAAAGATGTTGGTTTTCAGCCAATTATCTTCAGATTCTTCCTTAGGGACCAGTAGGCTCTTGCATACGATGAGAGTCTCATGACCATCGACATAAAGAACCTCGTCATCAATATCGTCATCATAAATCGGATCATCAATCTGTTCGAGTTCATCCTATATGTCTTCCTCAACTAGAAGAGTCTTGTTTTTTTGATCTGGGGATCTTTTACACTCCGAAATTCTATGCCCCTGTTCACCACATCGAAAACACTTGATAGTAGTCTTAGGGTTACCTTGTGGTGGCTGCTGAGAAGGGCGCGACTCTTGAGGGCGAATAACTTGATTGTTTTGATCGCTCCTAGTCGTCGGTCTTCGGTTTAGTTGTTTTTCAACTGTCAAGGCTCACTGATAGGCCTCCGAAATGGTCCAGAGTGAGTGAAGGCTCAGGGTGTCTTGTAAGGGTTGACGTAATCCCCCTAAATATCGCGCTACCATCTGCTCCTCGGTCTCGGACAAATCATTCCGAGCAATAAGCTGATAGAATTCCTCTGTATAGTCGTCTACGGTTCTAGCTCCTTGCCTCAAGGTATGGAGTCGTTGATACAATGTTTGGGTGTAGCCGAAGGGAAGAAATTGTGTTCTCATTAGTTTCTTCATTTTTTCCCAATCAGTGATTTTGGATTTACCTTGTCTCTCCCGTGATCGTCGAAGTTGCTCCCACCATGCTGAAGCTCGACCTTTTAACTTGATAACGACCAACTTTACTTTGATGTGATCAGGTACTTCTTTATATTCAAAAATCCTCTCTACTTCATTGATCCAATCAACGAAGCCTTCCGCTTGTAATGTGCCAAAAAAATCAGGAAGATCCACTCAGAAACCAAAGTCCCTAAATCGTTCCTCTCGACCATGGTGTTCCCGATATGTAGCACGACGATGATATGAGTTCTCGAAAGGAGACTCAGAGTTACCATCAGAGATCTCACGATCTTCAAGATCCCACGCTGCCAAACGTTGGGTTAATTCCGCAACTTGCTTCTGTAAATCCTCAATCATCATTATATCTTGGATACTACGATCACGGTGCTGGGCTTTCCTCAGTCGGAACCTGCCTGTTGCGACCACGACCACGCCCACGATGACCCTCCATTGGATCTTAATGTGCTCCGATACCAACTGACGCCGGGCAGAAAATAGATTATTCTGGGGTGAGAAGTTTCAGAGGGATTTACGAGAAAGAAATAAGAAAGTAATAACGAGATAAGGAGTAGCCAAAACTGGGCTTAAACCTTATTTAGAAAAACAAGAGCGAGAAGAGAAAAATAGAGATATAGCCGTAACGTGGCTTAAGCGAAGCAAATTGATTTAATATCTAAATAACTTGTCCTAAACATCATCTAAGCATGAGTTTATATAGCACTCATATCCCTAAAAAAACTTTAAACCAACCAAACTTAGTCTCCTAAAATTTAGGAACAAATTTAACCAACAAAACTTAGTTTCCTAAGATTTAGGAACAAACTAAACAAAAATATATAACCAATTAAAAAAACCCAACAAGACTTGGTTTCCTAAGATTTAGGAACAAACTAAATAAAAATATATAACTAATTAAAAAAACCCTAAATATATAAATTTGAATATTATTTTGGATCCCCTCCTGCATCACCAGCCCTCGACCAGGACTTAGTGCCTAGGTTAACTAGGACTTTGGTTCACTTTGGTACTCTTTTCTTGACTCACCCTTCCCTTGTTCAATGTATCACTGACTTAAGCATATTGTCAAACATTGAAACACTTAGAGGAGGACATCACTGATACATCTTGCACCAACAATCTTCCCCTTTTTGATGTTTGACAATATCTTAAGTTAGATTGGCTGAAGGGGCTAAGTTATAAATCTTAGGATAAAATGAAAAAAATAATCTAAGCTTTGAAAATATATTTTGATCCTTTGGGAGAAAATTCTAACTTCAGCTCACTCTCCCCCCTTTTTGAAAAAAACATTTTGATTTCATTTGATCCTTTGGTAAGAGAAAAAAAATTTCTAACTTAAGCGTACTCTCCCCCTTTGTCATATATCAAAAATCACCAAAACACTTGCACCAATAATGAAAATATTTTTTCTTTTAAAAGTACTTAGTATAAATCTTTGAAAGCATAGCAAAAGAGCTTGTTAACAAAACAATTGCACCAACAGAAAATTACTTTTACTTTAATTGCACTAAAAAAATCCGCTTTGAAAAAGTATTGTGCAATTTGGAGAAATATTTTGTATTTGTAGGAAAATATTTTGAACTTAGAAAATTCTCGCTCTTAGACAACTATTGCCTAAGATTTTTCAAAAGATTGCACTCATAAAAAGATGTTGAAAAAATGTTGAAAACAGTGCATTTAGAAGAATACTCTGAAAAATGTTGAAAAAATTTGAAAGATATTTTACACTTAACACATTTTCACTTTGAAAAAGAAAAAGATTGTTCTTTAGTATTTTGAAAAATATCTGCACTTTTAAAAAAATCTTCGTTCTTTGTAAACATTAGTACATTGAAAAATACAAGTACTTTTGAGAAATATTATGTATTTTTGAAAAAATATAATTACTTTTGAAAAATATTATGCATTTTTGAAAAATATTATGCACTTTTTGAAAAATATAATTACTTTTGAAAAATATTATGTACTTTTTGAAAAATATAATTAATTTTAAAACATAATATTTTACTTGACTTGGTTTCTTTTCCAGTCTGACATAATCCTAGGAAACCTTGTTAACTACAAGGATATTTCCTTAAGTGTCCTGGAAATTCTCCAAACTCAAGTAAATATTATTTCAAAGAGTATTTAGAAAGGATTTTATAAGCCACAAAAAAATTTGAAAAACAAACTAATAGTATTTTGAAAGACAAATTATTTATGTTTTCAACAGGATTTTGAAAATATCGTGCATAAAAACATATTATTTTAAAATGTTCAATAACTCTTTTAATTTGACCTCCCCCTAAACTTGACCCAGTCCTAGGAAGCTTGTTGACCACAAGTACTCTTCCTCTGAGTCTTTAGGGTTTGGTTTAGATCAAAAGAATTATTTAATAATTTCAAAAATAATTGCCAAAAAAAATTTAGAAAAATACTTGTCAGACAGTTTTCTTTTGACTTAGACTCCTCCTAAATTTGACACATCCTAGGAGTCTTTGTAGATTATGAAGAGGATTTCCTTTGTGTCTTTAGGGTTTATCAAGATCAAAAGGGAAATAAACACAAATTTTGACAAATATTTTGAAATGTTAGTGATATAATACTGTTTGTTTTTTGAAATAATTTTGAAAGCCTTATTTTGAGATGATAAATTTTAAAACATAAGGTTTAAAAAGAAACAAAAAAAAAACTCCCCCTGTCTCCGACACCATATGACTCTATCTAAGTGTCTTAAGGGACTCTAGTGTTGACCTAAAGGCTTGTGTCTATTGTGTAGGTCAAACACATTCTCGAAAAGATATAATTTTGAAATTCTATCATATATAGACAATTAGACAAGCATGAAATCCATAAAAACATTATTATGTTAAAGCACTATTTTGAAAATAGATTTTTAGAAAAATATTCTAAGAATTTTGGAAAGTAATTTTGAAAAATATTTTTCAATTCATTAGTCATTAACATCTCACCCATTTTAGATATCTCAGTACAAGCAAGCATGGTTGCCTTATGGGTATATTGTGAGATGCTTGAATAATTTTTCTTAATTTATTGTTAAATCTAAGAGTTAATCAAAACTTGTGTTAGATTCAAATTTATCAAATAGTAAATTGAATTTTATTTTCAGAAATTGGCTTCTATCAACAACCCTTTCCACGACAAAGCCTTTTATCGAAAATTCATTTTCAAACTACTTCTTGAAAAATTTTGGTCTAACTAGCTTAGGTCTTGGATCGGTAGCTTCGACTAGTTCCACCAGACTAAACAGACCAAGTAGGATACACCTTACCTTACTTGACCTTATTAGAAGGGCTTCCCTAACGTACTATCATCTCACCTCCACCTAATACTAGGTTGTTCAAGGTTTAATTAGTCTTTTTCCTATAACCGTTCTAAATCATGCATGAACTTAAACATGAATGACATGACATATATTAAAAAATAGCAGATGCATGACATGACAGTTATGCATGAGTCAAACAATTCAAATCATTTTACTTAAGTTTCTAATAATGTATCAAATTTTCGATTTGATACATGTCGTGTGAACCCGCGAATATGTCAACCCACTTTGACATATTTAATTTTATTAATCTAATTGTTGCAGTTTGGGTAAGATTTTATTTAATTCGAGTTTAAGTTATTTAAGAATTAATTGGATTGACATCAAATTAATTAAGAAGTTGAATTAACTAAGAATTAATTAAAGTTGAATTAATTACGAAGTAATTGAAGTTAATTAATTAAGAATTAATTGAAGTTAATTAATTAAGTATTAATTGAAGTTAATTAATTAAGAATTAATTGAAGTTGAATTAATTAAGAAGTAATTGAAGTTAATTAATTAAGAATTAATTGAAGTGAATTAATTAAGAATTAATTGAAGTTGAATTAATTAAGAAGTAATTGAAGTTAATTAATTAAGAATTAATTGAAGTTAATTAATTAAGAATTAATTGAAGTTGAATTAATTAAGAAGTAATTGAAGTTAATTAATTAAGAATTAATTGAAGTTAATTAATTAAGAATTAAATGAATTTAATTAATTAAGAATTAATTGAAGTTGAATTAATTAAGAATTAATTGAAGTTGAATTAATTAAGAATTAATTAAAGTTAAATTGATTAAGGATAAATTAAAATTAAATTAATGAAGGATTAACTAAAGTTAAATTTATTAAGGTTTATTTAAGGTTGAAATAATTAAGGTAAAAATTGTTAAGATTTAATTAGATTTAGATTTCAAAATTTCTGGGTTAAATAATAATTGTGGGTCTAGCTTTATCATTTTCATTATTTCAAAAATATCTGATTCATTTACTATTTCTTCTTTATTTATCTTTTCAAGTTTTTCTAACAATTCTGATTTTTTTGAATCTTTGTAAATTTTGTTAACAATAGCCTTGATTGTAGAAAATTCAATCTCCTCCTCATCCTCAAGATCAAGATCATATCCTTCTACATCTTCATAATAGGTGGAGTAATTTGGGCTACTAGTTAATATTTCAGGATTATCCAAGAAAATAATTAAATTATTATCTAAAAGAATTTCATTTTCAATATCCTCAGAAAAATTATTTTTATCCTCAGAAAAATCTTCAGAAATATTTTCAATGTTATCCTTAAGATTTTCAGAAATAATTTCAGGATTATCCTTAAGATTTTTAGAAATAATTTCAGGATTATTCTTAAGATTTTCAGAAATAATTTTAGAAATATCAGTAAAATTATCAGATTTAATTTCAGAATTATCATTAAGATTATCAGATTTAATTTCAGAATTATCAAAATTAATTTTAGAAATTATTGAATTAACATTAAGGATTAAACAGTTGATTTCTGATATTTTAACATTATCTACATTTTGTAACTGATCATGCAAAATATTGATTTGATTATTTACAAAGTTTAATTTTTCAGAAACATTATCTAAGCTATCTACATAGGATAGTGCAGGAATTTAAAAATTTTTCGGAACGTAAATTTTGCGTACCTTTGCCGGACACTTATTTTTGTAGTGTTCGTACTTTTTGCATTTGAAGCATTTGATGTAGCTTTTGTCTCACCGGACTCCGGGTGCTGGTACTTCCTTTGTCGCCGGAGATGTAGACCGAGTCTTACGAGTAGGACACTGATTTTTATAGTGTCATCTCTCCCTGAACTTAAACCATGTGATATGAAATTTAAAAATTGACATTTAAAAAAATATACCTGATTCACCCCTGGGCTCCCCCTCAACTCCTGGCGTCTTTGCTCCGTCGACTGTTAGTCCGGTGAAGAGCGACCAGGCTCTGATACCACTTGTGGGGACCGGTGCCGTCGATAGAGGGGGGGGGTGAATATCGACTTGTAAAAACCTTCGGAAACTTGTCATAAACTCATCTTTTGGATCTTCATTCTAGACTCAGAGTTAGTAGCACAGCGGAAAACAAAACAGAATAATAAAGATGACACAAAATGCAAACGGGATTTTTACTTGGTTCCGAACCCCCCAGGGTCAGTACATCCAAGGCCTAAGCACGGGAACGCCCGCCCACTAATGGTCTCCATTTCAGACTTTCCAGAGGCGGAGAAACCCGTCTTATAGTGCACAATTTACAATCAAAAGGATATAGAAAAATAATGCAGAATTGTAAATTCAAACCAAACAAGAAGAGTTGAAGACTCGGCTGATCTAGAACTCCGAAGTGCAGCGCACTTCCTCCCGGAGCTTCCTTGGTCGTAGAGCTTCGTCGTTAGCGCTTTGTCGTCACTTGGAAGGCTCAGAATGATTTTTGAATGTTGTCCTGAGTTGGGGGGTTGAAGCCCCTTTTATAGGCCTGGTATAGGGCGCCTGTGATCAATGAGGTGCCTCATAGAGCTGGTCAAACCTCATCTTCGCGCCGAACTCGCAGCAGCCGATAAGGCTTTCAACCAGGGCACCTGGACATACAGGGCGCCTGAATGAATGAGGCACCTGGTTCATGAGGCGTCTTGTTTCATTGAGGCGCCCTGGTTGATGGGGCGCCTAGCAGCCTTGTTTCTAGCCTTGTTGTGTGTTTGTTTGCCTGCTTTGTCTTCCATTTTAAGTACCTGCAAGATACATAAATACAAGGCAAACACATGTACAATCTTAGCCTTAACGAAATGGTTCTGACTTCGGATTTCTGTGAAACCCTAGGTCGAACCGACGCCTAAGTTCCCATCCACGGGAACGCGCCTTTCACCTACTCCTCTTAGGAGACGGTTGCCACCCAGCCCATCCGGTTGGACTTTTACTTAGCCTTCGATACTCTCGGATCTTGAGACGTCCGAACCTCGACCCGTCTCTACTTCTGTCCTTAGTCATCGCTCAGCTAAGTTGCTCAATCCCTCGGACCAAGACTTCATGCCCAAACCCTAGGTCCAGGACTTTTGCCTAGCCTCACTCACCAGGTCTTAGTGCCCAGCTTCACTCACCAGGTCTTAGTGTAAGATCGTTACGGTTTGCTAGAGGGGGGGGGGGGGGGGTGGATAGCAATTTTCTTGATCTTTCTCTACAAAAGGGTTAGCACAATACAAACATACAATGAACAATAAGAAAACAATGCTAACACAGAGATTTACTTGGTATCACCCCTAAAGGTGACTAATCCAAGAATCCTTTGGTGGATCATGACCCGGATACCCTCCGGCTAGCCCTTGTCGATCCATGTGGGTGGAGAAATCTCGCCACAATACCTCGACAATATCTGAGCCCTTAGACTACTATTTGGCCTTTAACCAAAGCCAAATTCGTCAAACCTTTCAGCCAACATGAAGTCCTCTTAAATATAACTAAGGCTGAAACCCTCCCCACCAGTCGACTGCTCCCAGGGCAGTTAACTGGTGCCAGCCAAACAGCAATCCAACGGCTAGCTGTAACGGCTAGTTTTTGACTTTACCAGTCGACTGTGTTGGATCGAAAAGAACGATAGAGGGTGGGGGTGAATATCGTAAAACGTTTGGATTCATAGAAGAGAATTAGCAGCGGAAATAAATAAATTAAAACACACGCGAACACCACGATTTTACTTGGTTCGGAGTCGCGGTCGGCTCCTACTCCAAGGCCTACGGTCGTTGACCGTTTACTGTAGACAATTCCATATGTGCGCAAAAACAGTTTACAAAATGCATTACAAGAATAGTACAGTAAACTTAAAAGCAGCTCTTCGTTACCGACGTCCGGTGTAGATTGTATTTTCGGAGCAGAGGGACGTCGTCGGCGCTTGTATCTCGAGTCGGGAGGTTTCCGGAGCAAAGCGCGGGAGTAGAAGAGCGTGAATGCGTTGGAAGAATTGATTGTTCAAGCCTTGGGGTCGAGGGGCCTTTTTATAGCCTCTGGGGGCGCCCGAAACGTCGGGGCCCCCCCCCACATGTCAACCGATCCGAGCATCTCTCGGTCAGCCGTTATCCCTTCGGGATCGGGCTGAGGTTTGACTGGGGGGCGCTCGGGACGCTAGGGGCGCCCGGTTTGACTCTATCCGCTGGCTTCTCGCTGGCTTGACTTTTATCCACTTCGTTGGCTTGAGCTCGGGGTGCTCGGACCATCCGGGGCGCCCGGGAGCATGGGGGCGCCCGGGAGCACGGGGGCGCCCCGCCCAGTTAGCTTCTGAAGCGTACATTTGCTCCACTTCGTTTGTATTCACCTTGGGGGTGCCCGGGACACTCCGGGCGGCCTACTCAGCTTCTGCCTCACTCCTTTGAGGCTCTCTGAGCTGCAGACACTCGTTCCTTCGGTCCTGTATCCAGGGTTAGTCCAAAATAATACAGAGCAATAATAATTTCTCTCTCTATTTTTTTATCACATCTATCTTATCTTATTTTTTTCTCTCTACTTTTTATCTTTATTTTCTCTATTATTGTATTTTCTCCTATTTTTTTTCTTCTAATTTCTTTTTTTTATCTTACTTCTCATAATTTCTCTCTGTATTTTTCTAATTTATCTCTTAACTCATTTTATTTCACTTTCTCTATTTTATAATAATTCTATTATTTTAGGTAACTTTAAAATTATTATGGATTCTCATTACTAAAGTTAAACTGAACCAAACATTATCAATGACAATAATTTTCATTCCAGGATTTGAACCAAACACTACCAATGGAATCACGATTCTCATTCCCATTGACCCCTCAATGAATCCCATTACTATTTTGATTAACAAATTTGAACCAAACGCCCCCTTAGTTTTATACAACCTTAGCTGTCTTGGTTCTGACTTTGGGTCTCCGAAATGGAGCCCTAGGTCGAGTCGACGCCTACTGTTCCCTCGACGGGGAACGCGTCCTCACCTACTCCTCTCAGGAGAGTTTACCTTTTGCCAACCGGCTCCTCCGGTTGGACTTTTGCCCGATACACCTAACCAGGTCTTCGTGCCCACCCTCCGCAGGTCTTCGTGCCCACCTTCTGAGCAGGTCTTTGTGCCCACCTTCCGAGCAGGTCTTCGGTGCCCGGCTCCTTGCTAGGGCTTCGTGCCCAGTCCTCGACCAGGACTTTGTGCCCACCTTCCGAGCAGGTCTTCGATACCCAGCTCCTTGCTAGGGCTTCGTGCCCAGTCCTCGACCAGGACTTCGTGCCTAGTGTACCTAGGACTTCTTTTCCTGTAAACTTAGTGAACATGTTAGAAAAACATAATATCTTAACTTTTGAACCCTTTTGCCATTATCAAAACACAGGTTCGACTTGAGTGCTGTCTGTGTTGGATTGTGAAAACCGATAGAGGGGGGGGGTGAATATCGGAAATCGTTCTTTTTCAGAAAACTAAGAGTAAGTGCACAGCGGAAATAAAGATAAGAGACACAGCACAAAGACACAGTGGTTTTTACTTGGTTCGGAGCCTGTGTCGACTCCTACTCCAAGGCCCACGGTCATTGACCGTTTACTTTGGGCAATTCTATATCAGGCGCAAATAGTTTACAGAAAGTTATTACAGAATTTAGTACAGTAAACTTAAATAGCTCTTTTTACCGACGTCCGAGGAAGATCGACTTTTTCCGGAGCAGCAGGACGTCGTCGGCTCGAGTTGGGAGGATTCCGGGGTGAAGCGCGAGAGCAGAAGAGCGTGGAAGCTTTGTATGGAAGTTGTTGTTGAAGCTTGGGGTCGAGGGGTGCTATTTATAGCACCTAGGGCGCCCTGGACGTCGAGGGCGCCCTGCCACGTGTCAGCCGATCCGCACTTCGCTCGGTCAAGCTTTATCCCACCTAAATAGGGATGAGTTTTGACCTCTGGGGCGCCCTGGTCGCTGAGGGCGCCTTCATTGACGCGGTCTTCTCGGCTGGATAGAGTTGATCGGCCTTGCTGGCAAAGGCGCGAAGTGCCTTGGCACCTGAGGGCGCCCTGGGCGCTCGGGGTGCCCTGGCTGCAGAGGGCGCCCTGGATGCAGAGGGCGCCCCGGCCAGTGGTTAGCCGAACTCCTTTTTGCCTTACTTGTTTCTTGTTCACTGTGGAGGCGCCCTAGACACTCAGGGCACCCTACTCAGCTGCTGCCTCACTCCTTTGAGGCTCTCTGAGCTGCAAACACACGTTCCTTTGGTCCTGCATCCAGGGTTAGTCCGAAAACAAAATAAAGCATTAATTTATACAGCCTTAGCTGTCTTGGTTCTGACTTTGGTCTCCAAAATGGAGCCCTAGGTCGAACCGACGCCTACTGTTCCCTCGACGGGGAACGCGTCCTCACCTACTCCTCTCGGGAGATTTTACCTGATGCCAACCGTTCCTCTGGTTGGACTTTTGCCTGACGGTCCTTTGTCAGGTCTTGGATGCCGAGCTGTCCTTCGCCCGGAGCCTAGCATTCCTTCGCTAGGGCTTGGATACTGGCTGTCCTTCGCCAGTTGCCTAGCAGTCCTTCGCTAGGGCTTGATACTGGCAGTCCTTCGCCAGTTACCTAGCAATCCTTCGCTAGGGCTTTCTTTCCTAGCATTCCTTTGCTAGTGCCTTGCAGTCCTTCGCTAGGGCTTTTCCTGCACACTTGATTAACTTGTTAGAAAACAAGAAGGACTTAACTTTTGAGCTATGTTGCCATTATCAAAACACAGGTTTGACTTAGGTGCATTCTGCACTAACAATCTCCCCCTTTTTGATTTATGGCAACCCTAGTTCAAAAAGTTAAGTTTTAAGCAAAACATGAAAAAAGTTTTAACTTTTGTTCCCTCCCCCTGGAAGGAATCTCCCTCTAGATTTTTTAAAAATTCGTGGGGTTTAAAAACTTTACTTGTAGTTAAAAACTTTTGAAAATGTTAGCTTATGTAGGAATTTCAGTTTTTATACAGTTTTGAAAAACTTAAGCTTTAGAGTACTTAAGAAAAAAATTTTTGAAGGCTTGAGTAAGAATCTTGCAGCTAGAGTACTTAGCAATCATTTTAAAACTTTTTAAGAAATTTTGAAACTAGAGTACTTAGGCAAAATTTTGAAAGCTTTAAGAACTTAAGTACTTCTTCAAAAAGTTTAAGCTTTTAACGAAAGGAAAAGTATGTTTTTTGAACCTTTTTGAATAAAGGAAAAATTTTGAAAACTTTTGAAAGCTTAAGTATTTTTTCAAGAAGTTTTTCAAGAAGTTTAAACAAATTCTGATAGCTTAAGTAATAATTTTGAAGGACTTGAATACTTAGCAAAATAAGCTACAGTTTTGAAGGACTTGAATACTTAGCAAAATTTTGAAAGCTTAGGTTTAAAAAAACTTTTGAATACTTTTTGAATAAAGGATATAGCAAAATTTTGAAAGCTTTAGGTTTAAAAAAAAACTTTTGAATACTTTTTGAATAAAGGATAGAGTTACGAAAATAAAATTTTGAAAACTTTTTACTCTCTCCTTTCCTATCTCTCCCCCTTTGCCATATATCAAAACAAATAAATATTGCAGAGATAATGGAAATGAGTAAGATTTTGCTGTACTGAACCAAATCATAATTAGACTTAAACCACAATCATTCAATTTTCTTTATAGGGACCTGTCTAACCCACTTAGCTACTTACTAACTGTTATAAACAGTAGTTTTTGCTAGGGTTAGTCAAATTAAGTGTTTCTGTTCAAGTTAGATTTTCTAAACTTGACACTTAACTTGATTGCTGTATAAGTTGTATTTAGTGCCCCAATTACTGCAGATGTACTGACTTAAAGCATCTTGAATTAAGGCAAAGACCTAAGCATCTCAACCCTTTCTAGGTTATCACTCAAAAGTACCCTAAGGTACTTGTGAGATGCTGGCTTCTAAGTCTATAGGTGCATGCAGTTCTAGGGTTAGGGCCTAGGCTATGTTCATTTTCGAAAAAGCCCTAATTTTTAAAAGGGGTAGTTTTGAAATAAAAACTAAGTTGAAAAAAAATGAAAATTGATTTTGAAATTAAGTAAAGCAGTTTTTCAAATTCTATTTTGAGTAAAAAAACAAGTAGAACAGTAATAGAAGAAAATGTAGTTTAATCTATTCTACTGAACACAATCCTAATTGCAAAAAGAACAAGTACTCATAAACTGGTCAACAGAGAATAAAGCAGATGTTCAAGGTTCAACACAAGTCAAATAGTCAAACACCAGTTAACCCTACTGAGTAGGGGTAGTCAAATAGGTACAATGCTAAGTGAATCTAAGATGAAGGACCGGGATGATCAGACGGGCCCGGCTGCCATGCATCAAATCGTGCCATCATCTCTATGTATCGTGCGTCAGCCACTTCTCGATCAGCTCGACGAGCTTCCATCTGCTCTAGGTGGTAGGCTTCGACCTCCTCTCGAAGACTCTGAACCTTTGTGTCTAAATGTGTCACTATCTGATAGAGTGTCAGTGGAGCGGGCTCGTCGATATGTGCTCGGGCTGCTGCGGCTACATCTGCGACATCGTACTCAACCTCCTCGTCCGAATCGATCTGGGGAGCTGCTCTCTGACGTCTCCAGGACAAGACCCCGGTACCGGACACCTCTATACCTGCTAGGGCGAAGTTTCTATAGCCTATTTTATCGTAGTCGGTCAGATCGGTCATTTCTCCCTCAGTAATGTTCCTACCATGGTAATGTAATAGGGATGTGATAAAGTGGCAGTATGGTGTGCGTACCCGCCCTTGCGTGGTCACACTGGATGCGTGTAGGATAGTGTGAAACATATGAAGTCCTATATCAATATCTAGCTGGTGAATCAGGGCGTACAGGAGAAAGGTATGGAATGGTCGCATAGTGGTGACGTCCCTGGTGGATAATGGTAGAATACATCGGACTAAGACCCTATATAGGGCGTAGTCCTGGACCTCTAAGTCGACTGACTGAAATCGTCTGGCCACTGGTTGCCTAAAGAAATATGAGTGTAATGTATCTAAGGTAATGTGAGAATAAGGAGCATCAAAGGGAGGCTCCCTAGGAGGATAACAACAGAAGTTGGACTGCGAGGGTCGTATTCCTAGAAATCGGTTCAGTAATGTTGGTGTGATAGTTAGGGGAATGCCTTGAACCATGGTGGAGAACATGAGATTATCCTGTCTAATGATATTATTGTAAAATTCTGTGCATAAGGAAGTATTGATTGGGTGGGTGCAGAATATGAGATTGTCGAGTTGGTAATGGTTTATAACGTTCATAGCTAGGGGACAGGATTGGGTGAAGAATGACCTATTCAAGTAACTTGTCTTGATATGTTTATAGGTGGTACGAGAGAACTTATTGCACAATTCTAAATTGGGAAACCTAGGATCAGGACTAGGTTGAGTACCGGGTTCTGCCTGATTAGGTCGGCGTCTTCTAAGGAAGAATGTACACTTGCATTTAACGAAAGACTTAAAAAGAAATTAACTTAATTAAAATTTATACCGGGTTGCTCGGGGAGGCATTGTTGAGAGCTTGAGAGTGTTGCTAGATCTCTTGGAAGATAGAGAGTTGAGGAGAAGGAGATTTGGGTGTGAAGAGGAAAAGGGGAATGGGATCCCTTTTATAGGCAGATTTGGGCGCCCTTTATCGGGAGGGCGCCCTGTCTGTTGAGGGCGCCCTGCATGGGGAGGGCGCCCTGCGCAGGCCTGTACGTCGCTTTTTGGCAGCTTTCTGCCGTTTGAAGGATTGTACGTAGGCGCCCTGCCTGACGAGGGCGCCTTGACCGGGCCTGCAGCTGCCTTTTGGCAGCTTTCTGTGATTAAAGGCCTGTGGGAGGGTGCCCTCCACGACGAGGGCGCCTTTCGTGCGTCTGCAGCTGCCATTTGGCAGCTTTTGACCAGTCTGGGGGCGCCCTAAAGCAATTGGGCGCCCTATGGGCTGTTTTGTCCCTAAAGGATTGATTTTGACCGGATTTGACCTAATTTAAGTGTTTTGACCAAGGTTTGTCTATATTGTCCGAGGTTTGACTGCTTTGTCTGTAGTTTGACTTCTTTGATCGTAGTTTGACTTCTTTGACCATAGTTTGACTGTGTTTATCATTGGTTATGATTAGGATTTAACTATAATACAGGGAATCATAGTTGAGTTTTAATTTAACTGTCTCACCCAAATCTAGGGTTTTCAATCACGTTAGCCTTATGGTTTTCGTGAGACAAGTTTTGATAGTTAAGTTTATTTTGAAAATTTTGATTAATTTTGAAAACAATTAAATTAATTTTGAAATTTTTGAAAAGATGTTTAAATTTACACTTAACTGAAATTTTGTGTTAGATTCGAATTTGACAAAAATTAATTTGAATTTGAATTTCAAAAATTGACTTCCAGGTCTTGGCGAGGCACTAGGCCTTCTTTGGCCGAAGCCTTATGGGATCATCCACCCTTTCCTTGACAAAGTCTTTTAATGAAATTTCATTTTCAAAATTAATCTTTGAAAAATTTCTGGTCTAACTAGTTTGGATTTTGGATTGGTAGCTTCGGCTGGTTTCACCAGTCTAAAGAGACCAAGTAAACTTGATCTTATTAGAATTGGTTTCCCCAACGTACTATCATCTCACCTCCACCCAATACTATTTTTTCAAGTTTCAGTTATGTTTGTTTGGTCCTTAAACTAGCCTAAGTCTAAGCATGGTAAATTGCAGAAATTAAATAAACAAGCAAACAATCATATTGCAAAAAAAATTTATCTAATAATGAATATAGTTTTCAGTTTGGCTCCCCCTGGACTAAAGCCACGGTGATAGTTAGGCAAGATGTGAATCTTGTCCTTGGGGATCCAATACTGATTTGATCCAGTCGGTTTGTTCAGGCATAGTTTAGGTACCCATGCCTGAATTTTACCTCTGGACTGATTCAGTACAGCAAGGTATGATCTTTGCCGAGATTTGGTTCTATAGCCCAATCCGGATCGATTTAGAACTGATTTCTGTTTTCCAAGGATCATGTCAAGACCTTTGGAACTAGATGTAAATCGTTCTAATGCTGATCTAAGATCCTTAACCTGAGTTTTCAGGGAGGAGTTTTCCTTTTCAAGTTTTTCAACTTGAGTAGGAGTTCCTTCCTGAACCTTCTCGGTTAAGGGTTTAGAGTCAGCTCCCTCTTTCAGGAGTTTTACTTCCTGTCGGAGGGATTCGACTCGGAGTTTGGCTTTTGCCAAATCTCGAGAAAGAAAAGAAATTAATTCAGTTAATTGCGATCTATTAAAACCTGTTACCTTAATTTCTCCGTCCTCTGTAAAAGTTAGCTCGCCGTCGTCCTGTTCTGATTCTGACTCAGTTTCGACGTTTTCTGAGGCGGTCAGGGCTAGTAGGTTGGACTGGGGTGCCTCTTCTTCTTCTTCTGAGGAAGACTCGTCCCAGGTTGCTTGCAGTGCCTTCTTTTTTCTCGTCCTTTTTGTCTCCTTTAGGTTAGGGCACTCTGACTTGTAGTGGCCCTTTTTCTTGCACTCGTAGCAGGTCACATTAGGCTTGTTCGCGGGTTCAGCTGGTTCATCCTTTCTTCGGCCGGTTCTCCGTGTGTTGGCTTGATTTTTCAATTTTTTGTAGTAACTTCGGGCCAATCGGACCAGCTCAGATTGATCTGCTTCTTCATCTTCTGCGTCTGAATCAGAGTTGAGCTCAGGTTCAGATTGAGGTTTCTTTTTTGTCGCTTTTCCAGTTTTTCCTGCAAAAAAGGCAATACTCTTCTCGGCCATATTGCAGTTAGTCTGCTCATGAAGTTCTAACTCTGAAAATAATTCGTCTAATTTAATTTTGAAGAGATCCCTAGAGACCTTGTATGCATCTACCATAGATGCCCACAAGGTGTTTTTAGGGAAGGCGTTTAGAGCATACCTTATTAGGTCACGGTTTTCAACCTTGTGACCTATTGTGTGAAGACCGTTCATTACCTCTTGGATTCGTGCGTGGAGCTGGGTTGCTGTTTCGTTGTCCGCCATCTTGATAGTGTATAATTTGTTCAGGAGCAGATCCCTCTTGCTGATCCTGGTGTCTGAAGTCCCTTCGTGCAGCTCGATCAGTTTTGTCCATAGCTCCTTTGCACTGTTAAAGGGGCCCACGCGGTTCAGCTCTTCCTTTGTCAGCCCGCATTGTAGGGTTTGTGTTGCTTTTGCGTCGGCTTCTATCTTTCGCTTTAGGGTGTTGTCCCACTCCGAGTAGTTTTGAGGTAGTCCTTCGGCGTTTTTGGGGATCTCCAGACCGGACTGGATGATGATCCACATGTCCACCTGAGTTTTCAGGTGGACCTCCATACGACTTTTCCAGTAAGAAAAGTCTTCTCCACTGAAAAGTGGAGGTCTGGCGGTGCTGAATCCCTCTTGCATAGCCATTTAAGCTGAAAAAGAAAACTACTAGAAAAATGTCCCAAGACTTGGTCTTGGATTAGTAGTGCGGGATAAGGGAAATAAAATATCGAGGGGTGTTGCACCAACCTCGATTAACGAAAGAAATTCGAACGAAAAAAAATATTTAAAAATTCAAAAAAAAAATTTAAGAAAATCCGAAAAGAAATTTTCAAACTGGTGGTTGCACCAAGTTTGAACTTCCCGCTCTGATACCACTTGTTGGATCGTGAAAACCGATAGAGGGGGGGGGTGAATATCGGAAATCGTTCTTTTTCGGAAAACTAAGAGTAAGTGCACAGCGGAAATAAAGATAAGAGACACAGCACAAAGACACAGTGGTTTTTACTTGGTTCGGAGCCTGTGTCGACTCCTACTCCAAGGCCCACGGTCGTTGACCGTTTACTTTGGGCAATTCTATATCAGGCGCAAATAGTTTACAGAAAGTTATTACAGAATTTAGTACAATAAACTTAAATAGCTCTTTTTACCGACGTCCGAGGAAGATCGACTTTTTCCGGAGCAGCAGGACGTCGTCGGCTCGAGTTGGGAGGATTCCGGGGTGAAGCGCGAGAGCAGAAGAGCGTGGAAGCTTTGTATGGAAGTTGTTGTTGAAGCTTGGGGTCGAGGGGTGCTATTTATAGCACCTAGGGCGCCCTGGACGTCGGGGGCGCCCTGCCACGTGTCAGCCGATCCGCACTTCGCTCGGTCAAGCTTTATCCCACCTAAATAGGGATGAGTTTTGACCTCTGGGGCGCCCTGGTCGCTGAGGGCGCCTTCATTGACGCGGTCTTCTCGGCTGGATAGAGTTGATCGGCCTTGCTGGCAAAGGCGCGAAGTGCCTTGGAACCTGAGGGCGCCCTGGGCGCTCGGGGCGCCCTGGCTGCTGAGGGCGCCCTGGATGCAGAGGGCGCCCTGGCCAGTGGTTAGCCGAACTCCTTTTTGCCTTACTTGTTTCTTGTTCACCGTGGAGGCGCCCTAGACACTCAGGGCGCCCTACTCAGCTGCTGCCTCACTCCTTTGAGGCTCTCTGAGCTGCAGACACACGTTCCTTTGGTCCTGCATCCAGGGTTAGTCCGAAAACAAAATAAAGCATTAATTTAAACAGTCTTAGCTGTCTTGGTTCTGACTTTGGTCTCTAAAATGGAGCCCTAGGTCGAACCGACGCCTACTGTTCCTTCGACGGGGAACGCGTCCTCACCTACTCCTCTCGGGAGATTTTACCTGATGCCAACCGTTCCTCTGGTTGGACTTTTGCCTGACGGTCCTTTGTCAGGTCTTGGATGCCGAGCTGTCCTTCTCCCGGAGCCTAGCATTCCTTCGCTAGGGCTTGGATACTGGCTGTCCTTCGCCAGTTGCCTAGCAGTCCTTCGCTAGGGCTTGATACTGGCAGTCCTTCGCCAGTTGCCTAGCAATCCTTCGCTAGGGCTTTCTTTCCTGGCATTCCTTTGCCAGTGCCTAGCAGTCCTTCGCTAGGGCTTTTCCTGCACACTTGATTAACTTGTTAGAAAACAAGAAGGACTTAACTTTTGAGCTATGTTGCCATTATCAAAACACAGGTTTGACTTAGGTGCATTCTGCACCAACAGTCTGCACCAATAATCTCCCCCTTTTTGATTTATGGCAACCCGATTAAAAAGTTAAGTTAATCAGAACAGTTAAAAATTTTTTTCCTCCCCTTGGAAGGAATCTCCCTTTAAATTTTTCAAAGAGTTCGTGGGGTTTTAAGAAAAATTCTAAGTCTAAAGATGGAATTAGTTTTTCAAACACTTTAGAACAGTTTTCAAAAGAAACATATTTTCCAAAATATGGTCGTGTAATTTTTGGAAAATTTATACTTAGAAACATTTTGAGAGCTTTAAGTTTTGAGTACTTAACCCAATTTTTGAAAACTTAAGTTTCAAGTACTTAGGAAAATATTTTTGAAAACTTGAGTTTCAAGCACTTAGGAAAATTTTTGAAAACTTAAGTTTCAAGTACTTAGGAAAATTTTTGAAAACTTAAGTTTCAAGTACTTAGGAAAATATTTTTGAAAACTTAAGTTTCAAGTACTTAGGAAAATTTTTGAAAACTTAAGTTTCAAGAAGTTTTTTTCTTTTTTTTTTTTTGAAAACTTAAGTACTTTAGACAAAATTTTGAAAACTTAAGTTTTAAGTACTTAGGAGAATTTTTTAAAACTTAAGTTTCAAAACAAATGATAACATTTTGAATTTAACAAAATTTTAAAGTTTCAAAACAAACAAAATTTTAAAGTTTCTCTCTCCTTTCCTATCCCCCTTTGCCATATATCAAAAAATAAAGTAATATTGAAAAGATAAATTGTATAATTGCAGAAAGAAAATTGCTAAATTGCATAATTTGCTGTACTGAACCAATACAGGATATGAACTAAATCAAACCAATTTCAATTTTCTCTTTTAGGGTCCTGTCTAACCCAATTAGCTACTTACTAACTGTTATAAACAGTAGTTTTCGCTAGGGTTAGTCAAGTGTTCTGTTCAAGTTAGATTTTCTAAACTTGACACTCAACTTGATTACTGTGTAAGTTGTATTTAGTGCCCCAATTACTGCAGATGCACTGACTTAAAGCATCTTGAATTAAGGCAAAGACCTAAGCATCTCAACCCATTCTATGTTATCAATCAAAAGTACCCTAAGGTGCTTGTGAGATGCTGGCTTCTAGATCTATAGGTGTATGCAGTTCTAGGGTTAGGGCCTATGCTAAGTCCATTTGCGAAAAAATCCTAGTTTTAAAGGGGGTAGTTTTGAAAATAAAACTAAGTAAAAAAAAATTTATTTTTAAACACTTTTCAAAACTAAGTAAAAGCTGATTTTAAAATCAAGTAAAGCAGTTAAAAAAAAACCAAAAGTAGAGTAATCCTATTCTACCAAGCATAGTCCTAACGAAGATCAGATAATAATGAAAAGCAAGTAGTCAACTCCATAAGTCAGCTGGTACGAGAGAGAACCAGCACAGTCACACAAGTCAAACATGAGTCAACCCTACTGAGTAGGGGCAGTCAAATAGTTACTAGTACAATGCCACTCGAGTCTAGGAGGAGGGACCAGGATGATCAGATGAGCCCGTGTGCCAGGATCGAAACAGCGCCATCATCTCGTCATATCGTGCGTTGCTAGTCTCTCTATCAGCTCTACGGGCACCCATGTACTATGTGTAATAGCCCTAATTTGCCTCCATTCCTTCGGCATGATTTGCCTCCACTTCCTCTCGGAGGCTCTGGATCTACGACTCGAGCCGTGACTCTCTCTCGTAGAGTGTCGGTGGTGGGGGCTCGTCTATGTGCTCACGAACCTCGGCTGCCAGATCTCCGACATCTACCTCAACATCCTCGTCAAAGTCGATCGGTGGTCCGGCTCGCTGGCGTCTCCACGACAGAACCCCGGTAGCCGAGACCTCTATACCAGCTAGGGAGAAATTTCTATAACCTATCTCATCGAAGTCAGTCAACGTGGCCATCTCACCCTCGGTGATGTTACGACCGTGATAATGAAGAATGGAAGTGATGACGTGGCAATAGGGGGTGCGTACCCGCCCCTGAGTGGTAACACTGGACGCATACAAGATCGTATGGAATATGTGTAGTCCAATGTCAATGTCAAGATGGTGGATCAGTGCATACAGAAGGAAGGTATGAAATGGTCGCATGGTCGCGACGTCCCTAGTGGATAATGTTGGGAACGAGATGGCTAGAGAGGGGGGGGGTGAATATAGCCAATCGCTTCTTCTTAGAAGAGTTATCAAATTTCTGCACTTGAAGTTATTAATAGCACAACGGAAGTATGGGAAAACAAAACTTGCAGAAACTAAAACCAAAACCTAACTAGCAAGATTAGCAAGATCGCTAACAAGGAGATTTTACAAGGTTCGGGGATAACTTGCCCCTACTCCTTGGCGTGCCCTTAAGGTGGGCGATCCCTTGATCGTCGGCAGATCAAGCCCCGGTGATCATCGGATATGAAGCAACCTCCTTCTCGGTGGAGAAACCTCCCCACAGTGTGTTTCAAACAATGATATAGAATGAGCACAAAGAAACAACAAGAAGGATCTTACTCAACCACTTAGCAAGGACAAAAACACAGCAAGCTTCCCTGAGCTCCACCCAGTGGCGATCTCACGCAGAACCCTTCTCCGTGTCTTCCCACTGTCGGATTCCAAGCCTCTTGTTTTCTCCTTCAAGCGCTCAAGTATGATGATTGCTTCTCAATAGCTTGCTCAGAATGATTGAAGAACTCAGGAACAGCAAGCTTAATGTGGAGCAAAAACAAAACGCAGGAACTCAAGAGCACAAGACTCAATCATTTCTGAACACTACAACTCTCGTTCCTTTTGTTTCTCCGCTAAGCAACAGATGATCTCATCTCCAGCAGCCTACAGCTGCCTCACTGCCAACGCGCCAGCTACACTGAACCCTAACTGAACTTCCTGACCTCCCTCAGCCAAGCTTCAGTCAGCAGCTTCAGTCTTGCATCCAGCCGTTGCAACCTGTGTGGAGAAAGGGACAAACCTGCTCCAAGGAAAGCTCTCTTTGACTTCTCCTTGAGTGTTTGAATCCTCCCCTGTCACCTGAAACTTACTCAGAGTATTAGAGCAGCAAATCAAACAGCATATCAAATATCAGAGGAAAGTGGCAGCGAATCGGTTGTGTTCAGACGCGATCAGAGCGTCTGACAATGCAATTTGAATTAAAGTGATCGGTCACCGGACCGATCAGAGAGCCTCCTGATCGGTCACCAGACCGATCAGGCTAGTTCCAGACCGATTAGGCTCCGTCCTGATCGATCCCCAACGCTCAATCAGAAATCGTGATTTCTTTGAGATTCTCCTGGACCGATCACCAGACCGATCCCAGGTCGTGGATCGTTCACCGGACCGATCCACCCTTATATATTTCGATTTCTGAGTTTCGCAGGCTAAGCCTTCTGATCGGTCACTGGACCGATCAGGCAGCCTCCTGATCGGTCACCAGACCGATCAGAACCTGACCAGACCGATCAGGCTCCGTCCTGATCGATCATAGAGAGGAACCTGCGACGCTTGATCGTTCTCCGGAACGATCTGCACAGTAAACCTGATCGGTCATCAGACTGATCAGGAGCAGTTCAGCAAGGGAACTCAACCTCACTGCTCGCTCCCTGATCGGTCACCAGACCGATCAGGAGCCAGTCAATGGGTGAAACGCATACTCCCTGATCGGTCACCAGATCGATTAGAAGCATCACAGTAGGTTCCCAACCTCACTGTGTGCTCCCTGATCGGTCACCCGACCGATCAGTCATCGCTGGATCGGTCACCAGACTGATCCACGAAGGAGCAGCGTGCCAGAATCCCTGATCGATCACCAGACCGATCCAAGGACTCAAACTCAGCCCTCCAAGCTAAGTTTCCATCCACCTTAGCCCTCCAAGCTAAGGATTTTCCATCTAACTCTCCAAGTTGGGAATTTGCACCTAACCCTCCAAGTTAGGACTTTGCACCTAGCCCTCCAAGCTAGGACTTTCACCTAGCCCTCCAAGCTAGGACTTTTCACCCAACCCTTCCGAGTTAGAACATCATCCAACCTAGCCCTCCAAGCTAGGCACCTGACCCTCCAAGCTAGGACTTTTTCACCTAATTCTCCAGGATGGGAATTTGCACCTAACCCTCCAAGTTAGGACTTTTCACCTAGCCCTCCAAGCTAGGACTTTTCACCCAACCCTTCCGAATTAGGACTTTTCCAACACCTAGCCCTCCAAGTTAGGACTTTTCAACACCTAACCCTCCAGGTCAGGACTTTTCAACACCTAGCCCTCCAGGCTAGAATCCTCCAAATCATGCCTAATCCTCGATCAGGACTTAATCATAATCATCATCATCATCAACCTAAACTAAAATCGTTGTCAACACCAAAACAACAATCAGGGCCAGACTGCATCAACAGATAATGGTAAGATGCAGTGGACTAAAACTCTATAAAGAGCATAGTCCTGGACTTGAAGGTCAACAGACTGAAATCGTCTGGGCAGGGGGTTTCTAACATGCGTATAGAAATAGGAGTGTAGGGTATCTAGGGTAATGTGAGAGTAGGGAGCATCAAAGGGAGGCTCCCTAGGAGGATAGCAACAAAAGGTGGACTGGGAGGTCGTAGTCCAAGAAATCGATTTAGCAAAGAAGGAGTGATTGACAAGGGCATCCCTTGAACAGTAGTGACAAACATGAGATCGTTCTGTCTAACTATGTTATTATAGAATTCTGCACTTAAAGATGTGTTAATTGGGTGAGTGCAGAATACTAGATTGTCTAATTGATAAAAGTTTATAACATTCATGGCTAGAGGACAAGATTGGATGAAGAATTGTCTATTGAGATAACTAGTTTTTATAGGCTTATATGTAGTTCGAGCAAACTTATTACACAATTCTAGAGTTGGAAACCTAGGATCGAGACTCGGTTCGGTACCGGGGTTCGCTTGGTTTGCTCGGCGTTTTCTAAGTTGAGAAGCATGCATTTAGAAGAAAGATTTTAAGAAAAAAGTAAATTCATAAGAAATTGCTAATTAAAGAATTATACCGAGAGGCCGCTCGTGGAGGCATTGTCGAAGTTGAGTGAGCAAGAAGGTCACTTTGTCGCCTTGGAATGAAAGAAGTTAGAAAGGAGGAAGTTTTTGGTGTGGCAAGAAGAGGAGATTCGGGTGGCCTTTTATAGGCGTTTTGGCTAGGGCGCCCGGGAGCTCCCGGGCGCCCGGGACAGGGCTTTGTTGTTGACAGTGTACAAACACTGGTTGGGGGTGCCCGCAATGGCCCGGGCGCCCCGATCAGACAAGAATAGCAGCCTTACAGCCTTTGACCGATACTAGGGGCGCCCGAAAGGTTCGGGGCTCCCTGGTTAAGGTATAAAGGCAGATTTTTGCCTTGAGAGAAGTGAAAGTCTTATGGGGGGGGCGCCCGAGGAGTCACGGGCGCCCGGATTGAGTGTGGATTGACATCTTTGTTGTCTTGTCATCATTTGACCATGGTTTAATTGGTTTGACCATGGTTTGAAATGATTTGACTGTGGTTTGACTGAGATTTGACTACTTTGACCATAGTTTGACTATTTTGACTATGGTTTGACTTCTTTAGTCATGGTTTAGGTCAATTTTGTTCTAATCTACAATATTTACTGTTATTTAAATAATAATGTAGGCATTAACTAAATTTTAATTAAGTTAATTTTTACCATCTCACCCATTCTAGAGTTGTCAATCACGTTCGCCTTATTAGTTTTGTGAGACAGGTTTTGATAAATAGAATTGTTTTGAAAAATTATGATGTATTTTGAAAAAGTCTAATTAATTTTTGAAAGCAATTGATTTGAGTTTATTTTAAAAATAATGTTTGAATCTATAATTAACTGAGAATTTGTGTTAGATTCGAATTTGACAAAGAATAATTTGAATTTGAATTTCAAAAATTAGCTTCCAGGTCTTGGCGAGGCACTAGGCCTTCTTTGGCCGTAGCCTTATTGGATCATCAACCCTTTCCTTGACAAAGTTTTTTAATGAAATTTCATTTTCAAAACTATTTCTTGAAAAATTATGGTCTAACTAGTTTGGGTCTTGGATCGGTAGCTTCGGATAGTTTCACCAGTCTAAAGAGACCAAGTAGAGTATACTTGACCTTATTAGAATTGGCTTCCCTAATGTACTATCATCTCACCGCCACCCAATATTATGTTATTCAAATTTCAGTTAAGTTGGTTCAGTCCTTAAACTAACCATTTCTAAGTCTAAGCATGACAAATTGCAGAAATTAAATAAACAATCAATCATGCAGATTGCAAACAAGAATTGAATTTTATCTAACAATAAATATTATTTTTAATTTGGCTCCCCCTGGACTATAGCCACGATAATGATTTGGCAAGATGTGAATCTTGTCCTTGGGGATCCAATACTGATTTGATCCAGTTTGTTTGTTCAGGTACAATTTAGGTACCCATGCCTGAACTTTAGGTCTGGACTGGTTCAGTACAGCATAGTAGGATCTTTGTCTTGATTTGGTTCTATAGCCTAGTCCGGATCGATTTAGAACCGATTTCTGTTTTCCAAAAATCATGTCAAGACCCTTGGAACCAGAAGTGAATTGTTCTAAAGCTGATCTAAGATCCTTAACTTGAGTTTTCAGGGAGGAGTTCTCTTTCTCAAGTTTTTCAACTTGAGTAGAGGTTCCTTCTTGAACCTTCTCAGTTAAAGATCTAGAGTCAGCTCCCTCTTTCAGGAGTTTTACTTCATGTCGAAGGGATTTGACTCGGAGTTTAGCTTTCGCCAAATCTCGAGAAAGATAAGAAATTAACTCATTTAACTGACTTCTAGAAAAACCACTTACCTTGATTTCGCCGTCGTCTGAAAATGTTAGTCTGCCGTCGTCTTGTTCCGATTCTGACTCGGTCTCGATTTCTTCTGAGGCGGTTAGCGCTAGCAGGTTCGACTGTGGGACCTCTTCTTCTTCGGAGGAGGAGGACTCGTCCCACGTTGCCTGAAGTGTCTTCTTTCTTCTTGCTTTCTTAGCTTCTTTTAGGTTAGGTCATTCGGATTTGAAATGTCCCTTTTTGTTGCACTCAAAGCACGTCACACTTGATTTGTTCTTAGTTGATTCAGCTTGATCTTCCTTCTTTCGGCTGGCTTTTCTTCTGTTGGATTGATTCTTCAATTCCTTGTAGTAGTTCCGGGCCAGTCGGACCAGCTTAGGTCGGTCTCCTTCGTCGTCTTCTGAGTCTGAGTCTGAATCAGACTCGAGTGCAGGTTGAGGTTTCTTTTTGGATACCTTTCCAGCTTTACCTACAATAAAGGCAATGCCTTTCTCGTCCAGGGTGTAGTTAGTCTGCTCATGCAATTCAAGTTCTGAAAACAATTCATCTAGTTTAATTTTTGAAAGGTCCCTTGAAACCTTGTATGCATCTACCATAGATGCCCACAAGGTGTTTCTCGGGAAAGCATTAAGAGCGTACCTTTTCAGGTCATGGTTTTCTACCTTGTGACCGATTGTGTGTAGTCCGTTCATTAGCTCCTGAATTCGGGCGTGGAGCTGAGCTGCTGTTTCATTGTCGGTCATCTTGATCGTGTACAGCTTGTTCAGGAGGAGATCTCTCTTGCTAATTCGAGTATCTGAAGTTCCTTCGTGCAGTTCAATCAGTTTCCCCCACAGCTCTTTAGCACTGTTGAATGGACCCACTCGGTTCAGCTCCTCTTTTGTTAAACCGCATTGGAGGATCTGGGTCGCCTTTGCATAAGCTTCAATCTTTCGTTTCAGAGCGGTATCCCACTCTGTGTAGGTCTGTGGTACTCCTTCAGCATTCTTTGGAATCTCCAGTCCGGACTGGATGATTATCCACATGTCCACCTGAGTTTTCAGGTGGACCTCCATTCTGCTCTTCCAGTAGGAGAAGTCCTCCCCACTGAAGAGAGGTGGTCTTGCGGTGCTGAAGCCTTCTTGCATGGCCATTTTATCTGAAAAGTAAACTTAAAGGAAAGAAAAATATCCCAAGACTTGGTCTTGGATTAGTAGTGCGGGATAAAGAGAAATAATTATCGAGGGGTGTTGCATCAACCTCGATTAACGAGAAAACTTCGAAAAAGTAAAAGAAAGGAAAAAAATTCCGAAAAATTCTCAAACTGGTGGTTGCACCAAATTTGAGCTTCCCCGCTCTGATACCAATTGTTGGATCGAAAAGAACGATAAAGGGGGGGGGTGAATATCGTAAAACGTTCGGATTCGTAGAAAAGAATTAGCAGCGGAAATAAATAAATTAAAGCACACGCGAATACTACGATTTTACTTGGTTCGGAGTCGCGGTCGGCTCCTACTCCAAGGCCCACGGTCGTTGACCGTTTACTCGGGCAATTCTATATATGCACAAAAAAGTTTACAAAATGTATTACAAGAATAGTACAGTAAACTTAAAAGCAGCTCTTCATTACCGATGTCCGGTGTAGATTTTATTTTCGGAACAGAGGGACATCGTCAGCGCTTGTATCTCGAGTCGGGAGGTTTCCGGAGCAAAGCGTGGGAGTAGAAGAGTGTGAATGCGTTGGAAGAATTGATTGTTCAAGCCTTGGGGTCGAGGGGCCTTTTTATAGCCTCTGGGGGCGCCCAGAACGTCGGGGCGCGCCCCCCCACGTGTCAACCGATCCGAGCACCTCTCGGTCAGCCGTTATCTCTTCGGGATCGGGCTGAGGTTTGACTGGGGGGCGCCCGGGACGCTAGGGGCGCCCGGGACGCTAGGGATGCCCGGGACGCTAGGGGCGCCCGGGTTGACTCTATCCGCTGGCTTCTCGCTGACTTGACTTTTATCCACTTCGTTGGCTTGAGCTCGGGGCGCCCGGACCATCCGGGGCGCCCGGGAGCATGGGGGCGCTCGGGAGCACGGGGGCACCCCGCCCCGTTAGCTTCCGAAGCGTACATTTGCTCCACTTCTTTTGTATTCACCTTAGGGGCGCCCGGGACACTCCGGGCGCCCTACTCAGCTTCTGCCTCACTCCTTTGAGGCTCTCTAAGCTGCAGACACTCGTTCCTTCGGTCCTGCATCCAGGGTTAGTCCAAAATAATACAGAGCAATAATATGTTAGTTTTATATAGCCTTAGCTGTCTTGGTTCTGACTTTGGGTCTCCGAAATGGAACCCTAGGTCGAGCCGACGCCTACTGTTCCCTCGACGGGGAACGCGTCCTCACCTACTCCTCTCAGGAGAGTTTACCTTTTTCCAACCGGCTCCTCCGGTTGGACTTTTGCCCGATACACCTGACCAGGTCTTCGTGCCCACCCTTCGAGCAGGTCTTTGTGCCCACCCTCCGAGCAGGTCTTTGTGCCCACCTTCCGAGCAGGTCTTCGGTGCCCGGCTCCTTGCCAGGGCTTCGTGTCCAGTCCTCGACCAGGACTTCATGCCCACCTTCCGAGCAGGTCTTCGATGCCCAGCTCCTTGCTAGGGCTTCGTGCCCAGTCCTCGACCAGGACTTCGTGCCCAGTGTACCTAGGACTTCTTTTCCTGTAAACTTAGTGAACATGTTAGAAAAACATAATATCTTAACTTTTGAACCCTTTTGCCATTATCAAAACACAGGTTCGACTTGGGTGCTTTCTACACCAACAGACTGCTCCCAGGGAAGTCGACTGGTCCCCAGCCGAAAACTTTCTGTGAGTTTTATCAGTCGACTGCCCCAAGGGCAGTCGACTGGTCCACTCACACACCTAAGGTTTCCCTTCCCGAGTACACTTCTCTCAGCACTCAAACCCTAGGATTTTCTCGAGTACAATCACTCAGTACTGGTACCCTCACGACTCAGCTGACCCCTCACCAGCAGCCTCGACTATTGCCTTCGCGCCCTCTTCATCTTCGACTCTCGTCCCTCGGGTGCACGTAAGCCACCAACTTGCCTCCATGCCTCCTTCACGCATGCCTCGAAGTCCGCGCCCCTCAGCTCATCGTCCCTGCTCTCCATAGTCCCTCAGGTGTGCACACAAGCCCGCGACTTGTCTCCATGCCACCCTTCATCGTACCGAGGCCGTCCAGCTAAGCCAATATGTGTAACCTGCACATCCTGCACACTCACATACACATATCAAATACACAAGGGTAAACCTAACTTAAACCCTTTGCTTAAACATCAAAACACATGGTCACTCCGGACCACAGATTGCCTCAACAATCTCCCCCTTTTTGATGTTTGGCAATACGTTTAAGTTAGGGAAAACAAATAGTAGTAAATAGCAATAACAATGCTAAACAACTTTTTGGACTTACGTCGCGAAGATTCCATCTTGGACTTACACCGCCAATGCATATGCAAATGCAAACAATCATGAATCCTATCCCAAGGCATCCCCACACCTAACCCTCCAAGTTAGAAATTTTCACCAAAACGGGCTTTTTAAAGCTTTTCCAAAGCTTCCCCTACATTGGACTTATAAAGACTTTTTAAGAACCTTTCCAAGTTCCCCTTACGCCAAGAATGGAGCAACCATGCTCCCCCTTCACCTAGGCTCCCCCTAAACCTAGGGTTTCCCGCAAAGGCGTATTTGGTTTCCCAAATTAAACCCAACACTTCTCCCCCTTTGCCTAACATCAAAAAGACTCCAACAATATCCCAATTATTGGATCTTTTAATTCCTAATGATCATAAACAACTTATACTAACCCCCCATACACTTGTTTTACATCATTTGGACACAAACCAGCTGTTGGATACCCAATCCAACCCTGGCCAGTCGACTGCCCCCCATGGCAGTCGACTGATACTCTGAAAATCAGTTTTTTAGCATTTCTGACTCCAAATTAAAAAATGCATAACTAATTCCATAAATCTCCAAAAATTTCCAAATTTTGTGGAGAGATTTGTGGTACCCATACCTACATGGGAAAAATACATTCACCCATGTATCTATCACCATTCCTAAGTTTGACACAAAACCCAAAATTTCCTATGAAAATTAAGGCAAACAAGAGGCAACCTCCCTCTTGACCTATGCCTTCTCCCAATTTTCAATTCACCAAGGTTAAGTTCTACCCAACATAAAACCATAAACTCAAGTTAAGTTCTACCCAACTTAACACCCAAGTTCTTCTCCCTTTGACACCATTAAAGGATTGCCCCAAGCAACCTTACCCCTAGTGCCAAAAAGAACTCAATAAAACCCGAAAAAGTCTAAAAGTTTACAAGCACATTTATTAGGATGTACCCCATCCTAGAAAAGTATGATTCCATGAAAATATCAAATGTGCTTGACTTTTGGTACATTCTCTAATTTCCTAAAACATGGTCATTTTGTATCAAATCAAAAGTCTATCTATAATTCCATGTGTTTGTCAAGTCTGACCATTATAATTTGACACATGAAATTGTCCTCAACTCTCCCTTTTTGTATCCATATATGATGAAAGCCTCCCCATTTTTATCTCTTAATCCTAGATACATATCGGAAACTTCCATATCCTTTCATTTATCAAAAACTTATCATTCAATATCATCCAATGAATCTTAAGCATTCATCAATCATGATATTAATAAAGCCTTATCCCATATACCTTTTCCACTTAACCCTATGGATCAGTTGACTGCCCCTGTGGCAGTCGGCTGCTAAAACGAACAGAGAGTTTCCAGTGGCAAATTCACCTGGATCAGTCGACTGGTTATCCATCAGTCGACTGATACCTGAATTTCAAGTTTTCAGTATAAATTCAGAAATGCCTAATTAATTCCACAAATCTCCAATAAATCTGAAATTTCGTGGAGAGATTTGTGGAGTCTATGTCTACATGGAAAAAATATGTTTCCAAACAAATGTACTTCAGATTCATAGATTGGCAAGAAACTCAACTTCTCCTAAATTGTATCATTCAAACTTCTCCAAAAGTCCTAATTGTGACTTCTCCTCAATGTATCTTCTCATACTTGATCATAATTCATTTCTATCATTGAATTATATGGTATTCACACATTAAAACCTAATTTTACCAAATATATGCCTATTTTCATCTTTTTCTCCATAATTCTCCTTTTAATGTGCCAATTCTCTAGGATTAAGACTTACCCTAGTTTTTCAATCCTTTTGGCACATTTCCTAGTCCACCTAGACTTTCTAGAGAAACCATCTCTTGAGATCCATTTACCATGGACCCCAAAGGCTCCTAGAGCTCCCCCTTGAGCTTTTAGCCCTAGCCACCTCCCTAGGTGACTCAATCCACACTAGGCCACACCGGTGAACCCCCGATGATTCTTGGCCTACAAACCTAACCTTCTTAACCATGGACACCTTGTCTTTGGTTAAGTCCTTCTCTTTCCCTTTAAATGACACTCCCTTGCCATTTTTGGACCTCTCCTTCTTGCCACAATTATATGCTTCCCTAGCATATTTCTTTTCCTTGGCATTGGAGACCTTAGACTGGTATCCCAACCCCGATCTATCATAGTTGGGTTTTAAACTACCCAACACCATATCTAAACCCTTAGATCCAACCTTGAATCTTTCTAGGATTTTCTCCAATGTATCAAGCCTTGCCCTCAAGGCTTGATTTTCCTTTTCTAGACTTCTAAACCTAGAGTCCATATGTCCACTTTGGACATTCCTACACCTACCCATTTTTCTAGGCATATGTCTCCCCTTCTTGGGATTTATGCCTTGATCCTTAGGTACAAAGGTCCTAAGTTTATCATGATGCATGCTTTTCCTAGGGTTTTGATCTACCTTGTTAACCCTACTCCTATCATTATATTTAAAACCATGATTATGCACAAGCAAACAATTTTCATGGATTCTAGCATGCATGGAGGAACTTGAATTTGAATTGCATTGTAATTTAAAGTTAGGGATTACCTCCCTTACCCTTATAGTTCCTCCTTGTTGTGGGATTCTCTTCTTCTTTTCCTCCTTCTCCTATCTTCTCAATTGCTCCATTTTCTTTAGCTCCCCTTTTCTAGGACACTTAGTGTGGTAGTGCCCTAGCTCTCCACATGTGAAGCATCTAATTTTCTTTTTCCTCTCATGGGCTTCTCCAATCCTACAACTCATGTTAGATTTAAACGGAATTGAAATGAGTGTAGGATTTATCTCTTTTTTCTTATTCTTTGGACATTTGTCCTTGTAGTGGCCCTTTTCATTGCATCCAAAGCATATGATGTGGTCCTTTTTCTTTGCTTTGGTGGAGGTTGGATCTTCTTCTTGTTCTTGTGTGGATGAGGGTCTCTTCTCCCCCTCAACTCTTGAATTTGACACCTCCTCTTCTTCTCTTGATGAGGTAGATGATTTTTCACTTAATTGGACCACTTCAATTGATGAGGTTGACACCTCTCTTTCTTCTTGGTCTTCTCGGGCCATTGAACTCACTTCTTTGGGTTCTTCTATTAATTGACCTCGTGTAGGGTTTTCATGGACTTCTTCTATCTTTTTCCATAGATCATGTGCATTCTTATATACCCCTACACTATTCAAAACATGGTTAGGCAAAATATTAATCAATGTACCAATTACCTTTTCATTTACCCTAGATTGATTTTGTTACTCTTGATTCCAATATCTAGGGCGAAGCTTCTTCCCATGTTTATCTCTAGGAATTTCAAATGATTCTTCAAGTGCGATCCTAAGGTCCCACTCCATTCCAAACCATGTCTTCATTCTTGCTTTCCAATAGCCGAAATCTTCATGGTCGTAGGGAGGTGGAGTGTAGATGTCGTCACCCAACTTATCTTCCATTGTTTCCTCCTCTAGCTTTCTTTGCTCCCTTGGCGGTTAGTCCAATAAGAGCGGTCCTTCGCTCTAATACCACTTGTAAGATCATTACGGTTTGCTAGAGGGGGGGGGTGAATATCAATTTTCTTGATCTTTCTCTACAAAAGGGTTAGCACAATACAAACATACAATGAACAATAAGAAAACAATGCTAACACAGAGATTTACTTGGTATCCACCCCTAAAGGTGACTAATCCAAGAATCCTTCGGTGGACCACTCCTCGGATATCCTCTGGCTAGCCCTTGTCGCTCCTTGTGGGTGGAGAAACCTCGCCACAACACCTCGACAATATCTGAGCCCTTAGACTACTATTTGGCCTTTAACCAAAGCCAAATTCATCAATTTCAGCCAACACGAAGTCCTCTTAAATATAACTAAGGCTGAAACCCTCGCCACCAATCGACTGCTCCCAGGGCAGTCGACTGGTGCCAGCCAAACAGCAGTCCAACGGCTAGCTGTAACAGCTAGTTTTTGACTTTACCAGTCCACTGCTCCCAGGGCAATCGACTGGCCCCCAGCCGAAAACTTTCTGTGAGTTTTATCAAGGGCAGTCGACTGGTCCACTCACACACCTAAGATTTCCCTTCCCGAGTACACTTCTCTCAGCACTCGAACCCTAGGATTTTCCCTAGTACAATCACTTAGTATTCGTACCCTCACGACTCAGCTGACCTCTCACCAGCAACCTCGACTATTGCCTTCCCGCCCTCTTCATCTTCGGCTCCCATCCCTCGGATGCACGCAAGCCTCCAACTTACCTCCATGCCATCCTTCACGCTTGTCTCGAAGTATGCACCCCTCAGCTCATTGTCCCTGCTCTCCATAGTCCCTCAGGTGTGCACACAAGCCCGCTGCTTGTCTCCATGCCACCCTTCACCGTACCGAGGCCGTCCAACTAAGCCAATATGTGTAACATGCACATCCTGTACACTCACATACACATATCAAATACACAAGGGTAAACCTAACTTAAACCCTTTGCCCAAACATCAAAACACATGGTCACTCCGGACCACAGATTACCTCAACACTTAGTGCCCAACTTCACTCATCAGGACTTTTGCCCAGCTTCACTCACCAGGTCTTAGTGCCCAGCTTCACTCACCAGGTCTTAGTGCCCAACCCTCGGTCAGGTCTTCGGTGCCCAGCCCTCGGCCAGGACTTAGTGCCTAGGTTAACTAGGACTTTGGTTCACTTTGGTACTCTTTTCTTGACTCACCCTTCCCTTGTTCAATGTATCACTGACTTAAGTATATTGTCAAACATTGAAACACTTAGAGGAGGACATCACTGATGCATCTTGCACCAACATATTGTAGCTATCAACTTCAAGTACTTCTATGACAATGAATAATAATAGCAATCGACTGATATATTTTCGAATATCCTAGATCCATAAGTCGATTTCGACCCAAAAGTGGTGCTCTAGTGATCATAACTTACAGAGTCCTTAACTTTTGATTCTAGATGAAACAAGGGATGTACAACTAGTCAAATTGAAGCTCTTTTAGATATCCAAGACTAATTACAAAGTGGAAATTGTAACCGCTCAATTTCGGGTCCAAAAATGCCGTTTAAAGGCATTTTCGGAGGTCTGAAAGACTTTTTTTCTCTTTGTTTTCCATCTTATTTGTTATTATTTTTTGGATTCCACCTTGTAACTAGTAAGGGAGGGTACATTTGGACCCCTTGTCACTTCATAAACCAATAGGAGTTATAATGAATGTCATTTGAACTCTCTAGGTCCATCAGTCAGTTTCATCCAAAAGTGGCTAATGGATCTAGAGAACTCAGAATAATTTCAAACGAAAACCTATGTACTTGTCTAATACTCAAGAATATATTCATACCCTCAAATATCAATGCACACTGTATCGAGAGTAGTGATTTTTTTTTAAACTTGATTCTAGCATAATAAATTATGTCACAAATGAGTTTCTTGGACTTCCATTTTTCGAAGATATTAAATTTTTAATTTTTTGAATCGTGAAGGTCCATCATCCAATTTCGGCCAAAAGTGGATGATGGACCTAGAGATCTCAAAATGCCTTCATATAAAGATCGACATAGATTTAAATTAAATATTTCTTAAATAAAAAACAAAATCATTTTATAACATACCAAATATCAATTTGCAATAGATCTCAAGTTGATAGTTTCCTTTTTTTCACCTAACAATAGGAAGAAACAAATTTTCAATGCCACATTTTGAATTTGACAAGCTGCAAAAGAACATATAACATCATGTTATTATATCATAAAAGGTTGACACATCTTATATACTTAATGCATGATATTTTTGGTTAAATACATGCTAGATCAATGCTTACCATTTGTATATTTTTGTACGACTAGTTGACTTCTTGATATATTGATTTTAGGTCTCTTGTTTCATATCCTTTCATTATCATTAGTGTTTTGCAAAAGATATGAATATTTTGTAAATAGAAATTAAAGAGATTCCTATTAATTCATAAGAAAAAGGAATAGTTCCTCAAACACACACAAGTTAGTGCATGACACTCACTCCGTAAGAATATCTCCAACCAATATAAAGTTGTCATCTTTGTCTTTGTAAGTGATGACATATTCACATCCATTGCAACATTTTTTTCTTGATGCTTCTCTTGCAAGAAATTGTTGATGCAGTCTGGCCCGATTGTTGTTTTGGTGTTGACAATGATTTAAGTTTGGTTGAGTGAATTCAGATTAAGTCCTGGTCAGGGACTGGGTACGAAACCCTAGTGAGTGATGCTAGGTTGAAATCCCGGTGAGTGAAGCCGGGTCCTGGTGATGAAGCCAGGTGACCGAAATCCTAGTGAGTGGAGCTAGGTTGAAATCCCGGTGAGTGAAGCCAGGTCCTGGTGAGTGAAGCCAGGTGATTGAAATCCTAGTGAGTGAAGCTAGGTTGAAATCCCGGTGAGTGAAGCCGGGTCCTGGTGAGTGAAGCCAGGTGATTGAAATCCTAGTGAGTGAAGCTAGGTTGAAATCCCGGTGAGTGAAGCCGGGTCTTGGTGAGTGAAGCCAGGTGATTGAAATCCTAGTGAGTGAAGCTAGGTTGAAATCCCGGTGAGTGAAGCCGAGTCCTGGTGAGTGAAGCCAGGTGATTGAAATCCTAGTGAGTGAAGCTAGGTTGAAATCCCGGTGAGTGAAGCTGGGTCCTAGTGAGTGAAGCCAGGTGATTGAAATCCTAGTGAGTGAAGCTAGGTTGAAATCCCGGTGAGTGAAGCCGGGTGACCGAAACCCTGGTGAGTGAAGCCAGGTCCTAGTGAGTGAAGCTAGGTTGAATGAAGTCCTGGTGAGTGAAGCTGGGCACGGAGTCTTGGTTCGGGGGACTGAACATGAGTCAGAGAAGGCTAGGGAGCCGTTCTCTTGACTTAGAGTTGAATTGGAGTCACTGGATCGGTCTGGTGACCGATCAGGGAGATTGGCACAAACTCCTATTGTGGATTGGTTTGGTGACTGATCCAGAGGAGGATGATCGGTCTGGTGACCGATCAGGGAGAGAACAGAAAGGTTTCTATTGAGCTCCTGATCGTTCTGGTGAACGATCAGGGAGAGGTCAGTAGCCTTGGGGAGAAACTCTTGATCGGTCTGCTGGACCGATCAAATATCGCGAGTTCCTCATTATGAACGATCAGGATGGATCCTGATCGGTCAGGTGACCGATCAGTGGGTTTGGCTTGCGAAGCTGGAAAGACCCTCAGCAAAGGGGTGGATCGGTCAGGTGATCGACCACGACCTGTGATCGATCTGGTGACCGATCACTAGAAGTCGCGATCCCAGTTTTTTCACTGGGAACCGATCAGGCTGGAGCCTGATCGGTCTGGGCTTACCCTGATCGGTCCGGTGATCGATCAGGGTCCTCTCTGATCGGTCTGGTGACCAATCAGTAGCTGTAACTTTAATTCGAAATCGCTGTCAGACTTCTGATCGCGTCTGCGTTTTCTCTGCTAGCTGCTGATATTGTGTGATATTGTTTGATATGCATTTGCTAAGCTTCTGTTGGAGTGTGCAGGCTTTACAGGGATGATTCAAACATTAGAGGAGAGTCAAAGGGGGACTTTCCATTGAGCAGGTTTGTATGTATTCTCTTCTCAGGTTTCAACAGCTTCTGAGGCGCGGCTGGCGACTGACGGAGGCTCAGCTGAAGAGGTCTTCAGTGGACTGAGTGCTCAGGGAGGTCAGTGGGTTCATGCTGTGCTCAGGGGATGCTGACGAAGCTTGGTGACGAGGAGAAGAGGCTTAAGACAAAGCTGGAAGCAGAGGAGAGAAAAAAGGAAGAATAGACAGAAAACTTGAGGAGTTTGGCTGGGCTGTGTTTTGTGCTCTCTGTTGCTTTGTGCTTGAGCGTTCTTGTTACATCTTTGTGAGCATTCCTTCTTAGTCTCGTGAGCTTAATTGTTATCCTATTGAGACGCTTGTGGAGAGGTTTCTCCACCGAGAAGGAGGTGCTGTTTTATCCGGGTCACCGGGGCTTGATCTGCCAACGATCAAGGGATCGCCCACCTCACGGGCACGCCAAGGAGTAGGGGCAAGTTATCTCCGAACCTTATACATCGCTATGTTAGCGTCGATTTGGTTTGCTTTCTTTCTTTGCATTGTTCTTTCTGTGTTTGTTTCCGCTGCTGCTAATCACTGATCGCAGAAGAACTCAAAGAGGTGAAAAAGCTGTCTGGCTACATTCACCCCCTCTATAGCCATCCAAGCACCAACAGAAATGAGAGAATCAATAATTTACAATAATAATTATTGAAAAATATAAACACATATCAGTTTACGATATTAATAGCAAGTTAGTCATATTTACAATAATAATTACTTGAGGTCAATCTTCTTCAAGTAAGAAGTCCCATCCATGTATGCTAACCTTCACAAACAACTAGGTGGCATTCGCATCCGTCTCCGCCTTTAGTTGCATCTTGGTATTTCATCAAACAATTACTGGTTAAAAAAAAAAAATCACCCTAAAACACACAAAGTTCACTTCTTTGATCTGAAATAAAAAATTTACTTTGCCACCAGAGACGCACCGACACTTCTATGATTATAGTTGCCTTCTGGCGAAGAATTGACGAAGTTAGTCTCGTCCTCCGGAAGTGCTCATTTTCCATCCATTGTGATCGGCTTCTTTGAAGCATGAGAGCCCAACAAACAAAGTCGCAGCTTGGTGTCCTTCACATAGTTTGTCACGACTTCCATGTCATTCGTTATCTTCCAAATATTGATCAGAAACACCACTGATTCCCAAAGCCCATTATGAATTGATTCAAAGATTTAGCCAAAGTTGGTTGAGGAACAAGACAGTTCGTTTAGTCAAAGTTGGTTGGCAGCACCATTCTGATGAAGAAGCTACTTGGGAGCTCGAGGATACTATCAGAGCTCGCTACCCTCATCTATTTACTTGAGGTGCGTATAGTTGGTTTTCATTTCGTATTTATACTATAGTTGAGGTATTGATACCTGTTGTGGTTGACTAGTATTTATTGTGGTTTACTAGTTAAATTTGGAGACCAAATTTTTATTAGTGGGGGAGAATGTTGAAAATTGAAATTTTAAAGGGCTTAGTTGTAAATTTTAAAGGGCCTAGTTGTAATTTTCCAAACCTGCTGGGCTTATTTGCAAAATTGTCAAAATCAGTTATAAAACTGCTAAAAACTCAGCCGTGCCCTAAAATCTCACCCGAACTCTTCCCTTTCTCTCGACGACACACACAAGCGACGACTCCTTCGACCATAGGCGGTTCCTCGCAAACGAGCACCCTAGTCGAACGCCGCCGTGGCCTCTCCTCGACGCCGACGACGAGCTCTCTACCGAGACTTCCCCATCTTTTATTTCCGTTTTTCTTCACGCGATCTCAGCCGGCGGCATCACTATTTCGTGACTCTCTTTTGGCGCGATTTCTTCTTCGTCTTCTTCATGCGACTGAGTAGGAATTCTCCTTGTGCAAGTGAGTTATTGGTGGTCGCTCTCTCCTCTTTTTGATCCCTGCCGGACAGACTTCACAGTAGGTAAGGTTTGGTTAGGGATTTGTATAGGTTTATCTGTTAATGATTTAATCTTACTATGCATCGATGGTTCTTGTTAGAATTGCTGTGATTCAAGTCTGTTCAGGTGGTGTCCTTTGTTGCCATTAAATTCTAAAGGAATTTTCAGAAAACAGATGTTGAACCAAACTGTTAGAGAAAAGAGATGTTGCCGTGGGCAACATAAAAAGGAATAAGGGAACTTACTTTGATTAAGGGCAACAGCATACATAAAAAAAACGTAAAAGGGTTTATATATATATATATATATATATATATATATAAAAGTGGTTATGGTTTTGATTAAACTAATATCTTTTATTAATCATTACTGTTATGTTTAATTAAATGAAATGAAATAATTAGGATAATCCTAAGTAATTAAGGTAGGTCGTTTAGCTAAGTATCGTGTATTATAATAGCTAAACTTATGTCTTTTATTACAGGACCTTGTGTTGGACTCGTTCGGTTGATCGTGGAAGGTTCTCGTTCACGAACTTCTATAATAAAGGCGGGTACTTCTCCTTTGTACTCGAGTAGTTTCGTTTACCTTAAAGCATGGCTATATTATGTCTGATAGGTTGCTTGACCTTGTTCTTTGCCGTTTGTTATTTAAACATCGCCGTTGAGACTTACTCTTCGTTGATCTTCGAGTATTCCAAATTCGTTTCTGTACAGTCCTCTGTTGGTTTTCTATTCTGTAATGTACCGCTTGTACGCGAGTACTTAGAAGTCCATTAAACACAGATAGGTTTATTTGGCATTAGAAATATCCTACCTAGTAGTGTAGGCGCATAACTGTTGGTTTTCGATTTCTGGATGCATGTTTTACTCGTTAGATTTTATTGCATCGTTGTTTCTTCGGTTGTTTGTGCATTGTATATCATGCACCATACTTGCACGTTATATACTAACGACTGTTGGCTTACATTTTGTTAAGCCGTCGTTAGTCATATTGTTGCTCGATTCACTCAACCACTTGTTGTCGTGGTAGTTATTAGAGTGCGAGCACCTGTCCTATTATGCCAAACAGTGACACCCTCACCGTTGTTTTTAGAGGGATGAGATGTTGGTGGCTCACCCTCACCGTTGTTTTTAGAGGGATATTGCAGCTGTATAGCTCCCCCTATGTATAGGGGTTGGAGTGTAGACTCCCCAGCATCCTGTCCACTCAACAACGCCTTATGTGGTATTATTGTTGTTGTTGGAGTGGTATAGTTGTCACATCCCTACCCACTCAGTCACACAGATGGGATGTGTTGACGGCTTGACTGGCGTCAGGGGTGACACATGTCATTGCATCATGTGCATACGTATTTCTTTTATGCATTTGCTTGTGTTTGATGCACTTATATGAGCTATGATTGTTGCACATGTTTGACATGCATATATATCTTGATATTATTGTTGTTGAGTTGTTCTATACCTGTTTAGTCGTTATTCAGACTTTATACCATGTCGGCTTACATATGTTATGCGTGATTAGGTTTCTATATTTCCTTATGGACTGTACCCTATTGGAATCTCTACTTGGTTATCTTGTATTATGCCATGCTTATTGTCTACTCATATACCCGCAGAGTCCGCCCGGACTCACCACCCCTGCTTTTCTTTTTGTTGTTTCAGATAGTAGGTAGACGTATTTCTTGGAGCCAGGAGAGGATCCAGTTGCCAGTCCCCAGTGTCGAGTTGAGTTAGTGTTTCGTATTTGGTTTAGTTATTTGTTTCAGTACTTGGGGTTAAATTTTATTCGTTATTGGGTTTTGGCTGCATGGTTGTGAGTTCTATATATTATTGTGATGCCAGCCGCTTGTGGCTGAGCTATATTGAGGAGATATGATGTATAAATTGCCCCATATTGTCCGCTGTACAGGGGAGATGCTGTCCGATTTTCGAGCAAGCATGTGCCTCTGGGGGCGTGACAATTTTTGGTATCAGAGCGAAGTTTGCGAGTTCCTTTGGGATCTGTGGACATTTATGATGTTGTTTTTGGTGCGTCAGTTTGTCGAGGTTTTGCGATGTTTTGGTGTCTGTGAGTTTATGGAGTTGTTTTACGAAGTCAATCTGTATGTTACAGATTTGGTTATTTTTGCGGAGTCTTTTTCTTGAGGGTTGACAAAGTTGTTTTATTTTACGAGGTCTAGCTGTATTTTTCGGATTTATTTTCCGGATTTATTTTTCGAAGTCATTTTCTGGTTATGGTTGTGATGGGACTTGGCAGCGATGAGATCTCTCCCGGCAAACAAGAAGTAAGTTGGTTTAAATTTGGTTAAATTTGTATCTAAATAATATATGTTGCTTTTGTTAACATATATGCCTCGTCGTATTGAGTTATCTCCACCCCGTGCTCGTGGTCATGGACAACGATCATGGGGGAGGCCAGAGGAGGCCGAGGGAGATACAAATCAGGAGGGTGATAGGCCCACCAGAGTGGAGCCGACTGGTCAGAGATCAGCTCACCAGGACCCTTCAGGTGAGCTGAGATCTCCACCACGGAGAGTACCTTCTCCTGTATATCCGACAGCAGTCCCAGTTGTACCATCAGAGGCAGGTCCATCAGTACCACCAATGGCAGTTCCTAGAGTGCCATTAGGGGTACCCCCTGCCCAAGCGAGTTGGCTTATGGACAGAGCTCGGATTCCGTTGCTGGCAGCGTCTGTGAAGGATCGCTTCACACTGTTCTATGGGGAACCAGATCCCTATGCTGCTCGTGCCTGGTTGGAGACATTAGAGGACACATTCAGCTATATGACCCTCACAGACGTTGAGAAGGTGGAGTTAGCTACGTATCATCTTCGAAATCAGGCCGTCACTTGGTGGAATATGCAGAAGACTCTTATTGGTGGACGACCGATTTCTTGGGTTTCTTTCCGTGAGGCTTTCGAGAGCAAGTATTATCCTGCCGCGTTTCGTACAGCACGACGACAGGAGTTTCTTGCTCTCCATCAGGGAGATCGCTCAGTTATGGAGTATGAGGCGGGATTTAATCGCCTGGCAGAGTTTTGTCCCCAGTTGGTTGCTACGGAGTCGGAGCGGACGACACAGTTTATGTTGGGTTTAGCTGGATATATCCAGATACGATTGTCTGGATGGATTCCTACTTCCTATCGAGAGGCTTTGGATCGGGCTTTACATGCCGAGATGATTCAGCAGCAGTTGCATGGTGATAAGAACAAAGGGAAGCAGGCAGCCCAGAGTTCAGCAGCGACACAGCGACAGCAGACAGTTGGACAGAAACGCAGTAGCAGGAGTCAGAGTACGCAGGAGACTTATGTGCCTCAGTCTCGACCCCAGAAGTTTGGACGGTTTTCAGCAGGATCGTCGCAGGATTCTCAGCAGACTCGGAGGTTTACTACTGGTGCGACTCATTGTATGCAGTGTGGTTCTAAGGACCACGACAGACCAGATTGTCCCCACGAGCATCCTATCTGTTATTATTGTAAACTTCCGGGTCACGAGAGTCGAGACTGTCCTTTGAAGGCTCAGCATAAGCCTACAGCATTTACTCCTCGGGGTGGCCGATCAGGACCGCAGAGGACATATCGAGGCGGCCGTCAGACTTATACATCATTTCGACCGCAGCAGACTGGACCTCAGCAGGCAGTTCCACCACCAGCCCAAATGTATGGTATGCCTGGGCATGAGTACTCCTCACCAGTGGGGTCTCAATATTCTGGGACAGGATCGTATTATCAGCAGCCACGTCCAGCATACCAGCCTCCAGTTTATCAGCATCAGCCGTCGGATGGAGCATCTGGATATCAGCCCCATCAGACTGCTGGACCTTCATCTGCTCAGCCGCAGCCGATTTTAGCGTTGCCACCTTCAGCTACAGAGACATGCCGAGTTTATGCAGTCACCAGAGAGGAGGCACAGCGGGCCGATGGATCGGTCTTTCGTGGTATGATTTCGGTTTATGCATTTCCTGCTGAATTACTTGTTGATACTGGTAGTTCTAATTCTTTCATATCACGACTATTTATGGGAAAAATTAGTAGATTGCCTACCTTTAGATCACAACGTTTATCAGTGCCTCTACCATCCGGTGAGGTATTAGATATCACGCAGGAAGTCAAGGCGTGTCCATTGGACTTCAGCAATTATACCCTCACCGTGGATCTGTCAGTTCTCGAGATGGTAGAATTTGATATTATTCTGGGCATGGATTCATTGGCAGCTTATCATGACACTGTTGATTGTCAAACGAGGGTGGTCACGTTTCGGCCGCCGAATCAACCCTCGTGGAAATTCATTGGCACCAGAGATGATGGGATTTCTATTATCTCTGCACTTCAAGCTCAGAAGCTTATGTCGCATGGATGTCAGGGTTTTCTATTATCATTGATCAACACTGATGGTAGCAGTAGCCCTCAACTCTCAGATGTTCTAGTGGTCCAAGAGTTTCCATACGTATTTCCAGAGGAGCTACCTGGTTTGCCTCCCAGAAGGCAAGTTGAGTTTGTGATTGAGTTGATTCCGGGGACTGCGCCGACATCAAAGGCTCCGTATCGTATGGCGCCTAAGGAGTTGGACGAGCTAAAGGTCCAGCTTCAAGAGTTGCTTGACAGGGGATTTATTCGTCCTAGTGTATCCCCATGGGGTTCACCGGTTTTATTTGTCAAGAAGAAGGATAGTTCTATGAGGTTGTGCATCGACTACAGGCAGTTGAATGCTGTGACCATCAAGAACAAGTATCCCCTACCGCGGATTGAAGATTTGTTTGATCAGTTGAAGGATACCTCAGTGTATTCTAAAATTGATTTGCGATCCGGATATCATCAGTTGAGGGTCAGGGATTCAGATATTCAGAAGATAGCTTTCCGCACCCGGTACGGACACTACGAGTTTTTGGTAATGTCATTTGGGCTTACCAATGCTCCTGCAGTATTCATGGATCTGATGAATCGGGTTTTTATGGAGTATTTGGATCAGTTCGTTATTGTTTTCATCGACGACATACTGATTTACTCCCGTTCCGAGGAGGAACATGCGCGCCACCTTCGTATAGTTCTGGAGACGCTCCGACGGGAGCAGTTGTATGCAAAGTTTAGCAAGTGTGCTTTCTGGTTGTCTTCTGTAGGTTTTCTCGGACATGTTGTTTCCAGTAGAGGTATTTCCGTAGATCCCCAGAAGATTGAGGCTGTCACCAGTTGGGAACATCCTAAGTCAGTTTAGGAGGTGCGCAGTTTTCTCGGATTAGCTGGTTATTATCGCCGATTTGTTGAGGGGTTTTCCAGTATCGCTTCACCGTTGACACGTCTGACCAGAAAAGGCGTGAAATATGTTTGGACAGAAGCTTGCGAGACTAGTTTTCAGGAGCTCAAGCGACGATTGGTGTCTGCGCCTGTATTGGTGTTACCTTCAGGCGAGGACGAATTTGTACTCTACACGGACGCTTCACATCAGGGTTTGGGTGCAGTTTTGATGCAGCATGAACGGGTAGTCTCTTATGCTTCTCTTCATCTTAAGGAGCATGAGAAGAATTATCTAGTTCATGACTTAGAGTTTGCAGCTATTATTTTTGCCCTGAAGATATGGATACATCATCTCTACGGCGTCACGTTTGAGATTTCCACGGATCACAAGAGCCTCAAGTATTTGTTCACTCAAAAGGAGCTAAATCTTCGTCAGAGAAGATGGATGGAGTTCCTGAAAGATTATGACTGTACTATTAGCTACCATCCAGGGAAAGCTAATGTAGTTGCAGATGCACTTAGCAAAAAATCCCATAGTGTTTTGGCTTGTCACCGGGTTATGGTCACCGATTTAGTTCAGAGCTTCTCAGAGTTGGGACTGGAGGAGCAGGGTCAGACCGAGAAAGGGTTGTTGGTGACTATGGTTGCTCAATCTTCGATCAGGACGAAGATCAGAGAGGCTCAGGCTAGTGATCAGCATCTGCAGTTCCTAGGCAGCCGGATAGCCTCCGAGCAGCAGACTGACTTTACACGTGATGACGAGGGTATTCTATATTTCTGAGGGAGATTGTGTGTATCTAAGTCACATTCGGTTATGGAGGAGTTGCTTCAGGAGGCGCATCGATCTCGGTTTGCTATTCATCCAGGTGGAACCCGTATGTACCGAGATTTGAGACGTTCCTATTGGTTGGACGGTATGAAGAAAGACATCGCGGATTTTGTTGCTAGATGTCTAGTGTGCCAGCAGGTGAAGGCCAAGCATCAGAGACCTGCTGGATTACTACAGAAGATCCCTTTTCCTGAGTGGAAGTGGGAGCACATCACGATGGATTTCGTTGTTGGACTACCGAGGTCTCGTAGAAGACACGATGCGATTTGGGTGATCGTTGATCGATTAACCAAATCTGCTCATTTCTTGTGGATTCAGAGGACAGATTCTCTGGACAAGCTGGCAGAGTTGTACTGCCGTGAGATTATCCGATTACATGGTGTTCCTCTGAGCATCATATCAGATAGAGACCCGCATTTCACTTCGCGGTTTTGGCAGAGTTTGCAGTAGGCCATGGGTACCGAGCTTCGATTCAGTACAGCCTTTCATCCGCAGACGAACGGACAGTCTGAGCGTACTATTCAGACACTGGAGGATTTGTTGAGATCTTGCGTTATGGACTTTGGAGGCAACTGGGAGGATCACCTGCATTTGGTTGAGTTTGCCTATAATAATAGCTATCATTCGGCTATTCAGATGGCACTTTTTGAGGCGTTGTATGGTAGAGCTTGCAGGACACCTACCCTTTGGGAGGAGGTTGGGGAATCTCAGTTGCTAGGTCCTCAGAGTATTCAGCATGACGCAGAGTTAGTCCGTATTATCAGACGCAGGCTGTCAGAGGCTCAGGATCGTCAGAAGAGTTATGCAGATCGGAGACGTAGACCCTTGGAGTTCTCCGTCGGCGATCACGTGTTCTTACGAGTGTCACCCACGAAAGGGGTGAAGAGGATTGGGTTGCGAGGTAAGCTAGCTCCACGTTATATTGGACCTTTCCAGATTTTGGAGCGGATTGGAGCTGTTGCTTATCGTCTGGCGTTACCACCGTCATTGGCTGGAATTCACGATGTGTTTCATGTTTCCATGCTGAGGAAATATGTACCTGATCCTACACATGTGTTATCGGAGGTGCCGGTCACACTTCAGCCAGACGCGACTTACGAGGAGGTGCCTATGCGGATTCTGGACCGCAAAGAGCATCGATTGAGGAACAAGACAGTTCGTTTAGTCAAAGTTGGTTGGCAGCACCATTCTGATGAGGAAGCTACTTGGGAGCTCGAGGATACTATTAGAGCTCGCTACCCTCATCTATTTACTTGAGGTGCGTATGGTTGGTTTTCATTTCGTATTTATACTATAGTTGAGGTATTGATACCTGTTGTGGTTGACTAGTATTTATTGTGGTTTACTAGTTAAATTTGGAGACCAAATTTTTATTAGTGGGGGAGAATGTTGAAAATCGAAATATTAAAGGGCTTAGTTGTAAATTTTAAAGGGCCTAGTTGTAATTTTCCAAACCTGCTGGGCTTATTTGCAAAATTGTCAAAATCAGTTATAAAACTGCTAAAAACTCAGTCGTGCCCTAAAATCTCACACGAACTCTTCCCTTTCTCTCGACGACGCACACAAGCGACGACTCCTTCGACCAGAGGCGGTTCCTCACAAACGAGCACCCTAGTCGAACGCCGCCGTGGCCTCTCCTCGACGCCGACGACGAGCTCTCTGCCGAGACTTCCCCATCTTTTATTTCCGTTTTTCTTCACGCGATCTCAGCCGGCGGCATCACTATTTCGCGACTCTCTTTTGGCGCGATTTCTTCTTCGTCTTCTTCATGCGACTGAGTAGGAATTCTCCTTGTGCAAGTGAGTTATTGGTGGTCGCTCTCTCCTCTTTTTGATCCCTGCCGGACAGACTTCACAGTAGGTAAGGTTTGGTTAGGGATTTGTATAGGTTTATCTGTGAATGATTTAATCTTACTATGCATCGATGGTTCTTATTAGAATTGCTGTGATTCAAGTCTGTTCAGGTGGTGTCCTTTGTTGCCATTAAATTCTAAAGGAATTTTCAGAAAACAGATGTTGAACCAAACTGTTAGAGAAAAGAGATGTTGCCGTGGGCAACATAAAAAGGAATAAGGGAACTTACTTTGATTAAGGGCAACAACATACATAAAAAAAACGTAAAAGGGTTTATATATATATATATATATATATATATATAAAAGTGGTTATGGTTTCAATTAAACTAATATCTTTTATTAATCATTACTATTATGTTTAATTAAATGAAATGAAATACTTAGGATAATCCTAAGTAATTAAGGTAGGTCGTTTAGCTAAGTATTGTGTATTATAATAGCTAAACTTATGTCTTTTATTATAGGACCTTGAGTTGGACTCGTTCGGTTGATCGTGGATGGTTCTCGTTCACGAACTTCTATAATAAAGGCGGGTACTTCTCCTTTGTACTAGAGTAGTTTCGTTTACCTTAAAGCATGACTATATTATGTCTGATAGGTTGTTTGACCTTGTTCTTTGCCGTTTGTTATTTAAACATCGCCGTTGAGACTTACTCTTCGTTGATCTTCGAGTATTCCAAATTCGTTTCTGTACAGTCCTCTGTTGGTTTTCTGTTCTGTAAAGTACCGCTTGTACGCGAGTACTTAGAAGTCCATTAAACACAGATAGGTTTATTTGACATTAGAAATATCCTACCTAGTAGTGTAAGCGCATAACTGTTGGTTTTCGATTTCCGGTTGGTTGTATCGATGCATGTTTTACTCGTTGGATTTTATTGCATCGTTGTTTCTTCGGTTGTTTGTGCATTGTATATCATGCACCATACTTGCACGTTGCGTACTAACGACTGTTGGCTTACATTTTGTTAAGCCATCGTTAGTCATATTGTTACTCGATTCACTCAACCACTTGTTGTCGTGGTAGTTATTAGAGTGCGAGCACCTGTCCTGTTATGCCAAACAGTGACACCCTCACCGTTGTTTTTAGAGGGATGAGCTGTTGGTGGCTCACCCTCACCGTTGTTTTTAGAGGGATGAGCTGTTGGTGGCTCACCCTCACCGTTGTTTTTAGAGGGATATTGCAGCTGTATAGCTCCCCCTATGTATAGGGGTTGGAGTGTAGACTCCCCAGCATCCTGTCCACTCAACCACGCCTTATGTGGTATTATTGTTGTTGTTGGAGTGGTACAGTTGTCACAGCCCTACCCACTCGGTCACACAGATGGGATGTGTTGACGGCTTGACTGGCGTCAGGGGTGACACATGTCATTGCATCATGTGCATACGTATTTCTTTTATGCATTTGCTTGTGTTTGATGCACTTATATGAGCTATGATTGTTGCACATGTTTGACATGCATATATATCTTGATATTATTGTTGTTGAGTTGTTCTATACCTGTTTAATCGTTATTCGGTCTTTATACCATGTCGACTTACATATGTTATGCATGATTAGGTTTCTATATTTCCTTATGGACTGTACCCTATTGGAATCTCTACTTGGTTATCTTGTATTATGCCATGCTTATTGTCTACTCATATACCCGCAGAGTCCGCCCGGACTCACCACCCCTGCTTTTCTTTTTGTTGTTTCAGATAGCAGGTAGACGTATTTCTTGGAGCCAGGAGAGGATTCAGTTGCCAGTCCCCAGTGTCGAGTTGAGTTAGTGTTTCGTATTTGGTTTAGTTATTTGTTTCAGTACTTGGAGTTAAATTTTATTCGTTATTGGGTTTTGTTGCTATCAGAGACTTTTGTGTTCTCTTAGATTGTAGTTCTTTTCTGTTTTAAGGTGGCTGAGCCACCCGTTATCTTTTGAGTTAATATAAACTGCGTGGTTGTGATTTCTATATATTATTGTGATGCCAGCCGCTTGTGGCTGAGCTATATTGAGGAGATATGATGTATAAATTGCCCCATATTGTCCGCCGTACAGGGGAGATGCTGCCCGATTTTCGAGCAAGCATGTGCCTCTGGGGGCATGACACCTATGTACTCGGCGTGAGTCCACTATTGGTCTCCTTTCCGGAATTTCCGAGGCAGAGAAAACCCGTCTTACAGTGTACAATTACAAGCACAAGTACAGAAAATTAAGTACGGAATGATAAACGCAAACCGAACAAAATAAAGTTGAAGCTCGGCCGATCTGGTCCTCCGAAGTGCTGCGCACTTTCTCCTGGAGCCTCCCGGTCGTAGAGCCTCGTCTTTAGCACGTTGTCGTCAGTCAGAGTGATCAGAATGTACTTAGCAGTTGTGTTTGAAGCAGAGGGGTCGAAGCCCCTTATATAGGCCTCCTGGGGGCGCTCCGATAAACCCGGTCAAATCTTATCCCCGCGTTGACCTCTCCGCAGCTAATAAAACCTTTGACCAGGGCGCCCCGGACCTCCCGGGCACCCTCATGAGGGCTTATCTGTGTTTCGGACTCGAAACTGCACATACAGCTTTGAACCCGGGCGCCCCGGACTCTCCGGGCGCCCCGCTTGACACCTATTCTGCTTCCACACTTAAACTGCATTTTCTCTACTTTAGCTTGGGCGCCCCCATCATTGGGGGTGCCCTGGATGCATGGGGGCGCCTCAACACTGGGGGCGCCCTGCTTCAGGGCCTCCAGCATGTTGCTTTGTCTTCCAATCTTGGTACTTGCAAGATATACAAACACAAAGCACATATACATATAATATTAGCCTTAAGGACTTGGTTCGGACTTCGGATCTTCACGAAACCCTAGGTCGAACTGGCACAAGTTCCCATCCCCGAGAACTAGCCTTTCACCTACTCCTTTCAGGAGACGATTGCCACCCAGTCCTTCGGGTGGACTTTTGCTTAGCTTCCGATAATTCCGGACCTCGAGACACTCAAACCCTGACCCGTCTCTACTCCTGTCCTTAGTCATCGCTCAGCTAAGTTACTCAGTCCCTTGGACCAAGACTTCATTACCTAGCAGTCCTTCGCCAGGTGCCTAGCAGTCCTTCGCCAGGTCTTCATTCCCTAGCAGTCCTTCGCCAGGTGCCTAGCAGCCCTTCGCCAGGTCTTCATTCCCTAGCAGTCCTTCGCCAGGTGCCTAGCAGCCCTTCGGTAGGTCTTAGACTCCTAGCAGCCCTTCGCTAGGTGCCCAGCAGCCCTTCGCCAGGTCTTAGGGTTTCGATGCCTAGCAGCCCTTCGCTAGGTGCCCAGCAGCCCTTCGCTAGGTCTTAGGGTTTCGATACCTAGCAGCCCTTCGCTAGGTGCCCAGCAGCCCTTTGCTAGGTCTTAGAGTTAACTAGGACTTTTCTTCAACTTAGGTTACTTCTCCTTTGCTCCCCTTTATTTTCATTGTATCACTGACTTAAGTATATTGTCAAACATTAAAACACTTAAAGGAGAACATCATTGATGCAACTTGCACCAACACTTACCCTTACCTTTGAACCTTTATTTGCCTTTTCTCTTTTATACCATTAATGTGGTACTAGGCTTAGTCTTCTTGAGATTGAGTTCAATAGTTCTCAATATGCTAAGCATCTCAAGCAATGACTTGTCAATTTCATTCATATTGTAATTCATGATAAATTAACTATACTCTTCTGGCAACGATTTTAGGATAAGGTTAGTGGCCAATTCTTGGCCCAGTGGAAATCCTAATCTTTCAAGGTTCTCAAGTACCCAATCATTTTATGTACGTGATTTCCAATAGGACTTCATTCTTGCATCTTGCATGCAAATAAAGCTTTTGATACCTCAAACCTATTGTGCCTTGCTTGCTCTTGATATGGTTGTTTATGATACTCAACCATATCATGAGCATCCATGTTCTCATATATTTCTTCTGAAGCTCAGAGTTCATGGTAGCAAGCATAAGACAAGACACATCCAATGCATCATCCTGATACTTCTTGTAAACATCCTTTTTAACACGAGTAGCAGTAGTGGCTGGTGCTTTAAGAATGAGTTGCTCTAGGACGTATAGTTTTGGTTCTTGCTTGAGAATGATTCTCAAGTTTCTATATTAGTCTAGAAAATTAGCTCTATATTGAGCTTGTCCTTCTCAAGGACAGATCGCATAGAGAGAGAGTATGGACGTATTTGATGATATGGTGATCTACAACAATAAATTTTCCGAAATAAGTATTATATCTGAATCATTTAATTAGACCTTTAATTAAATGATGCTCTCACTGAATTGTAAAGCTTGGTAGGAGTAAGTCATGGATGTAAGCAACCATATTTTACCCGTACTATTAGCTTCATACCCAATAGCAATAACATTCACGTGGGACAAGATCCATATTATATCTAATCTTGAATTAGCTTTGGCTAATCAGTCAAGACCAGTATAACTTAGGTAGACAACATTTACCAATTATATCATATGCAACTCTTGGTTAGTTGGGTGAACAAGATTATTTATTCATTTGCCCAACTTATAGGATATGACTCTGAGTTCTCAATCCAATTGAGATAACTTAGTTAAGTCTCACCCAAAGTTCAATAGTCGAACATCACAATTGTCTAGTGGCACTCTACCAAGATAAATTGAGTCATTTTGCTTTGGTAAACCCAACTACAATTGATCGAGGTAGTAGTGAGTACCAAACTTTAGTAGACATATTAAAACTACCTAATTATACGCCTCTAAGTTCTCAATCCAATTGAGGTAATTTAGTTAAGTCGCATCCAAAGTTCTATAGTCGGACATCACAATTGTCCAGTCGCAGTCCACCAAGATAAATTTAGTCACTTTGCTTTGACAAACCTGATTACAATTGACCGAGTTAGTAGTGAGTACCAAACTTTGGTAGGCATATTAAATCAACTTAATTATGATTAAAAGTACTAACTAAGCATGCATTATATACAAGCATGACATATATTAACATATAAGCATAAAATATAAAATGTGGCATGGTTATAACCCGTCTACTATGATCTTCTCAAGCCAATGAGAAGATCGAAAGATCAACCTAGGAATAACATCTTCTCCAAGTGCTTCCTTTGGTTGCCTTGTGTCGTCGGCATCCTTCTTGTATCTTCATTATCTAGTAGTCTAGCACTCCTTATTTTGTACATTACAAATTAAAGAGAACTTGAGTTACATTTGAGTTTAATCTAATTTTACAACAAGAAATATGGGGTAAAGACACAACATACAGGACGTATAATGAATTATAACATGCATACATACACAAATCCAATTACATTGAGATAAGGGGTCATAATCATGCACCATGGCATGCATCATTTACAATAAATCTATGACATAATTTTTACTATGATTGCAAACACGATTTATGAACCGCAACCTCACGATGGTCCCACTAGCCGGTTAGTGGGTGGGGTCAAGGGGGTAGCGCTCCTTGCGGGGGGTCGGGGCAGTGCCCCCGAAGTAAAATTATTTTATGGACTCATTGAATGAGGTGCTGCCCTTAGTCCATTAAGATGAACCCAAGATCCAACACAATCCTTTGGTGCATCCTTACGACAAAATTGCATAATCTGTTCACAACAGTTTGTGAAAATTTTCACAATCTATTCCCAACAAATTGGCACAACTGCATCAACTATCATGAACACTGTAGGTTATGAAAGGTTTGTCGAATGCAATCGGATTATAGCACACATTCATATCATATATGCAGATACTACAGTCCTTTAGTTTGATTAACAAATACTATTGCATACCCTACAAAATACTTATACGATTATGCACATCATAATAAACTTATGTTCTACATCTATATTACATATAAAGAACACTAAAACGATGTATGATCTTTCACAAGTGCCTCTGATACCACTATAGGGATCTTATGCGAAAAATAATTAAATTACGCAGTGAAAAACTGATCCCTTTTTAGTAATCCATGCGAAAGTAGTCATATGTTATTTGCTTAGAGTGGTTACCTTTGTTGCGTGCCCTTAGCAATCCCGACAACAACTATAGTTTGCCGAATCTCCACACGATTAGAGTGGTCGTGCCTTTAGTAGTATCCAAAAGCACTCGCTCCGTTCGTAGCACGAACTCAGTTTCGGAGAAGAGCCAATTCGCGGTGCTAGCCACTAGGATGGTTCGGCCAAAGAAGAAAGAAGAGGGAGAGGTTAACTTTCAGCTAAGAGAAGGAAGGTGGAAGAGACAACAAGGTCATTGGCAAAATGACTTTTTTATACTCATCCTAATGAATACCAAAGGTCCTTGTCTCTTGGTCTCCTTACATCTTTGCCTCATTAATCATGATGAATACCAAGGGTCTTAACCTTTATATTTATCCAATAAATACTAAAAGTTTTGCCTTTTGGCCTTTCTCTTTTAATAATGCTTCATTAAATCTTTTAATGAACATTATCCCTTCTTAAGTGGTTAAGTCTAATCTAAATAAGTCTAACTCGGATTAGACTCAATCTCATAGTCCAATTAGATTCATTTGAGTCTAACTCAATTAATCAAATTTCGGATTAGACTTCAACACATTTTAGTCAAACTAAAATCAATGTATCACCGAAACAACATATTCTTTGTGTGTGACCCAATAAGCTCTCGTAGCATTGACAATATATCTAAACCACTTTAGATACATAAGCAATGAGCGACATCTAGCAATGCATCATTGCTACCCATGTGATGAGAATATCAAATCCTACTCGATCAAGGGGCCCACAGATATCACTCCCATCATATGGGAGGGATAGATTCTATTTACACCACTCACATCCCTTCGCATAATTTATTACATATCTAGTGATCGACTTTATAGTCTACCCTATTACGGGTGACGTTTGATGATACTAAAGTATACAACTTCTTATGTAGGGAACCGCAGTGACTTCAGGTCTAAGGATTATTCATTCCAATGTCACTATGAGAAAGTTTATAACACTCATATAACGATCCATGAAACTTTCTCATGGCTGATCAATTTAGTATATATTCTCTAATATATACCTATATGTCAACTTGATATCTCATATCCATGATTTGTGAGATCAAGTCATCAATTTGTTGGGACCGGGTGCATGTTGACATGGATACGGGTTCATAATTTTTAAAATTAATTACGTGCAGCGGAAGAATTAGCATAAATAATTTCTCAAATTATTTTTAACCACGTATCTAGCATGCAACCTTATGATGTGTGGACATGATCATAAATTAAAATTTTGCAGAAAGTAAACTAATTTACTCAATACCTCGCGTAACTCGAAGTAAGGGATGAGATCCAACCGTAGCGTCCCTTGGAAGCTCCGCCTCTATTCGCGTCTACGCCGAGTTCTCTTCGGGATGACTTCGCAAAGCCACAAGTTTTGTACCGACGAGAACTACTAGATTCTCTAAAGGCACAACTAGAATATCAAGAGAGAGATAGAAACTAACCAACAAATAACGGAATCAAGATTCCATGAAGGGAAGAAGGAGTCGCGACCCGCTTCGTCTTGGTGGTGGCTCACGGCAAGGGAGGTGGCGCCGGCCCTAGAGGGAGAAAGAGGCGCCGACCCTAGAGAGAGAGGGAGTGCCGGCCCTAGAGAGAGAGAGGGAGAGAATAAAAGAGAGAGAGAGCTTGCTACTTAATCTCTTGGATTAATTCAATTGAGGAATTCAAGCCTAGCCTTGGTTCCTTTATATAGTAGCCTCTCCATCGCCAAGTCTCCTCTTTTAACGGAATAAATTTTCATAAGAAATTTATCCTATAAATTTTCTTATGAATTATTCCGTTATGCCAAGTTTTATTATAACTAAATTTATAATAAAACAAATACATCTCTCCTTTATTATGGAATAAAATTTACAAGAAATTTATAAATTTTTCTTATTATGGAAAAATCAATTCATAATTGATTTTATAAAATTAAAATAAACCGATCCATGGTTCATTTTAATTTCCATAAAAAGAATAAATTTCTATAAATTTCTTTATATAAATTTCTCTTTATATAAATTTCTTTATATATAGATTTATTTATCCATTTTTTATAAAACAAATCACGCTTGATTCATTTTATAAAATAAACCAAATAAATTGGTTTTCTCTCCTTGTAGTGGCCGGCCAAACCAAAGAGGGTGGGTACCCTCTTTGGCAGGCCACATCAAGCCATACCTTCGCGAATTAAACTCATTTAATTCGCCCAATAAGCTTTCAAAAGACTTAGCCATTTTAAGCTTCCGTTGCGCCTCTGATTAATTCAGATTCGACTTATTTCTCTTGATCAGAAAATCCAATTTTCAACTCGTTTTAAATCCCTCGGATTACTCGTAGTGCGTGTGACTAAATAGGCTTTCGATTTATGTTGGCCGTCTATAATCAACCAATTATAGAACGATGATAAGTGGCACCTAGTAGTACATCATTACCCTCAATTAATTGAAAGATCAACGGTTGACCTCAGAAATAATTCTGAAACCCTTCAGCAGCTATAATGAGTCGTGCCTCATTCCCTTCACCATCTTATACCCACTTGGTTCAGGACATGGTCTGTGTGTGTCAGTCCCCACTAGGCTGACTACGTCACACCTAGCCCAAGTAACGTTCTCTCGTCCTTTGGATTTCTAGTTACTCTCATGTTTTTAAGAGACTCATACTCTAAACATGACATGCTCTGGCCAGAGGCTTTGAGTAACAATCCAACGATAGGCCTGGGTATACATCTCCTCGCAAGGAGTGGTGAATCCTTTGTAGGCTGTTCAAACATCTTCGGGCACTTCGGCTTATACCCAACCATCCTGGGTCCACACCTCCTTGGAGATGCTTGCTTAAGATGTTAAAGTATAAGTCTCCATGACCAAGATGACTTGAACACCGCAAGTCAAAGGAACATCGCACTTAAGCTGCAGTAATAACTTTCATTGACATATCTATATGTAGATTACCATATGAAGTTTTACAGTCAGTCATTCCAATGAACTAGTTCCCTTAACTAGCATCCATGTTTATCTCCGGACATCCCAATGTCACCAGCCAGTGAAAATCAGCTGATTAGAGAATAACCCATGCTAGTCTCAACAGAATTGACAGTGTCCGTATTTATCAATTCATCGACTAGGGATATTTTCAATACTTCACAATTGCACATGTAGAGATAATCACTAGTTGTGATTCCATCACAAATTCTCTCATGCTGTGAATTGTATTGCCGACATTCAGTAAATGAGTTTAAGATCTCAATCAAATACACAATCATGTATACTCAAATAGTGAATTTTCATTTATTGAAATAAATATTTACAATCATAAGACGATTGCCTTAGGACACTTCTCTCATATCACTAACACAATTGACCTACATGCTAGTCTAAACGCATTAATATTGCCTTTGTATATTAAAGTTTGACTAGGAATATTTAAGAGTAGTGTTCTCGACGACCTCTCACAATCAATTCAACCAATTGATGTGTTATAGATTAGAACTACTATTCTAGGGTATTATTATATTTATTCAGCTGGCACAAACATGAAGTAAATATAATAACCAAAGCATTATCTTTTATTTATAAATATGTGTTGGCGTTACAGGAAGAGGAAGAGGCACCTCTTCCTCTTCATCTTCCAACGTTTATACCTCCATTGATGGAGGTAGAGGAAGAGACTTCTTCCTCTTATTAAGTTGCGTCCTAATGCAATCCATCGGGTGAGACGAAGAAGAAGAACAGGAGCATTCCTCGAGTGGGATTTGGTTTGTGGCAGATTGTGATTAGTCCTTGGTAATTGTTCTCGTGACAGCAAGCGATCAGAAGAAACCAGAGCAAGAAGGAGATCACTGTAAGTGTTATTTACATGTAATTGACTCATGCTTAAGATCTAATATTGGTATCAGAGCAATTAGATTATAAGAGCATGAAAAAAAATTTACCTTTGTAATCTAAATCCCATGCTATCATCGATTCTTCTCTTCTGATGATGGGTGAAATCGTGCGATCTCTCATCCCATGGCCGACGATCGCATCACGCGCGGACTGGAGCCGTCGCCGTCAGCTAGACGTGCCGATGGAGGTGGTCATTGCGCTGGTGATGGCGAAAAGAAAAGTTTCGTCGGTGTGGAGAAGAAGAAGATCAGGCAGTGCCTGATCGGTCACAGTGACTGATCAGGCAGGGAATAGTTTTAATAAATTTTTTTTGGTTTTATTAAAACCAGCAGAAAGGTTGAGAGGAGGTTCGAACCGCGAACCTCGCAATTGAAAGGGAAGAGGCTCAACCAGAAGCTGTGACCGATAGTTAGTTTAGCTTTGGTTCAATTAATTTAAATTAGACTCGAGTTTAGTTTAATGAGATTAGGTTGGTCCAATCGGTTTGATTCAAACCATTAGTTGGTTTAACCAAACTGTTGGATCGAGAAATGCGAGAGAGGGGGGGGGGGGAAGTCGCAATTCGTTCGGATTTAAAAGAGCGGGTGCGCAGCGGAAATAAAGAGAACACAATAACGCAAACACAGCCGGTTTACTTGGTTCGGAGCCTGGGTCGACTCCTACTCCAAGGCCACGGTCGTTGACCGTTTCTGCGGGCATTCTATAAGTCGCAAAAGTTTACACAAATAATAATAAAAATATTCTCGTAAACTTAAATACAATCTGTTACGACGTCGGTGAAGATTGAAGTTCTGGAGCAGGGACGTCGTCGGCTTGAGTTGGCAGCTTCTGGAGCGTGTCGTGAAGCAGAAGAGCGTAGAATTGTCGAAGGATTGGTTGTTCAAGAATAGGGTCGAGCCTCTTTATATAGGCAGGGGCGCCCGACATGCTCGGCGCCCCACGTGGCTCTTGATCCGGCGAGCCCTCTGGTCAAGGCTGATCTCTTCATCTTCGGGATCAGCTTTGACCGGGGCGCTCGACGCGCGCGGGGCGCCCGGTTGACCGGTCAAAGCGTCATCTTCAGGGCTTCGCGAGAGTGAGCTGCAGCAGCCTTCAGTGGCGTGGCACAGTGGGCGCCCGAGACACGCGGGGCGCCCGACATGCGGCTGCTGTCGGGGCGTTTACCTCTCTGCTGACTTTGGGTTGACTCTGGGGCGCCCGACACATCCGGGGCGCCCTGCTCAGCTACGGCCTCACTCCTTTGAGGCTCTCTGAGCTGCAGAAACACAGTCCTTCGGTCCTGCATCCAGGGTTAGTCCAAAACAGCAAATAATAAGTTAGTTAAAACAGCCTTAGCTGTCTTGGTTCTGACTTTGGATCTCCAAAATGGAGCCCTAGGTCGAACCGACGCCTAATGTTCCCTCGAGGGGAACGCGTCCTCACCTACTCCTCTCGGGAGAGTTTTACCTGTGCCAACCGGATCCTCCAGTGGACTTTTGCCAGCAGTCCTTCGCCAGGTCTTGATTACCAAGCTTCCTTCGCTTGGAGCCTAGCAGCCCTTCGCTAGTTTTTTCTTCTGCACCCTTCGCCATGCCTAGCATTCCTTCGCTAGGCTTCCTGTCTGCAGTCCTTCGCCAGTGCCTAGCAGTCCTTTGCTAGGCTTGTCCTGTCTGCAGTCCTTCGCCAGGCCTACATTCCTTCACTAGGGCTTTTCCTGTACACTCAAGAAACTCGTTAGACAACCATTAACCCTTAACTTTTGAACCTTTTTGCCAATATCAAAACACAGGTTTGACTTGGGTGCATACTGCACCAACATAAACCAGTTTGATCAAATAATCTGAACTAAACTAACTGATTTGATCACTATGTTGAACCCCAACTTAAGTAGGATTAAGTAAAGCAACAAAAGTAAGACATATAAATCGATCAGTCCAGTAGCATAATTAATTGTAGCTACTAAAGTAAAGGAAACTTATTTTTTGTGTGCTTCTTTCTATGCATATGTGTGAATTGAAAAAGACTGATTTTGTTACAGGTTTTGTCAGTTTTGTACTGACTATGTCATTTTTTCAATTCCAGATGTCGTATGAGATATGCACCACGATTCATTGCTATGAGCGATGCCGTGAGCTAATTGAGCAGATAGAAGAAGTTGACTATAGTCCGATTCTTGGAATCCAAGGCAATATAGGAAAATTGGATCGACTATTTTGGAAACTCGAGCAGGAAGAGTTTTCAATCTTGGATGACTATAGAATCGGAGCATTGATTCGTTCATTGCCAAGGCGTGCGAGAGAAGTTGCACACCAGATATGGGGGCGCCATGAATGTCGTATCTCATATACTGAGTTTTGTAAGCAGCTACTTCGCCATGAGTTTCCAGAGGATCTAGAAGATTCTGAGGAGACCTAGAACAAGATTCTGAAGATCCTGAAATGTTTGAGGAGGATCCTGAAATGTTTGAGGAAGATCCTGAAATATATGAGGAAGATCCTGAAATGTTTGAGGAAGATCCTAAAATATATGAGGAAGATCCTGAAATGTATGAGGAATATCCTGAAATGTTTGTGGAAGATGTTGAAATGCTGAGGAAAATCCTGAAATATTTGAGAAAGATCCTGATATTGAAATGATCGACGAAGATCCTGAAGTATTTGAGGAAGATCTGATAGAATCTATGGAAAATTCCCGAGACTGGCCGATTCGAGATGAACGAGAGAGTGATAGCCACTGCCATAATATTTTTTATTATGGGAATGATGTCAACTTATCTAGTTCATTAAATTCTGTTGTTATGTTTGTTGTACGAACTTATTAAGCCTACTTAATAAAGTTATGTTATGTGTTAACTGACTTGTCAATGATTAGTTCATTATATGATTGGTTCATATTCAATGATTAGTTCATTATATGATTAGTTCATATTCAATACAAATGATTAGTTCGTTTAATGAGATGTATATAATATAATTGATCAATGTTAATTAGATTGGATTATACGAATGATGAGTGGAAACGTAGTTATCACTTGATTTCGTAAACCAAGTCAAGTTTACATTGAGTCAATCAAAAATTATGTACAGATGATATACACTGAATTAATGAATAATTTGTTTATTTATGATAGATCATGACAACTAAGAACATCATAGCCGAACTGAACAAGAGAGAAATTATATGGGGATAACTATAAAATATGACATCTCAAGATACAATATGTTCTTGAGGAACAAGAAGTTCTGGAGGCTGTAAATCAGTTCATGGTAGAACCTGCTATTGGTACAACCGCACAGCATAGACTTGATCTAGATGCCTATAGGGCATGGAAGGAAAAGGACTCCACTGCTAAAGGGATATTGATAAGTTCAATGGTAGACGACCGGATATTTGAGTATGAGCCACTACCATCAGCTCATGCCGTCTGGGTAGCCCTGAGAGAGAAATACAGTGGAGTTAGTATAAGCAAGCTTCGCCAACTGACAATTAAGTTTGACAGTTGTAAAAAGCGCCCGAATGTTACAATGACCCAACATCTAAGAGAAATGGGGAATATGATTCGGGAGCTTAAGGCTGCTGGTCATGAGTTGACCGACGAACAACAGGTTCATGCAGTTATTCGTTCCCTTCCTGATTCTTGGGAAACAATGAAATATAACCTTACTCACAGTGAGAGTATCAAGACTTTCATTGATGTCTCACGCCATATTGAACTGGAGGCGGAGAGAATAGAATCCGCAAGGATTTCTGGACAAGTTTTTGTAGCTGAAGGTTCTGGATCCAAGAATAAGAAAAGATGGTTCAAGAAAGGAAAGGGTAAGGGAAAAGAAGCTGGTGCTACTACTGTGCAAGACCCAATCAAGAAGAAAGGAAAAAGTATGGAAAGAAACCTAAAAGTAAGCTAACTTGCTACAACTGTGGCAAGAAAGGCCATTTTGCTTGGGAGTGTACTGAGCTGAAAAAGGTAAATCCATGTTTATTTCTTTTCATGAGCTTTATGTTGCTAGTTCGGTGTTATTAGCTGATTCTTATCCTTTGTGGATTATAGATTCAGGAGCAACGAACCATGTAGCTCGTGATCGAGCTACGTACGTGGAGTACCGTTGCGTACCAGCTAGTAATAAGTGGATATACATGGGAAACAATGCAAGAATTGAAGTCAAAGGAATTGACACTTGCAAACTCAACCTTCGTGGTGGGCGTACCTTGTTTCTGCATGATATCCTATATGCTCCTGAGATTCGACGGAATTTGATTTCTGTTAATTGTCTTCTTGAATTGGGTTACTGTTTGAACTTTTACAGTCGTTGTGTAGAACTTAAAGTTGACTCTGTGTTAATTGGATATGGTTATGTATCAAACGGTTTCATGATTCTTGATGTAGAACCAGATGTTAATTGTGGAAATAATGGTTGTTTTTCAAACATTGCTCTTACTAGTGATGCTAATGTTAATGATGAAGTTTGGCATGCTAGATTGGGACATATAGGACAAGAAAGAATGAATAGATTAGCAAGAGAGGGTCTGCTCAGCACTCGTGCTAAAGTTGACTTGTCTATATGTGAGCATTGTCTTGCTGGAAAAGCAACTAGGAAACCGTTTGGTAAGACTATTAGGGCTGAATCACCATTGCAATTGATTCATTCGGATATTTGTGATCCAATGAACATGAAGGCTAGACATGGTAGTTCATATTTCATTACATTTATTGATGACTTCACGTGTTTTGGTCATGTGTATTTGATTTCTCATAAATCTGAAGCATTAGATTGCTTTAATCGTTATTTGAACGAAGTTGAGAATCAATTGGAACGTAAGGTTAAAATCTTACGCACTGACCGTGGAGGTGAATATTTGTCTGATCAGTTCAAGACAATATGTAATGAGAAAGGGATTATTAGACAATTGACTATCCCTGGGACTCCACAGCAAAATGGTGTTGCTGAAAGAAGAAATCGAACTCTTCGTGAAATGGTTAGGTCGATGATGGCTCAAGCTAATTTGCCAATTTTCTATTGGGGAGATGCATTATTGGAAGCAACCTACATACTTAACCGGGTGCTTTCTAAATCTGTTCCATCTACTCCATATGAACTTTAGACAAGCAGAAAACCAGATTTAAGTAATCTGAGACCATGGGGGTCTGCTGCTTAGATTCATGATAAGATTCACAAATATGGAAAATTAGGACCCAGGGGTAGGAAGTGTATCTTTGTAAGATATTTTGATATCTCTAAGGGTTATGTTTTTATTGGTGAGCAACAAGATGGAACCATCTCTGAAATTGAGTCAAGAGATGCTACTTTTCTCGAAACTGAGTTCCCAACAAGAGGTGAAGTTGATAAATCAACTCCTCTATTTGCAATAGAGGATGAGGATACTGTTCCTCTATCAACGAATCAGGAATCACAGTGGATACCTGAATCTAGTCAACCTAGTGGGAGTAAATGACCTACAAATGAATTAGTTTCTCAACAGTCAAACCTGCGAAGAAGTAATCGTAAGATTATTCCTCGGAGAAGGTTTGACATTAAAAATGAGACATTAATGATTCTCCCAGTTGATGATGAAGAACTCGAACGGTTGAGTAAGCATTGAAATGCTCAGTTAAGGAGAAATGGAAAGTTGCAATGGATGAGGAAATGGAGTCCATGAGAAAAAATCAAGTTTGGGATTTTGTCGATCTTCCTCCGGGCCGCAAGGCTATTGGGAATAAGTGGATTTTCAAAATTAAGAGGAAAGCGGATGGGTTGATTAATCGATACAAAGCTCGTTTGGTTGCAAAAGGATTTACCCAAATGGAGGGTATTGATTTTGAAGAGACATTCTCCCCAGTTGTGAAGTTTGTGTCAATAAGAGTCATCCTAGCTATAGTAGCACATTTTGACTTAGAATTACATCAAATGGATGTAAAGATGGCTTTCCTTAATGGTAATCTTGACAAAGAAATTTATATGACACAACCAGAAGGTTATATAGCTGAGGGCAAAAAGAATAAAGTATGTAGACTTAAGAAGTCTATGTATGGGCTAAAGCAAGCGTCAAGGCAATGGAACATAAGATTCAATGAAGTTATTTTGTCTTATGGTTTCGAAATGATCAATGAGGATCATTGTGTTTACCTAAGGAAGAATAAAGGAAAGTTTGTCATTTTATCATTATATGTTGATGATATGCTAATAGCTGGAAGTGACCTAAAAGTTGTGATTGAAGTCAAGTCTTGGCTTTCATCACAATTTGACATAATAGACATGGGAGAAGCTGAGTATATCTTAGGAGTACGGATCATTCGTGATCGATTAAAAAGACTTTTGGGTTTGTCCCAAGAGGCTTATATCACAAAGATACTACAACACTTCGATATGTTTGATTGCAAAGTTGAACAAACACCTACAGCGAAAGGTGTTGTTCCGAGCAAAAGTATATCTCCCAAGACTCTTGAAGAGATAGCCAAGATGAAGAAAAGACCATATGCTAGTGCCATTGGTAGTTTGATGTACACTATGTTGTGTACACGTCCTGATATAAACTATGCTGTTGGCTTGGTTAGTCGTTTCCAGTCAAACCCAAGATCGAGACACTGGAAACAGTAAAAAGGATATTCAGATATCTCAAAGGGACAGCAGATTATTGTCTCTGCTTCCAAGGATCAAAGCTGAGCATGAAGGGCTACGTAGATGCAGATTGGGCAGGGGACCTTGACGACAGAAAATCCACATCTGGCTATATTTTTTTGCTGAATGGAGGTGTCATTTCATGGAATAGCAAGAAACAGGCTTGTGTAGCATTGTCGACAATGGAGGCTGAGTATGTGGCTAGTGCAGCGGCTGTACAAGAAGCTGTCTGGTTGAGAAGGTTCCTAAAGCATCTAAATATTGCTAAGGACAGTGGGAGCCCTGTTACAGTGTACTGTGACAATCAAGCTGCTATAACTTTTTCCAAAGATCCTAAATATCATAGCAAAGGCAAGCACATAGAAATTAAATACAATTTTGTAAGGGATATTGTTGACAAGAAAAAGATAATTCTTGAGTACATCCCTACACGAGCGATGCTTGCAGATCCTTTACTAAGCCATTGACTAAAGAGTCATTTCATGGACATGTGAAGTCTTTGGGACTACGCAAGATGTAACACATTATAAAGACTGTTATATATATGAAATGTCATGATCTATTCAGTGTAAATATATTTGTTACATTTGGATAAAAGTCTCGATGAGCATGTTGGCAGGCTGAGATTGGTCCACTCACATGGACAATCGTCTCTATTTATTGAGTATAAATAGAGGTAAAACTATTACTTATGAGACAACTTATGTAGTTGTGAATAGAGACATACTCTTAAGTTGATGTCACCTTGATTTTTGTATCAAGATGAGATCATTTATGTAATGATCGAAGTAAATGCACCCACCATTTACTAAACCTCTTTAAGGCCAGATTGGAATTCATAAGTTGAATTCGGATTAGACGTTACGTATGTCTAGATCGAAATCTGTACGATGTTAAATATTTGAGAAAAGCATGCACTCTTTTTGGTAAAGAGAAAAAATATCGTAGCATGTGATTCATACCACATGTGCTATAGCGACAATAAGGGTAGTAGGAGAATGAATCCCTGCTTCTCTACTATGTGAGACCTTGAGGTTATAAGTTAATTTCAATCTTACCCTAAGTGACTATTTAGCTGTCTACTTAAAGTTTTAATAGTGTTTGCTACTTTAGTGTGTGTCCTATTGACTATGGATGATTCGGTCTATGGAAAAATGATGAACCAGGCAGCAGACAAATTGAACCTGGGGTGACCGGCCCGGCCCCACGGAAGTTTCCCACCGGTCACCAGGGTAAATCGGGAAGCGCTCGTGGTGGGCAGTCTAGAAGCGACTGATTCGACCTATGGAGCATAACTAGGAAAGCGACTGATTAGAATGAATAGATTCTAACTGAAAAGGAAGATTAAAATTGATTTACATCTGTAGTACTTATTCACTGGTCGACCAGTTACATTTTTTTATTAAGTACTTGAAAATGTAATTGTAAATAAATGTATTGATTTGAGATGTTGAACATGCTCTTGACATAGTTGTCATATGAGGGATTAGAGATGTTCATATTGATGTAAATATTTAATCTGGGGTAAAGGCAAGTTATTGATGTCTCTGATTAGTTCTATAGAGCAACTAAGTTAAGTGTAATAATTTTCTTAGCGGTAATTGCTCAGTGTGCTTGCTGTTGCACGAACCATTTTCCCTGGAGTATGAATTGAATGTTCTTATATGGTCTTTGTGACTTTCTTACATGGTCTTAATGACTGGATGACCTATATGGATAGAATTGGACGAGTGGGAGATGTTGGCGTTACAGGAAGAGGAAGAGACACCTCTTCCTCTTCATCTTCCAACGTTTAATACCTCCATTGATGGAGGTAGAGGAAGAGACTTCTTCCTCTTATAAAGTCGTGTCCAAATGCAATCCATCGGGTGAGACGAAGATGAAGAACAGGAGCATTCCTCGAGTGAGATTTGGTTTGTGGCAGATTGAGATTAGTCCTTAGTGATTGTTCTTGTGACAGCAAGCGATCAGAAGAAACCAGAGCAACCAGAGCAAGAAGGAGATCACTGTAAGTTTTATTTACATGTAATTAACTCATGCTTAAGATCTAATAATATGATACTTTATAATCTAAGTCAATCAACTCATGATTGACTCTTAAAGCTTATGCCATCAAGAAGCGAAGATGAGAGGACGATGGAGGAAACTCATTGCGTGAAGATGATGGAGGAGGACTGACATCTTACGTTGTTTTTAAGCAGAAAAAATAAAATGTTTCAGAATTATTTTTTGTTTGGATGAACAAATAAGAAAGGGGGGGGGGGGTATTATAAGAAAGACAATAAGAAGGAATAGGTAATTTGCTCAATTTAAACATGGACTGCATATTTTATATAATACATGAAATCAAGTACACAATTAATAAAATATTATATAAATAATGTTATTTGATTTAATTGATTTTTGAATTTGAAAATCACGATTGAATTAAATAAATTGAATAATCATTTTTTTAAAACATAAAATTTCAAATTAAACGAACAGATTCGTTTTCATATGTTCATTTGATTTAATCAATCTTTTGCTGAAGAAAATATATCACTAAATTTGTATGCGTGTTACAGGTTGGAGATGGATTTTGTTGGGCAGAGGAGAAAAAGGACAACCGATTCAATATAATAGTTCGACATCAAGGAGTGGTTACCATGATGGCCACCTCCCTAACGTCCGCAGCTAATCCCACCGACTTACCGGTGCTACAACACCAACCATGTCAATTCCACTACTAATTAAACAAATCAGCTCGTTACTCTCTGTTTAATATACACGGGACAAGGCCGTGGCATAGATAGATTTTTTAATAGGTACACGTATCCAATTTTTCGAAGAATGGCCGGCCCGATCTCCCAAGATGGATTGGACATTTTAAATGTTGGAGGATTGGATATTAAATATGGCTTTTACCAAGGACACATCTAAAAATTAATATTTATTAAAAGATGTATCTGAGTTTTTTTATCAAAGGATGCATTTATTATAGTGATCATCTTCTTATACCCATCTCGTCAAGAATTATCTTTGTCATATAGAATTTCGAGACATCCGAACCACTTTTTGAGATTATTCAATTTAAATTAGTATTTTGTGGTTCGGATGCCCCAGGGAGTCGACTTTTTCTCACCCTACATATATATTTCTATTTTGCACGACTCGATTCATCACGAATGTATACTTTGCCCCAGATAGTAGACTTGTTCTAGAGGTGTCTTCAAAGAGTCGACTTTAAAGAATCGTTGAGGAAAATAAGTGTTGAAGGAGAAACTTCAAGTGATAGTTAGTTTGATAGAAGGAAGAAAAAGACAAGTGCAATGTATGTATGATTGACTACTTAAAATTTGTGTATACGGTGAGAAGAAATAGTATAAGGGTTCTTATAGAATTTATTTCAGCTAGACTCTGTTCTGTTCTGATATGGTATCAGACCTAATTTTATACATGATCAACTCTTTCTACTAATTTTTTATTTGGAGGACTCGAACGGTGTTATGCATTACATAAATAGGGTTCTCAGAATTTGTTTAAATTTACGATAAATTCATGCTTGAATATGACCTAGGGTTGATATCTTACCATATCAGACCCTTCTAGGGCCTGAAATCATTTGATATCGGCCCAGGGGCCTGATCTCAAATGATTTCAGGCCCTAGGAGGGTCTGAAACCAAATGATTTAAAAGCCGCCTAGGGACACACGACATACTTCCCTAGGGTTTTGGTTGGGAGGAGGGATTGGGGGATGAGCTCGCGACTATAACACAGCTAGGAGCGCCCATAATGTCCATCACCTTCGGTAATAACAATTAGGTTACTGCGCTGAGAGAGAAAGAAGAAAAAGTCGACTCCCTGGGGCATCCAAACCATAAAATGCTAATTTAAATTGAATAATCTCAAAAAGTGATTCGAATGTCTCAAAATTCTATATGACCAAGGCAATTCTTGACGAGGGGTATAAGAGTAAGATTACTATAATGGATGTGTCCTTTGATAAAAAAGAAACCAGGTATGTCTTTTGGTAAATACTATTCTCAGGTGCGTCATTTGGTAAAAAACCGTATTAAATGACACATCATTAATTAAATAAGTTATTTAAAAAAAAAGTTTAAACAGATCGAGAAATTCATTCGATATTTTAAATTGATGTAAAATTCAAACCTACATTACAAGAAACAATAAATATCAATTATTAATATTAAAATCGAATTAGAATGGTATAAATCAATTAAAAAAATTTTCATCCTCAAATTACTTTTTGAATTCTCAATTTAAATTAGAATTGACCTCAAAACTTTTTAAAAATCATCGTCCCAGGTTGCAAGGTTCCTCTATTTATCTCGAAAAACAGATAACTTATATTCCCTCTTATTTACTTCCAAAAAATAGGAGCTATTTTCATAAATTATAAATCCATTATCACATCATCATTTTTTAAAATCATTTTTGCTTAAGTAATTCCCTCGCATCACGTTTCAACGTGCACAACTATTTCTCATAGTAGTGACTGACCTCAGGCAATTGCGACGAGTACCAGAATAGAACATAGCTTTTGATATTGTCAAAATTTTAAAGTTAAGTTTTATTATGATTTAATATGTTTATCAAGTATGTAGACTGTAGAATTTGACGAATCTACAGGATCAAGCACCAAATTGAAGTTCGATTAGGTCAGAAAGATCAGATAATCCGGCAGGAAGCCTAGATAGGTCAGAAAAGACTAGATAACTGATAGGAAACCCAGTTGGGCCAGCAAGACTAGACATTAGATGTCAAATGAATCATTCTTCAAATGGTAAGTAAGTAATTAACTGGAAGAAAGAGATCAGTGAGACCAAGTCTCAATGGGACTGTAGACACTGGTCCAACTTAGATCCAACTTGAAAATTTAAGTTGAGACCAAAACTAGATCCTGATTTTAGTTAGACATGATTTAATTTATGCATCTATGCTAAATTTGTTTTGCAGATAGTTTTGTTATTTGACTAACATGTTTTGTAGAATCTTGAAGTGAAACATCAAGTTATGATGAACAATACTCCAAGCGCCTCAAGTGAAGTAGGTAGTGGAAGCTCCTCGAATGGTTGGAAACACTCCAAAGCAAAAAAAAATTTGAGGATGAATCTTCAGCACTAGAGACGCCTTGGATTACTAGAAATGTCTTGGGCTAAACCACTGGATTTGAATTGGATCAACATTTATGGAGGTGCCTCAGATGACCGAGGCACCCCGAAAGCCTTATAAAAGAAGCATTCAACCAAAAGACTTAACATCCATTCTTCTATAAGCTCCAATTTAATTCTATTACACTGTCTCCTTACAAGTGTTGTGCTGTGACCTTGCTATGCTAAATCTACGATCGAGCAACCTTCGACAACAACAACCAAAAAATTACATCGAGCTACAAGTGTTGGTAATGATTTAAATTAATTATTATTATCGTTGCATAATAAAGTGTAGTGTGTTACACTTTCTTCATTGTATATTTCATATCTTCAGTTTTAGTGGATTGTCTATCGGATACGCCCTAAAGAGACGTGGGCCTTGGAGAGTCGTTGAACTATAAGCCAAATATCCGAATGTGTGCTTCTTTTCAACTCTTTGTTTGTTTTATTTTGTTTATCTTCCGCAACACACTCGACTTCAATAAGTCATTTTAAAACTAAAAAAAAGAGATTTTTTTTAAAATACGCTTGATTCACCTGCTCCCCCTCTTTCTCTCTTGTACAACCGATCCCACGATTGTGACATCCTCTTCCTTCGCGATGTCCTGTTCTTGTCAGTGGCTCCGTGAGGGCCCACACACAGTAGGGAGAAGCGACCCAACGAGCATGAGCTACCTTGGAGGTTGTTCACGGTCGGAGGGAGTTCGCTCATGGGGCCGGCAGTCCTCCAAGGGCTAGCACAACCGGTTAGTCTTCTTTGAGAGTTGTACTTTTGCTTTTGATCCAGAGGAGATGTAAACAGAAATATCTTAATACATATTTCCGAATGTGTAGTATCTACCTTCGGTACATAATCAGTGATCACATTAGTTTCTTGTCCTTTCATTGCTACTGCCTGCCAAGTAAACAACAGATAAGATGTCATCTGTAAGCAATTATAAGTTCAATGAATATAGAGATCAGTAGGGTTTGTACCAATTTATAGCTGAATTATAATAGCGTATGTGTTTGCGAAAAGATATATGTAAAGATCACAAGTCTAACCTTCATGAAAACATCCAGGTCCGGATCCAGCTTAATATTTGTGTGTCTCTCTCTTGTTAACTCAGTTAACATCTCTGAGAATTATTCACAACAAATGATCATTCTTCATTACCCCATACTATAGCAATAATTAGTAGCAGACAATGATGAGAACCCTTAGTAATGGATCTACCAATGCCTACCATAACGAGTACTGATTCCTTGGCATCTAGAAAAAAATGCCAACGTTTCGTGAGGCTTCTGCAAGGGACATTTGTGTTGGAGATTAAATTTGATTGTGGATAATGATTAATTTATAGATAAAATAAAGTTAGTGAATAGGGATAGAATTTGATGACTTAGCAAATTATAGATAAATAAGGTGTAATTATGGATAGGGATAAAGTTCCGTGAAAACAATAAAAAGTGTCTAGATTCAATGTATGTGGAGTTGGTGCGTATTCACCAAGCCTATAAATATGTAACCCTTTGGTGAATGAATGCAAATTGAGTTAGTTCAGTTTTTCTTATTCTCTCCTCTTCCACAAGAGTAAAATTCCTCTTCCATTTTTTCTTCCAACAAAGTGATATCAGAGCTATGACCAATGGAGGTATGGTTCCCTTCCTAGTTCCAACGCTTAAGGCAAGCAATTATGATAATTAGAGTATCAAGATGAAGGCGCTTCTTGGAGCTCATGATGTTTGAGAGGTTACAAAGAAAGGCTACGATAAGCCAATTGATGACTCGATGTTATCTTAGACTCAAAAAGATAGTTCGAGAGATTTGAGATGAGAGATAAGAAGGCTCTCTTCCTCATTTATCAAGTAAAAAGGCGAAACGCTCGCCCCCAGTGCCTCCGCCAGCCCGCCCCAGGACCAACACGGAGGAGGTAAATCACGGTTATCACTAGTGTGGTGAGGCGCCTGGGGTCGAGGGAATTAATGCCAGCAGACCAGCTCTTCCTCATTTATCAAGCTTTAGATGATGATGGTTTTGAGAAAATCTCAAGTGCTACTTCAGCCAAGAAAGTATGGGAAAAACTCCAAATCTCATATCAAGGAGAAGAAAAGGTGAAGAATATACGACTTTAGATATTAAGAAGTCAATTTGATCCTTTCGTATGAAGGAAGGCGAATTGGCATCTGATTATTTTTCTAGAGTCTCTATCATTTTCAATCAACTAAAGAGAAATGGTGAGAAACTAGAAGAAATAACTATCATTGAAAAATTCCTCGATCACTGGATTCAAGATTTGATAGTATTACAATATCATCGAAGAGACAAAGGATCTACAAGCCATGATAATAGAGCAACTCTTGGGTTCACTACAAGCCCATGAAGAAAAGAAAAAGATAAAAATGAAGAGATTTCTCAACTTCTTAAGACTTCTCTTCAGCCAGCTCCTAAGAAGGATGAAGGCTTCTCCAAAAATAGAAACCAACGTGGAAGAGTTCATGGACATGGACGAGGCTATGCTTGTGAACAAGAATGAGTTCCCAACAACAACAATGAAAGAGGAGAATGTTCAACAAGAAGACGTGAAAGAGAGCACACAAACTCAAGGTATGATAAATCTCAAGTTAAGTGTTACAATTGTGATAAATTTAGGCATTACGCTAAAGAATGTAGATCACCCAAGAATAAAATCTATGCAAAAGCAAATTAAATGGAAGAAAGAAGAGAAGAAGATGAAACTCTATTGCTAGCATACAAAGATAATGAAAGAGACGAAGATACAATGTGGTATCTCGACACTGGTGCAAGCAATCATATGTGTGGAAAAAGAAGTCTGTTTGTAGAACTTGATGAATCAGTTGGTGGTAATATATCCTTCAAAGATGAATTAAAAATTGTTGTGAAAGGCAAAGGTAGCATTTTTATCCGCTTGAAGAATGGAAAACATCAATTTATTTCAAATATTTTCTTTGTGCCAAATATAAAGAGCAACATCCTGACCATAAGACAACTTTTGAAAAAGGATATGATATTCATCTAAAAGATAATATGCTCATGTTGAAAGATAATATTGGTTGCTTAATTGCCAATGTGCCTATGTCAAGAAATAGAATGTTCCTCCTTAATATTCAGAATGATGTTGCTGATTGTCTCAAAGCTTGTTATAAAGACACCACTTGGCTATGACATTTTCAATTTGGGCATCTCAATTTTGGAAGACTAGAATTGCTTTCAAAGAAGGAGATGATGAGAGGACTGCCTTATATCAAATATCCTGACCAATTATGTGAAGCATGTTTACTTGGGAAGCAATTTAAAAAAGGTTTTTCAAAGGAGTCAAGTTCAAGAACCCAAAAGTCGCTTGAACTAATACACACAGATGTTTGTAGTCTAATAAAACCAAGTTCACTGGGTAAGAGTAATTATTTTATTCTTTTCATAGATGATTTTTCTCGAAAAACTTGGATGTATTTCTTGAAGAAAAAAATCAGAGGTCTTCGACATATTCAAGAAATTTAAAGCTGGTGTAGAAAAGGAGAGCAGTCTCGAGATAAAAGCTATACGATCTGATCGAGGAGGAGAATTTATCTCAAAAGAATTTCAAGAATTCTATGAAGCCAACGGAATACAACCATCATTTACTGTTCTAAGATCTCCTTAACAAAATGGAGTGACAGAAAGAAAAAATTGAACTCTTCTTGACATGACAAGGAGCATTCTCAAAAGCAAGAGGCTTCCAAAGGAACTTTGGATAGAAGAAGTTGTATGTGCAGCATACTTATCCAACCGATCACAACAAGGAGTGTGTGGGGCAAGACACCACAAGAAGCTTGGAGCGAAAGGAAGCTTGGGATTTCTCATTTAAGAGTTTTTGGAAGTATAGCCCACGTTCATGTGTCTGCCAAAGCAAGAAGCAAACTAGATGATAAAAGTAAGAAGTTTATTTTCATTGGCTATAATACTAACTCAAAGGGGGTATAAGTTATACAATCCAGATATTGGGAAGACAATCATCAGCCGAGATGCCATATTTGATGAAGAAGGAGAATGGAATTGGAAATCTTCAAATGGAGATTACAACTTCTTCCCATATTTTGAAAAAAAGAAAATGCGGTGAAACCAAGGGTAGAGCAAACATCAGAGGAGCCTACTACTCCACAAGTAACATCAACTTCAACTACTCAAGAAAATTCACCCACATCAACTTCAAGTAAAAGAGTACCACACTATAGGAGCTTACGTGACATTTATGAGGTAACTGAAAATCCAGACAATATTACTCTATTTTGTCTCTTTGCCGATTGCGAGCCTATGAATTTCCAAGAAGCTATAAAGAGTAAAAAGTGGAAAAATGCGATGGATGAAGAGACCAAGGCGATCGAGAAGAATGGTACATGGGAGTTAACTCCACTTCCTGAAAGGCATAAGGTGATTGGTGTGAAGTGGGTGTACACAATGAAAAAGAATGCCAAAGGTGAAGTTGAAAGATACAAAGGAAGATTGGTGTCAAAAGGCTACAGTCAAAGATTTGACATTGACTATGATGAGGTATTTACTCTCGTTGCTCGATTAGAAACTGTTAGACTAATCATTTATTTAGCAGCCCAGAATAAGTGGAGAATACAGCAAATGGATGTAAAATTTGCTTTCTTAAATGGAATTCTCAAAGAATAAGTCTATATTCGGCAACCATAAGGTTATGAAGTTAAAAAAAAGAAGACAGAGTTCTAAAGTTAAAAAAGGCTCTCTACGGGCTAAAGCAAGCACCGAGGGTATGGAATAGCCGAATAGACGGGTACTTGCAAGAGAAATGCTTCATCAAATGTCCTAATGAACATGTACTATACATTCAGAACAAGGACAAAGATGTTTTGATAGTTTGCCTATATGTCAATGACTTGATCCTCACGGGAAGCATTCCAAGAATATTTGGAAAGTTCAAAGAAAAGATGACTAAGGAGTTTGAGATGATTGAAATTGGGCTCATGACATATTATATGGGTATCCAAGTCAACCAAAGGGAAGATGGAATCTTCATCTCACATGAAGGTTATGCAAGAGAGACATTAAGGAAGTTCAAGATGGATAACAGTAAGCTTATAAATACCCCAGTAGAATGTGGAGTCAAGCTATCAAAGCATGATGAAGGAAAAAAAGTTGTTCCAACATTTTTCAAGAACTTGGTTGGAAGCTTACGATACTTGCCATGCACAAGGCCAGATATTCTTTATGGTGTTGGATTTGTTAACCGTTACATGGAGTCTCCAACTACCATCCATTTTAAGAAGGCTAAAAGAATTTTTCTCTATATCAAAGGTACAATAGATTTTGGGTTGTTTTATTTATCATCTAATTTCAAGCTTGAAGGTTATAGTGACAGTGATTGAGGTGGAGATATAGATGACAGGAAGAGCATTACAGGATTTGTATTCTTTATGGGAGATACTACTTTCACTTGGATGTCGAAGAAACAACCTATTGTCACACTTTCTACTTGTGAAGCAGATTATGTGGCTACGACTTCATTATTTGTCATGTTATTTGGCTTAGAAATTTATTGAATGAGCTAAGTTTACGACAAGAAGAGGCAACTAAGATTCGAGTTGATAACAAGTCTGCAATAGCACTAGCAAAAAATCCAGTCTTCCATGAAAAAAGAAAACACATCGATACGCGCTATCACTATATCAGAGAGTGCATTATAAGAAAAGAGGTGCAAGTGGAATACACAATGTCTCAAGATCAAGTTGTTGATATCTTTACCAAGCCACTCAAATTTGAAGACTTGATCTGTGGGATCGTTGTAATCGATAGGGGGGGGGTGAATAGCGATTACTGAAAATTTTCGGAATAATCAAAAAACACAGTGGATGAATAAAAAAATAATGTTAACACTTTTCTTTTTTACTTGGTTCAGAGTCTTTAACGGCTACTACTCCAAGGTCCACTGTCCTTGACCATTATCGTTGGGCAATTATATAAGTCGAGTAAATATTACAAATATGTAAGTCGAATACAGAATTTAAACAACGAATTTAAATTATACCGACGACACCAGAAAGGTCGCAGAGCATCTTGGGCGACGTGTCGTCGATCTTGATCGTTGGTGGCGCGGAAAAACTCAAGCATGGAAGAGAGTCAGTGAGCGTTTGGAGTGCTTGAGTTGCAAGAAAATATTTTTGCGTTGATGTGAATTGATGCTCGAAAGCAAAGGGGTGAAGCCCCTTATATACACTGTTCTCAGGCGCCTGCCACATGTAGCGAATCGGGCGCGTGCTTATCCGCAGACTCGGCTAAACCTCTCTCCTTCAGTCTTGGGTGCCTAGAACACTTGAGGCGCCTGATGGCTCATGGGCGCCTGAGTTGCTGACGTGGCAACCTGCCAGCTCATCCGAACTTACCCGTTGGAAACTCCTCAGACAGGCGCCTGGTCTCTCGGGCGCCTGTGCCCTCTCAGGCGCCTGGGATGCTGCAGAAAACTCCTTTCACTTCTGCAACCAGGGTTAGTCCAAGAACAGTATAACATAAATAATAAATGTATAAATAATAGTTGGAGCTGTCTTGGTTCTGACTTGGGATTTCAAAATGAAACCATAGGTCGAACCGACACCTACTATTCCCTCTTCCGGGGAATATGTCCTCACCTACTCCTCTAAAGAGAAGTTACCTTTTGCCAACTGGCTCCTCCGGTTGGACTTTTGCTCGGCCACCAAGACTACCAGATCTCGAGACGTCCGTACCTTGACCGCCTCTACTTCTGTCCGTAATCCTCGCTCGGCTAAGACTCCTGCCCAATCTTCCGGATCAAGACTTTGTTGCCCAGTCCATGACTAGGACTTCTTGCCCAACCCTCGGCTAGGTCTTTGATAACTACCATTTTGCTGAAAAATTTAGGCTCTCAAATCCATGTTTTGATCCACTTTTATATGCTTAAGTTTGCATTTACCTTAGGTTTCATGAATTCTTTCTATTTTGGCTTTGGATACAATTGTTTCTATATTTAAGATGTTTTGGCACTAAAATTTGAATATCATTTTGTAGGCTTCAAATGACCATGGACCTAGATCAGATTGGATCAAACTTGAGTCAGAATTGGATCCGGATCAAGGTGATCAAGCATTAGATTAATATGGGCCGTCTGATCAAGAAATGGCTAGATCTGAGCCATCTGTCAACTTCTGATCAATCCAAGCACAAGATAGAGTTAATCAAGTCCATGGATCAAGATCTGAAGTTTGGAGCCAAATCAGAGTCCATCTGACCGTTGGATCAAGCTCGAGAGGTCTAAGCCGTCCATTCAAAGATCAGGACAATCTGAGCCACCCGATGTAAATCTGATCGATCCGAGCTGAGGAGAAGCAGATCGTGACCCTTGATTGAGATCTGGAGAGTTTGGGCTCGATCTGACTTGATCTGACCGTTGGATGACACGAAGAGGATCTCAGCCGTTCATTGCTAACTAATATAACAGACTTCTTCCCCTTCTGATCTGGTCTTCGTCGCGAGGTCGCCGAGTTGCCAGTAGCATAGAGTTCATCGAGTTCTTCGTTTCTTCATCATTTTGCTTCTAGTTTTCTTCTCAGATCGCGTGCGCGACCACACCAAATTCGTTCTTCTCAAGTTTTCAGATCAATGAGGTATGTTTTCTGTTTAGATTGCTAATCCAAAGCTCTCAGTTGACAGAGCTACGGTGAGGGGGTTTGCCGGAGTTACTGCGCCATCCGATCGATCCTTGTTGATCACTGGATTCCGTCGTCTGGAGCTGTCGAAGCTTGAGAGGGGTTCTCGAAGGCGATTTGAAGGTTTTGGAGCTCGATCGCCATCCAACCGATTGAGAAGGCAGAGATCGGGATAGTCTGTCAGCTACTAACCGATCGTGGTGACCGGACAGAGATGCATTTGATCGGTCCCCAATCAGATCAAAAGAGTACCTGATCGGTCCCGTGACCGATCAGGAAGAGCAGAACAGATAGATTCACAGCAAACTGAACTAGGAAGTTTTTCTTCATTGGTTTTCGAGCTAGGGGGTTCATAGCTGGACCTTTGTGTGACGGCAAAGGGATGTTTTGATTAGGAACTAATTTGGTGTTTAATTTAGGATAATTTTGTTCCAATCACTTGTTTTCTTTACATTGTCCTAGTTGTTTCCATTACACTTCAAGTCAATGTTATTAAATAATGTTTTGATCTAGTTTTCATTATCTTGCAAATTGGTTTCTGCAATTAATTCCCTGCAATTAGTTCTTTAATTTCAATTAAATAGTTTGAAGTCAAATTGCTTAGTCTTTCCAATAGAATAAGAGTAGTCCTTGTAATTTTCTAATTCATTCCATGCTTTAGCTAAGTTTATTCTATTTCATATTGTCATTTCCTTATCGCCAAAAACCCTATTTTATTAGAAAACCCAAAACATCAGACGACAACAACTTTCAAGCTCGAATTAAACATTCACAACTAGTCCTTAAAAAATACGACCTGAGACCCCTATCCTACATTTTAACTTTGTTAGCCAAGGGTTTTCAGCTTATAAAATCTAAATTTGAGGCTCATCGTGACACTTGTATTGGGCCACATTAGTCTTCTTGCCCAGTCCTTGACCATAACTTCTTGCTCAACCTTGCAGGTTAAGACTTTGTACCTAAGTGAACTAGGACTTTCCTGCACACTTGGTAAATCTAGTAGATCACAATACAAACTTAACTTTGAACCCTTTGCTATTATCAATACAGGTTCGATCTGGTGCTTCCGACACCAACATTATCAAGATGCGAAATTTGCTTGGAGTTGCAAAATCAAGTTTAAGAGGGAGTGTTGAAGATTAAACTTGATTGTGGATAAAGATTAATTTGTAGATAAAATAAAATTAGTGGATAGGGATAGAATTTGATGACTTGACAAATCATGGATAGATAAGGTGTAATTATGGATAGGGATAAAGTTCCGTGGAAAAATAAAAAGTGTCTAGATTCAATGTATGTGGAGTTGGTGCTTATCCACTAACACTATAAATATGTGAATGCAAGTTGAGTTAGTTCAGTTTTTCTTATTCTCTCCTCTTCCACAAGAGTAAAATTCCTTTTCCATTTTTCCCAACAATTTGGAACTCCGTCATGCTGGAGAATGCAACAGATTAATTCTTTTCTTTGTCACAACAAAACAACAACATTTTTTCGTCACTGGAGAAAAAAATTTCTTACAATACATTATTATAGTTAAAATTTGAACTTTAGATTCCTGATTATCTATTAAAGAATTTAATCATTATACCATTAACCTTACCTAGAGGGCAATTAATACCGTTAGTTAACAGTAAAAAGTGAAATCGTTACCTTGACAACCCCTCTAGGGTGACCCTCCACTATCTAGAAAGGATGTAAATCACAGAGAAATATCTGTGAGACCGAGTCGGTCACCTATAGGATTAGTCCATTCGAATAGCTGGACACTGGATTATAAAAAAAATAAATATGAGAATTATTTGTTAATATGAATATAATCATTAATAATAATTATGATGGTTTTCATCAAGGTTGATTTTGTCCACGAGCGGTGAAAGATGACGTGGCAAAAAAGTTGACTCATGTTGCACTGATAGTACTGTCATCGACTCCTAAAAAGGGGAACACTCAAGAGAAAGAGCGTTAGCATCAAGCCCTGGGAGGGGTCCATGCCGCGTGCACTTCAAACCCAAAGTTAGTATCGCTAGAAGTGGAAATTTGATGGAGTACTAGAATGTTAGATGTAACGTTAAGAAAAAACGTACCTGTGCCATGGAGGAGAGACCCCTTTATATAGGTGATATCCTTTGACGACCCTTCACTGTTAGGTTGTCACCTAAGCCTTAAGATGGTTGTCAAATCAGTCGATTTTCTATAAAAGTCTGCTAAAAGTAAATAGGTCAATGATCCACTGAGCAGGTCAATGATTAGGGTGGCAGGCTAATTTTATCCTAGTCTTATTAGGAATGGGCATAGATTTGTGTGTAATTGGGCAAATGAGTTTGTCTGTATGTACATGTGGAGGCCCAATAAGGAAGCCCAGCCCATAAGACCCTATTTGGGGGGTGGGTCTAGGGTTTGATCCAGTAGGAACGTAGAGGTCCAACCCAACTATAGTTAGACCTGGTTAGGTTCAGTAATTTGGCCTACTTATAGTCCAATGGGTTGTGTGTGGTTTCTCTTTAAGCTGATCAAAATATATAGTTGAATGATCAAGGGGCAGGAGTTTGTTAGCCGATCGGTTGTAGTCATCCTGCGGACTGGTCTGCCGTGCATTATAGGCGGGTTGGTCGATCGACTGTCATCTCATCATGGACAGTTGATTATATACTTTGATCTCTTCCCTTCAGTTGGGCCCACGTTATAGGTACTATGGCTTGTGTTTTGAGTGCTTACACCTCTAATTGTAAAATTGAGGTCTGTCGATCGACCCGTAACCTAGTGTAGGTCAGCCGATCGGACATTAGCTACGTGATTCCAACTTAGAGTCCTTTCTTAAAAAGTAACAAACCCCCTGTACCGGTCGAAATCTTGTCCCTTGATGTGCCTACCATGTAAAATAGATCAAGACACAGGTTTGAACAAGAGATGTCCGCTCGGGTAACCTGGTCGGCCTAGGTTGTCACTCATACAGTCTGATCTATACCCGTGTCTGTTAATGCCTCTTTAATCTTTATTGCTATATGTTATCCAGTTGGGCCACGTCAGCCATCTAACCCTTGACTTATCCTACGTGGACCGGGAGCCCCAAAATTTTGCCGTAATAAGCCTCCCATTCGAGTCTAGTCGAAGGATATGTCCAGTTCGACTGACTAGACCAGTGTCTTGGTGTAGGTCCAACATGTTGGTGCAGAAAGCACCACAGTCAAACCTGTGTTTTGATAATGGCAACAGGGTTCAAAAGTTAAGTCTTACTTGATATCTAACATGTCACTTGAGTGTGCAGAGTAAAAAGCCCTAGCGAAGGACTGCTAGGCACTGGCGAAGGAATGCCAGGGTAAAAAGCCCTAGCGAAGGACTGCTAGGCACTGGCGAAGGAATGCCAGGGTACAAAGCCCTAGCGAAGGACTGCTAGAGACTGGCAAAGGAATGCCAGGGTAAAAAGCCCTATCGAAGGTCTGCTAGGCGCCAGGCGAAGGACAGCTTGGGACTGAAGCCCTAGCGAAGGAATGCTAGGCACCGGGCGAAGGACAGCTCGGTATCCAAGACCTGGCAAACGACCGCCAGGCAAAAGTCCAACCAGAGGAGCGGTTGGCATCAGGTACAATCTCCCGAGAGGAGTAGGTGAGGACGCGTTCCCCATCGAGGGAACAGTAGGCGTCGGTTCGACCTAGGGTTCCATTTTGGAAACCCAAAGTCAGAACCAAGACAGCTAAGGTTGTATAAAATAATATAATACTTCTTTTTGGACTAACCCTGGATGCAGGATCGAAGGACTGAGTATCTGCAGCTCAGAGAGACTCAAAGGAGTGAGGCAGAAGCTGAGCAGGGCGCCCCGGATGTTCCGGACACCCCCAAGGTCAACCCAAGTCAGCAGGAGTGAAAACACGCCTCGACAGTTATATGTCGGGGCGCCCCGGATGCTCCGGGCGCCCCACCTGTCGCGGGTGCCCCGCCTGTCGCGGGCGCCCCCAGTGCCAGCTGCCGAAGCACACCCTCGCGAAGCCAAAAGGATGAAGGCTTGACCCGATCAATGCGGGCGCCCCGAGCGCTCCGGGCGCCCCGGTCAAACCTGATCCCGATTTTGAAGGGATCAGATGTTGACCGCGCTGGAGACGGATCGACCGCCACGTGGGGGGGGGGGCGCCCCGACGTCCCGGGCCCCCAGGCCCTATATAAAGGGCCCTCGACCCCAGGCTTCAAGCAACACTTTCAATCAACGCTTCTACGCTCTTCTGCTCTCGCGCCTCGCTCCGGAAACCTCCCAACTCGAGCCGACGACGTCCCGCTGCTTCGAAAAAGACAATCTACATCGGACGTCGGTAAAAGAAGAATTTTTCTTTTTAATTGTTAAGTTTACTGTGCTATATTTGTAAATCAATCTTTGTAAACTATTATTGCGCCTCATATAGAATTGCCCAAAGTAAACGGTCAACGACCATGGGCCTTGGAGTAGGAGTCGACCTAGGCTCCGAACCAAGTAAAAATTACTGTGTTCGCGTGTTTGTTTTTATCTTCCGCTGTGCAATTTCTCTTTCCCTAAATCCAAACGATTTCTGATATTCACCCCCCCTCTATCAGTTCTCTCGATCCAACAAGTGGTATCAGAGCGGGGAAGTTCAAATTTGGTGCAATCACCAGTTTGAAATTTTTTTCGGATTTTCTTTATTTTCTTTTTCTCGTTCGAATTTTTTTTAAATTTTTTCATTCAAATTTTTTTTCCGTTAATCGAGGTTGGTGCAACACCCCTCGACATTTTATTCATCTTATCCCGCACTACTAATCCAAGACCAAGTCTTGGGAAAATTTTTTTGTTAGTTATCTTTTTTAGATTAAATGACCATGCAAGAAGGATTCAGCACCGCCAGACCTCCACTGTTCAGTGGAGAAGACTTTTCTTACTGGAAAAGTCGAATGGAGGTCCACCTGAAAACTCAGGTGGACATGTGGATCATCATCCAGTCCGGACTGGAGATTCCCAAGAACGCTGAAGGAACACCTCAAAGCTACTCAGAATGAGACTCCGCTCTGAAGCGCAAAATAGAAGCCGATGCAAAGGCAACTCAGACCCTACAATGCGGTTTAACAAAAGAGGAGCTGAACCGGGTGAGCCCCTTCAACAGTGCCAAGGAGCTATGGGTAAAATTGATCGAGCTGCACGAAGGAACATTAGACACTCGGATCAGTAAGAGAGATCTGCTCCTAAACAAACTGTACACCATCAAGATGGCCGACAATGAAACAGCAGCCCAACTCCACGCATGAATCCAAGAATTGATGAACGGTCTTCACACTATAGGTCACAAGGTCGAAAACCGTGACCTAATAAGGTATGCCCTAAATGCTTTCCCTAGAAATACCTTGTGGGCATCTATGGTAGATGCATACAAAGTTTCAAGGGATCTCTCTAAAATTAAATTAGATGAATTATTTTCCGAGTTAGAATTTCATGAACAGACTAACTGCAATATGGCCGAGAAAGGTATTGCCTTTGTTGCAGGAAAAGCTGGAAGGACAATAAAGAAAAAGCCACAACCTGAACCCGAGTCTAACTCAGACTCAGACTCAGAAGACGAAGAAGGAGATCGACCGAAGCTGGTCCGATTGGCCCGAAGCTACTATAAAGAGTTAAAGAACCAAACCAATAAAAGGAAGGCCAATCGAAGAAAGGACGAATCAGTTGAACCCACAAATGACAAAAACAAGCCCAACGTGACTAGCTACGAGTGCAAGAAGAAGGGCCACTACAAGATGGAGTGTCCAAACCTGAAGGAGACCAAAAAGACAAGAAGAAAGAAAGCACTCCAAGCAACCTGGGACGAATCTTCCTCAGAAGAAGAAGAAGAAGCACCCCAATCAAACCTTCTAACCCTGACCGCCTCAGAAGAAGTCGAGACCAAGTCAGAATCTGAACAAGACGACGACAGACTAACCTTTTCAGAAGACGGCGAGATCAAGGTAAGTGGTTTCAATAGAAGTCAATTAAATGATCTTATTTCTTATCTTTCTCAAGATTTGGCAAAAGCCAAACTCCGAGTCGAATCCCTCCGACAGGAAGTAAAACTCCTGAAAGAGGGAGCTGACTCTAAATCCTTAACCGAGAAAGTTCAAGAAGGAACTCCTACTCAAGTTGAAAAACTTGAGAAAGAGAACTCCTCCCTGAAAACTCAGGTTAAGGATCTTAGAGCTGCCTTAGAACGATTCACTTCTGGTTCCAAGGGTCTTGACATGATTCTTGGAAAATAGAAGTCCGTTCTAAATCGATCCGGACTTGGCTATAGAACCAAATCCCGACAAAGATCTTATTTTACTGTACTGAATCAGTCCAGAAGTAAAGTTCAGGCATGGGTACCAAAACTATGCCTGAACCAACAAACTGGATCAAATCAATATTGGATCCCCAAGGACAAGATTCACATCTTGCCTAATCATTATCGTGGCTATAGTCCAGGGGGAGCCAAACTGAAAACTATATTTATTGTTAGATAAAATTTAATTCCTGATTGCAAATTGCATGTTTGATTGTTTATTTAAATTTCTGCAATTTACCATGCTTAAACTTAGGTTAGTATAAGGACTAAACAAACTTAACTGAAATTTGAAAACATATTATTGGGTGGAGGTGAGATGATAGTACGTTAGGGAAACCAATTCTAATAAGATCAAGTTCACTTGGTCTCTTTAGACTGGTGAAACTAGCCGAAGCTACCGATCCAAAACTCAAACTGGTTAGACCAGAACTTTTTCAAAGATTAATTTTGAAAATGAAATTTCATTAAACGGCTTTGTCAAGGAAAGGGTTGATGATCCAATAAGGCTACGGCCAAAGAAGGCCTAGTGCCTCGCCAAGACCTGGAAGCCAATTTTTGAATTTCAAATTCAAATTACTTTTTGTCAAATTCAAATCTAACACAATTTTCAGTTAAGCATAGATTCAAACATCCTTTCAAAATAAACTTAACTGTTTTCAAAAATTAATTTAATGTTTTCAAAACAAATAATAATTTCTCAAAGTAATTTTATTTATCAAAACCTGTCTCACAAAACCTATAAGGCTAACGTGATTGAAAACCCTAGATTTGGGTGAGACAGACTAGGCAGTGAAACTTAATTTAAGCTACTCCTGACTCTAATTGGATCCAAATCAATAAAACTCTTTATGTGTAGGAACATAAAGATTTGGACCAATGGATGTTGGATAGCGGTTGCTCCAGACACATGACTGGAGATAAATTGAAGTTCACCAAACTCAAGTTCAAGAACCTAGGCTCAGTGGCATTTGGTAACAATGCTACACTCAAGGTAATTGGGTCAGGTAATATTGAGCTTAAATCTGACTTTATTATTAAGAAAGTTCTCTTGGTTGAAAACTTTAAGTTTAACTTGCTTAGCATAAGTCAGTTATCTGATTCTGGTTATATAGTCACCTTCAACAATTCTAACTGTCTGATTAGAAATGTACAAGACTCAAAAATTATACTTAAGGGCACTAGGAAAAATAATGTATACACTATAAATCTTCCCTCAGTACCCAAATGTATGTTAACTCAGCTAGAACAATCGAACCTCTGGCATAGGAGACTAGGTCACACTAATCTGAGGACTATCTCAAAAGTCACCCAACTTGGCCTAATCAAAGGAATCCCCAAAATTAAAAACAATGAAAACCTAATATGTGAATCATGTAATCAAGGTAAACAAACCAAATCTAATCACAAACTAATCCAATCTGACCTAACTCAAACCACACTTGAGCTCCTGCACCTTGACCTATTTGATTCACATGGAGCCAAGTCACTAAGCGGGAACCGATACTGCTTAGTAATAGTTGATGATTATTCTAGGTTCACCTGGGTTAGGTTTCTAAAAACCAAAGATGAAACCCTAAATCTATTTAATGATTTCTATAAATTAATTGAAAATCAAAACGATACTAAAATTAAAAGACTTAGGAGTGACCACGGGGGAGAATTTGAAAATCAACGGTTTGAGGAATTTTGTAAGGTCAATGGGTATTTACATGAATTTCCTGTTGGTGCAGGAAGCACCATATCGAACCTTCTTTTGATATTGGCAAAGGATTCAAAGTTAAGTTTATTGGTGATCTGACAATGTTACTCAAGTGTACAGGAAAAGTCCTAGCGAAGGGCTGCTAGGCACCTGGCGAAGGGCTGCCAGGATCCAAAGCCCTAGCGAAGGACTGCTAGGCACCTAGCGAAGGACTGCCAGGATCCAAAGTCCTAGCGAAGGGCTGCTAGGCAACTAGCGAAGGGCTGCTAGTCACCAAGTCCTAGCGAAGGGCTGCTAAGCAACTAGCGAAGGGCTGCTAGTCACCAAGTCCTAGCGAAGGGCTGCTAGTCACCAAGACCTAGCGAAGGATGCTAGGCACCGGGCGAAGGGCAGCTCGGCATCCAAGACCTGACAAAGGACCGTCAGGCAAAAGTCCAACCAAAGGAACGGTTGGCATCAGGTAAATTCTCCCGAGAGGAGTAGGTGAGGACGCGTTCCCCGTCGAGGGAACAGTAGGCGTCGGTTCGACCTAGGGCTCCATTTCGGAGGCCCAAAGTCAGAACCAAGACAGCTAAGGCTGTATAAAACAACAAATTAATGCTTTATATTGTTTTCGGACTAACCCTGGATGCAGGACCAAAGGAACGTGTGTCTGCAGCTCAGAGAGCCTCAAAAGAGTGAGGCAGCAGCTGAGCAGGGCGCCCTGAGTGTCCAAGGCGCCCCCAAGGTGAACAAGAAACAAGTGAAGCAAAAAGGAGCTTCGGCTGATTACTGGCCGGGGCGCGCTCAGCAGCCAGGGCGCCCTCAGCAGCTAGGGCGCCCTCAGCAGCCAGGGCGCCCTCAGCAGCAAAGGCGCCCCGCGCCTATGTCAGCAGAGTCAATCACCCTTATCCAGCCGAGAAGCCAGCGCGGAAAAAGTCAAGCAAGGCGCCCTCAGCGTCCAGGGCGCCCCCAGGGTCAAACCTCATCCCTATTCGGGTGGGATAAAGCTTGACAGAGAGGATTAGGGATCGCTTGACACGTGGCAGGGCGCCCCCGACATCCAGGGCGCCCCGAGGTGCTATAAATAGCCCCCAACGCCCAAGATTCCAAATACAACTTCTGAATCAACTCTTCTACGCTCTTCTGCACTCGCGCTTCGCCTCGGAATCCTTCCAACTCGTGCCGACGACGTCCCGCTGCTCAGAAAAAGTCGATCTACCCCGGACGTCGGTAAAAGAGTTATTTTAAAGTTTACTGTACTTAATTCTAATTCTGTAATCTTTTGTAAATGAATTTGCACCTGATATAGAATTGCCCAAAGTAAATGGTCAACGACCGTGAGCCTTGGAGTAGGAGTCAACCCAGGCTCCGAACCAAGTAAAAACGACTGCATCTCTGTGTTATTATTTTTCTTATTTTCCGCTGTGCACCTGCTCTTAATTTTCCGAAAAATGAATACCGATATTCACCCCCTCTATCGGTTCTATCGATCCAACATTTCCATGTCCTAGAACCCCCCAACAAAATGGGATAGTCGAAAGAAGAAACTGAACATTACAGGAAGCCGTTAGGGCTATGCTCAACGAATTTAACTTAGCAAACCAATTTTGGGCAGAAGCAATTAGTACGGCGTGTTACATCCAAAATAGGGTTCTGATTAACAAGCGACACAACAAAACACCCTATGAACTGTACTACCATAGGCTCCCAAATCTACACTACCTAAAGGTCTTTGGATGCAAAGTCCATATCCTAAACACCAAAGACCACTTAGGGAAATTTCAGTCCAAATCAACCCTAGGTATCTTCCTAGGATACTCAACCACAAGTAGAGCCTATAGAGTTTACAACAAATAAACTAAGAAAATTGAAGAAACAACTAACTTAATATTTGATGAAGAAGTCAACTCAACATCTGATAATCCAGACCTAACTTCATCAAATTCTGATCAAGAAAATAATGAACAAACTAGTGAACCCTTAATTGAATCCTTAAACGAACTAATTATTGAACCAATTATCGAACCAACAAATGAACCAGCCCAAAGAGTCGAATCAAATAGTGAACCAAACCGACCAGCCGGACCTGAGGCTGAACCAAGTTCTAGGAGAACCAAGAAACCCAGACTTAGTCACCCAACCGATCAAATTGTGGGTGATCCAACTCTAGGAGTCAGGACTAGATCCTCCTATAGAAACCTTAGTCAAATAGCTATGATATCAAAAATAGAATCCAAAACTATAGATGAAGCCCTACCTGGCCCTGATTGGATCATAGCTATGCAAGAAGAATTAGCCCAATTTGAGAGGAACCAAGTCTGGGAACTAGTGCCTAAACCTGAAGGCAAATCCATCATTGACACTAAGTGGGTCTTTAGGAATAAGCTAAATGATCAAGGAGAAATAGTTAGAAATAAAGCCCGCATAGTAGCTAAGGGATTCAGCCAAGTAGAGGGGTTAGATTACGATGAAACATATGCCCCAGTAGCTAGACTTGAGTCCATTAGAATGTTGTTAGCCTTTGCATCCCATAAAGGATTTAAGCTATACCAAATGGATGTAAAGTCTGCTTTCCTAAATGGATTCATTAAAGAAGAAGTTTATGTAGGACAACCCCCTGGGTTTGAGGACTTAGACAAACCTAACCACGTTTACAAATTAACTAAAGCACTATATGGGTTAAAACAAGCACCTAGGGCTTGGTATGAACGTTTATCAACTTAACTTCTAAAGAATTTAAACAAGGACAAATTGACTCAACATTATTTATTAAAACCTTAGGAAAAGATATATTTATTGCCCAAATTTACGTAGATGACATAATCTTTGGATCCACCAACACAAACTTCCTAAAAGAGTTTGTCAAAATAATGGAAAATGAATTTGAAATGAGTTTAGTTGGGGAGCTTACCATTTTCTTAGGACTACAAATCAAACAAACTAGAGATGGAAACTACGTCCATCAATCCAAATATGCTAAAGAGTTAATAAAGAAATTTAAAATGGATAACTCTAAAAGCATAAGTACCCCCATGACTACTAATGTAAAAATAGATAGTGACCCTGATGGTAAGCCAGTAGACCTTAAACTATATAGAAGTATGATAGGTAGTCTACTGTACCTTACAGCCAGCAGACCTGACATTCTTTTTGCTGTAGGGATATGTGCTAGATACCAAACCTGCGCTAAGGAAACACACTTAGCAACCCTAAAAAGAATACTAAGATATGTAAAGGGCACCCTAAATGTAGGGATTTGGTATCCTAGAACCTCAACCTTCAATCTGTCAGGATACATGGATTCTGACTATGCTGGTTGTAAATTAGATAGAAAGAGCACAAGTGGAAGCTGTCAACTATTAGGAAATAGTCTAGTAAGTTGGTGCAGCAGAAAACAACACTGTGTAGCTCTGTCCACAACTGAAGCTGAGTATGTAGCCTTAGGAGAGTGTGTAGCACAACTTTTATGGATGATGCACACTCTTAAGGACTTCCAGCTCAACTACACCCAAACTCAAGTATTTATTGACAATATAAGTTCAATTAATCTAACTAAGAATCCAATCCAACACTCTAGAACAAAACACATAGAAGTTAAACATCACTTCGTAAGAGACCATGTAGCCAGGGGTGAGATAGTACTTAAACACATAGACTCAAAATCCAACTTAGCTGATATATTCACAAAACCCTTACCTGAGTCTGAGTTCAGCTCACTAAGAAGGCAGTTAGGATTGTGCTCTGTAGAATAGATTAACTCTACTTTTGATTTTCTTACTGCTTTTCTTAATTTAAAAATCAGTTTTTAAAAGAATTTTGAAAAACTGTTGTTTTTAAAATCAGTTTTAAAAATCTTTTCGGACTTAGTTTTATTTCAAAACTACCCCCTTTCAAAACTAGGGCTTTTTCGCAAATGGACTTAGCCTAGGCCCTAACCCTAGAACTGCATGCACCTATAGATTTAGAAGCCAGCATCTCACAAGCACTTTAGGGTACTTTTGATTGATAACCTAGAAAGGGTTGAGATGCTTAGGTCTTTGCCTTAATTCAAGATGCTTTAAGTCAGTGCATCTGCAGTAATTGGGGCACTAAATACAACTTACACAGCAATCAAGTTAAGTGTCAAGTTTAGAAAATCTAACTTGAACAGAAACACTCAACTTGACTAACCCTAGCGAAAACTACTGCTTATAGCAGTTAGTAAGTAGCTAAAAGGGTTAGACAGGTCCCTACAAGAGAAAATCAACTGATTTGGTCTAAGTCTTGGTTCAGTACAGCAAAATCATACGAATATTTTCCTTTATGAAAGTTATTTCTTTTATGCACTTTAATTTCTGCTAGATCTATCTGTTTTTGATATATGGCAAAGGGGGAGAGATAGGAAAGGAGAGAGTTCAAATTTGTTTCCAAATCTCAAAATTTTTTTTCAAAAAGTTAGCTACTTTTCAAAGCTTTTCAAAACCTTTTTAGAAGTACTTAAGTTTTTTAAGTGTTTTAAAAAACCCTATTAAGTACTTAAGTTTTTCAAAACGTCTCGAAGTTATTCAAAAGTACTAAGTCTTCATAAGTACTTTAAACTTAAATTGTTTCAAAATTTACTAAGTACTTTAAACTTAAATTGTTTCAAAATTTACTAAGTACTTAAATTGTTTCAAAATTTACTAAGTACTTAAATTGTTTCAAAATCTACTAAGTACTTAAATTGTTTCAAAGTTTACTAAGTGCTTAAGTTTTTTAAATCCTACTAAGTACTTAACTTAAAGTTTTCAAAACTTTTGAGTACTTTAAACTTAAGGCTTCAAATTTTTTTCTAAGTACTCTAAACTCATGCTTTTAAAAACTCCTCTATGTACTTTTAAACTTAAGTTCTCAAAGTGCAGAATCATTCTAAGTAAAGTTTTTTAAAAACTTAGAACCCCACGAAGTTTTGAAAAATCCAGGGGGAGATTCCTTCCAGGGGGAGGGAACAAATTTTTATGCTATTGATTAAACTTAACTTTTTGAACTAGGGTTGCCATAGATCAAAAAGGGGGAGATTGTTGGTGCAGAAAGCACCACAGTCAAACCTGTGTTTTGATAATGGCAACAGGGTTCAAAAGTTAAGTCTTACTTGATATCTAACATGTCACTTGAGTGTGCAGAGTAAGAAGCCCTAGCGAAGGACTGTTAGGCACTGGCGAAGGAATGCCAGGGTACAAAGCCCTAGCGAAGGACTGCTAGGCACTGGCGAAGGAATGCCAGGGTGAAAAGCCCTAGCGAAGGACTGCTAGGCGCCAGGCGAAGGACAGCTTGGGACTGAAGCCCTAGCGAAGGAATGCTAGGCACCGGGCGAAGGACAGCTCGGTATCCAAGACCTGGCAAAGGACCGCCAGGCAAAAGTCCAACCAGAGGAGCGGTTGGCATCAGGTACAATCTCCCGAGAGGAGTAGGTGAGGACGCGTTCCCCGTCGAGGGAACAGTAGGCGTCGGTTCGACCTAGGGTTCCATTTTGGAAACCCAAAGTCAGAACCAAGACAGCTAAGGCTGTATAAAATAATATAATACTGCTTTTTGGACTAACCCTGGATGCAGGATCGAAGGACTGAGTATCTGCAGCTCAGAGAGCCTCAAAGGAGTGAGGCAGAAGCTGAGCAGGGCGCCCCGGATGTTCCGGGCGCCCCCAAGGTCAACCCAAGTCAGCAGGAGTGAAAACACGCCTCGACAGTTATATGTCGGGGCGCCCCGGATGCTCCGGGCGCCCCCCTGTCGCGGGCGCCCCGGATGCTCCGGGCGCCCCGCCTGTTGCGGGCGCCCCCAGTGCCACTGCCGAAGCACACCCTCGCGGTGCCAAAAGGATGAAGGCTTGACCCGATCAATGCGGGCGCCCCGAGCGCTCCGGGTGCCGGCGCCCCGGTCAAACCTGATCCCGATTTTGAAGGGATCAGATGTTGACCGCGCTGGAGACGGATCGACCGCCACGTGGGGGGGGGGGCGCCCCCGACGTCCCGGGCGCCCCCAGGCCCTATATAAAGGGCCCTCGACCCCAGGCTTCAAGCAACACTTTCAATCAACGCTTCTACGCTCTTCTGCTCTCGCGCCTCGCTCCGGAAACCTCCCAACTCGAGCCGACGATGTCCCGTTGCTCCGAAAAAGACAATCTACATCGGACATCGGTAAAAGAAGATTTTTTTTTTAATTGTTAAGTTTACTGTGCTATATTTGTAAATCAATCTTTGTAAACTATTATTGTGCCTCATATAGAATTGGCCAAAGTAAACGGTCAACGACCGTGGGCCTTGGAGTAGGAGTTGACCTAGGCTCCGAACCAAGTAAAAATTACTGTGTTCGCGTGTTTGTTTTTATCTTCCACTGTGCAATTTCTCTTTCCCTAAATCCGAACGATTTCCGATATTCACCCCCCTCTATCGGTTCTCTCGATCCAACACAACATAGGTCTAAGGATAACATGTTGATTTCATACGAAGGTGCTTGCACGTATTATGCGTCATAAATGCAGAATGGTACGCACATGCGGTGATATAATTACCCTAATTTTTTTGATATCCTCTTCAATAAATATTGTGTTCTCTCCCTGCTACGTGTCACCCCCGGGCCGGCTAGGTTAGTTTTTGAGGTGATTAGTTCCATGATTTGGCGCATAGCTATCATGGTCAGATTTAAAGCGTCATCTATTCTATTACACTTCAACGATGGAGATTGCATCCTGCCTATTTTCTGCAGGTGATCCGATGACTCAGAAAAAAGGGTGAGGATATAAGAGCTATTCTCCGAGGTTTAGTGCAACATTTGTGCACATCCTTATTATGCCCCCATTGCATCCCCGATGATCCTCAACCTTGACCTTTTTTCCCGGCGATTCCATCATGTTCTTTCTGCGTGTAAGTTCTGATTTTTCGATCTTCTTTTTGTTCTTCCCTTTGTTTACATTCTCCGTTTGTTATGTCCGAAGAGGTTCCTATAAGAATACCCAACCTTTGGTACATGGTGGTGGTGTCATACATCAATGGGGATGAGTTTCAAGACATCTGACAGGAGTTTGAGATTTCGACGATCGCAGGATGATCATACCCAACAATAATGATCACCCCGATATACCCCCATTAGGCTTCGTCACAATCTTTAAGGACCAACTATATGCGGGCTTATGTTTTCCTCTTTATCCCTCTTTTATTGTAGTTTGTAGATATTTTCAAATTCTTTTGTCCTAGTTAGCACCTAACTCTATCCATATACTCTATGGTTCAGCCATCATTTTCACTTTGTATCAAGTCTCCCTCAACCCTAGGATTTTCCACTTTTTTTATTATCCTAAGAGAGCAGAGGTATGATATTTCCACTTCCATGTTCACTTCGAATTAGCCCTCTTTAAGAAGACATCGAGTTCTAACAAGGGTTGGAAGTATCATACTTTTATATCCAGACAGTTCCACCTCTATCATGGTTGATCAGCTGTATTGAGGAGCTGCCTGAGCAGCCGATTGTGCTATGGAATTTCAAGAAGGAGCCTCTTGTTATCTCTGTGTACCAGAAGTTGGTCGGTCTACGATTTGACATTATCCATCTACTGCATGAGGGCTTTCTTTTCGCCTTCGGCCTGAGCCAAATACCCTATGGAATGCCCTGTACCATATTCGGAAAGACTTTTCATTGTTTTGTTGTCTTGAACTAACTGATTTTTTTTCTAATTTATGCAATGAAAAGCTTGTTGAAGGTCAAGCTCTGCGATAGCTCGAAATTGGGCGATGTAAAGTTGGAGACCCAAGCGACCATCGAATTAGTCAAAAGGGAGGTTCCAACAAGTATCTCAGTAATGGTTGCAGAGGGTGACAGTGAGGCCACCCCAACTATGGAAATACTAGCCCCCCATCACCACACAAAAAAGTGCCTTCTACACAGGAGGGGACTGTGGAGGAGGAAGACGACGCGCCGCTGTAGATAAGGTGCAGGAGGCATAGATCTTGGGCTCCTACTGTAGATAGACAGCGAACACTGGTCACGATCCGACCATCTACACCTTCTAGTGTTCACCATCGAAGCCATCAAAGGCTCCTTGATTCGAGTCATCTGCACATTGCCGACCTAATGCTCCTGCCGCTTGGACAACATCATCCGAGGAGGTTATGATAATAGAACAACTCGCTCCCTCGAGAAAAAAAATTGAGTCAGGGCTGAGCCAACGCCAAATGGGCAAGGCGATGAGTGATCCCCCCCCCCCCCCCCCCCCCCCGATCCGACAACCTAAGAAAAGACCGACGAACAACAATCGATGCAACCTTGACATCACCTCGGGGTCATGCATCTGGTCAGGCCGTTTCTAACTTGTCCCTGCCTACCTGGTCCATCTCTTCTTCATCTCATATCTTAAACGCAAACGAGCACAGTCTAATACAGATGATAAGAAAACTATGGAGGCGAAGGCCCTGTCGATGAAGTTGGAGGAAGAGGCCCAACTACACACTTCAACAGTAGCGAAGAAGGACACGATGATAGTCACTAAGGACTCCGTCATTCATGACTTGGAAGCGTAGTTGACTACCCAAATGGAGGAGTTGACCATTTCCTAGGCATACTTGGCAACCATGTAGGTTGCCCATGAAGAATATCAAAAGGGAGAGCCTGAGCGACTAGAAGCGCACTGCATCCAATACCTCTGATTGAAGGATTTTGTCAACTTGTGCGGCAATCACACCTCTAATATGATTAGGTATGGGGTGTAGGGAGCCATAAGTTAGTTGCAAGACGTTGGGCACCCACCCGTAGATTTACCAACAAATATTATGATAATGCAGCGTGTGCTGGAGATTATTTCGGATGATATCTTCGCTAACTTTGCTTGAACCTATTGTATGATAGTCCATCTGTGGGCTTCCAAAAAACATCTTTGCTTTGTAATGAAGTTTTTGATTATGATGCTTCATCATTTTTTCTTATGTTGACCTATTTGCCTTGGCGTTTTGTATGTGTATTGCAACCTAGGCATAGTTAGGCCACTTGACCCTGAGTCGATAATTTACTTGGATTTGTCGAGAGTCTTAAGTAGTAAAGTGCTATAACACAATATTACCTAAGGGTTGATGTCTTTAGGAGGTCGAATGTCTATACATATTCGAAGTATTGCAAACGCAACCCTTCAAGCGAGGGCGAGAAGAAAATGCCTTACTTTGCCAAAGTAGAAACCTTAAATATTGATCGAACTCATTGTGCTTGAGAGGTTTACCGAATTTAATTTCCTCGAGTCTTTGTCTCTTGGGAGGTTGTTATTGAAGCATTAATTATGCCTAGTGTAAAGCTGCAATATGAATACCGAGTAAAGGGCGAAGTAATGCCAAGACGCGTGGATGATGAGTGTGGGCAAGCATATTTATAACTTGTCTTTGGAGACAAGAGTTTGGAATGTTGTTTGAGAGACCATATTGGATCATGGGAAACCATGTCTAATCTGCCGTGATGATGTGCCAAGCCGGCGGTTGAGGTGTGTGAGCAAGCACACTTATAACCTTTTGAGAAGCAAGAGTTTGGAAGCATGTGAGCAAGTACACTTATAACATGCTGAGAAGCAAGAGTTTGGAATACCAATCGAGAGACTGTATTGGATTGTAGGAAACCACGTCTGAACTACCGTGATGGTGTGTGAAGCAGGCCGCTGAGGCGTGTGAGCAAGCACACTTATAATTTGCTGAGAAGTAAGAGTTTGGAAGCATGTGAGCAAACACACTTATAACTTGTTGAGAAGCAAGTGTCTAGAATGCCGATCGGGAGATTGTATTGGATTATGAGAAACCATGTCCGATCTATCGCGATGGCGTGTCGAGCGAGTGGCTGAGGCGTATAAGCAAGCATACTTATTAATTGCTGAGAAGTAAAAGTCTAGAAGCGTGCAAGCACACTTATAACTTGCTAAGAAGAAGAGTCTGAAATGCCGATCGGGAGACTATATCAGATTGTGGGAAACCACATCTAATCCATCGTGATGGTGTACCTAATGGGCTAAGCTTGACCTGCAATTTCATTCAAAGAGGGAGGGGGGAGGGGGGGGGGGGTTGGCACCCAATACATAATTTTTATAGATGTAGAGCTCATTCTTGGTACAACCAAAAATAGACTGCACTCCAAGGCCAATCTAGTCTTTTACCCCTTGAATCTTGCGAGTAATAAGCTCTAGATGCTTGCTTTCGGATCACCTTATAGGATTTGTCCCACTAAGTCTCTAATTTGGCCACGTCTCCCACCGGCTTGATACATTTCCAGATAGGATCACCCACCTGGAAGTGTTGGTGTCGGAAGCTCCAGATCGAACCTGATTTTGATAATGACAAAGGGTTCAAAGTTAAGTTTGTGTTGTGATCTAACGGATTTGCTAAGTGTGTAGGAAAGTCCTAGTTTACCTAGGCACAAAGTTTTGACCTGCAGGGTTGAGCATGAAGTCCTGGTCAAGGACTGAACACGAAGTCCTAGCCGAGGGCTGGGCACTGAAGACCTGATCGAGGATTGGGCACGAAGACCTAGTCGAGGACTGGGCACCAAAGACCCGATCTGAAAGATCGGGCAAAAAACTTAGCCAAGCGAGGACTACGGGAAGAAGTAGGGACGGATCGAGGTATGGATGTCTCCAGATCCAGGAGGTTCAATGGCCGAGCAAAAGTCCAACCGGAGGTGCCAGTTGGCAAAAGGTAACTTCTCCAGAGTGGAGTAGGTGAGGACGTGTTCCCCGAAAAAGGGAACAGTAGGCGTAGGTCTGACCTAAAATTTCATTTGAAATCCAAAGTTAGGACGAGACAGCTCTGGCTGTCAAACATTCATGCATTCTATATATGTTATTGTTTTCCTGGACTAACCCTAGTTGTAGGCTAAGAAGATTAGTTGGCCGCATTGGGGGCGCTTGAGAGGACTCAGGCGCCTGAAAAGCCAGGCACACAAGAGGTCTCGTGTAACACCCACTTTTTTTTTTTCGTAAGCGGCGTTACGTTAACATGCTTAGGGCATGTAGACATCATAAGGCAGTGGAATAACTTTAACTTATACATGCCCTGTTATCATTCTTAACTTAATGACATAGGAACCTTAGCATATTAACTTTGAACTTAAGCATCATATCATATCATGTCATACGTAACATCATATCATAAGGTTCCACAGGTCATTATTCAGACATATAAGTAACCAAGGTGAAGTTCTAGCATAAACCGTAAACATAAAGTTTCCTGGGCCAAGTCACTACTACACACATATGTTCTTGCCCTCCTGCTGCTTCCTTCATTGTCCCCTTGAATGATCTGCGGTATAAGGAAATAAGACTATAAGCACACAGGCTTAGTAAGACTCTTTCCTACTCACAAAACCATTCATCATTCATCATCTCATAATGAGCACATAAAACATTAACATACTTGGTGCTCTACTTGGAACATAACATCTTACATCACTTATCGTATACATAGCATGGCATGAACATAAACATAGTAGACATTCTAAGCATGGCATAATTCATGGCATAACTCATAAACATAGTAGACATTCTAAGCATGACATAATTCATGGCATAAATCATAAACATAGTAGACATTCTAAGCATGACATAATTCATGGCATAAATCATAAACATAGTAGCATGACATAATTCATGGCATAAATCATAAACATAGTAGCATGGCATCTTTCATGGCATAAATCATAAACATAGTAGCATGGCATAATACCTATCATAGCATATGAACATCTTCCTAACATAATCATGGCATAGATCATTTGTTCTCATGCATATTTCTTAACATGAAACGTAAGCATAAAATCTTATCATCATAGCATAATGCATAACTTGAATGGAGGCATGAGTGGAATGCATATACATATATGGATGCTTAGTTTAAAATCATACTTTTCATGAACATACTTTTCATAAACATACTTTTTCATAATGAATGCATGGGCAATGCATATATATCATAAGGATGCTTAATTCTTAAAAACATACTTTTCATTTCTTAAACATAATCATCATAACATCATTTGGGGTCCCCGGCTTGTACCACATACATACATCATAGCGCGCATCCCTAGCAAGTCCGAGGTCGCGAGCCCCAACCTACTAGGGTAAGGACAGCATCGTCGGTAGTCCCCAAACCGAGGCGTTCTTAAGGTGCCCATCCCTGTTGCCCAGCTCCGGTAGGGCCAGAACCGCGGACAGCTTCGGTAGTCCAAAACCGGGGCGTTCTTAAGGTACCCATCCCTTGGACCCATACTTCGGTCCGGTACAAGCCCATACATAAAGTAAAATACTTTTCATGCTTCATCATTCATAAGACATTCATAGCATACTTATCATATCATAACTTGTTACGGCTCGGCCCGTCTACCGGCCCATTTACCGGTCCTCTCGACCGTCGTACCGTCAACCATCGACCGTGCCGTTTAGCATATTTATGCCTTTAAGACATAAGCATCATCTTTCATTCATCATACTTGTCATTCATCATCATTCATTTATAGCATACTTAACATAGCATAACTTGTTACGGCTCGGCCCGTCTACCGGCCCATTTACCGGTCCTCTCGACCGTCGTACCGTCGACCATCGACCGTGCCGTTAGCATATTTATGCCTTAAAGGCATAAGCATCATCTTTCATTCATCATACTTGCCATTCATCATTTTCATTCTTAGACATGGTGTTTGTACACATCATTCATAGAGCATGGCATACATTCGTATACATGGCATATCATTCATAACCATGGCATATCATTCATAAACATGGCATATCATGCGTAAACATGGCATATCATTCATAACATGGCATATCATTCATAACCATGGCATATCATTCATAGCATAGCATATCATTCATAAACATGGCATATCATTCATAACATAGCATATCATTCATAAACATGACATATCATTCATAAGCATAAATCACATCTTACCATAAGGCTATTGGGACCCTTACTTGAAATAAATCTTAACTTTTTCCCTATTAACCCATATTGGCCGAAACTTGTGGAGTCCCAAGGCTATGTGAAAATTCACATAATCACCATCCATCATCCTTATATCATGGCAACACATAAACATATGCTTGAAGTTAAAGACTCAACCCTTAACCCTTGGGTCCTTGGGGTTGGCCGAACCATATGGGCCTCTAGGGTACTTCAAAAATTCACAAAAATTATACTTAACCTCTACACATCATAAGGGAACATTAAATAACATTATCATGATTTTTAATATATTTATAGACATTTAAATCATGGTGGCCGAAACCCTTGAACTTAAGGTTCTGGGTTTTGCTTCTTTCATGTTGGCCGAAACATATGGGGCCTCTAGGGTACCCCAAAAATTCCCAAAAATTATACTTAATGTATAAAAATCATAAGGGAACATTAAATAACATTATCATGATTTTTAACATATTTTTAGACATTTAAATCATGGTGTCCGAAACCCTTGAACTTAAGGTTCTGGGTTTTGCTTCTTTCATGTTGGCCGAGACATATGGGGCCTCTAGGGTATCCCAAAAATTCCCAAAAATTATACTTAATGTCTAAACATCATAAGGGAACATTAAATAACATTATCATGATTTTTAACATATTTTTAGACATTTAAAACATGGTGGCCGAAACCCTTGAACTTAAGGTTCTGGGTTTTGCTTCTTTCATGTTGGCCGAGACATATGGGGCCTCTAGTGTATCCCAAAAATTCCCAAAAATTACACATAACTTCTAAACATCATAAGGGAACACTAAAAACATTATCATGATTTTTAGCATAATTATGGACCTTTAAAACATGCTGGGCGAAACCTTTGAACATAGGAACCTTGATTTTGTTTCTCTTCAACATTAAATCCGAAAACTAACCCATATATCATGCCAAAAATCATGGAAATCATAGGTAACTATTATACCACAGGTGAGGGAGTCTTACCTTAGATTTCTTGATTTTTCGAACCTTGAAAGAGGAGAAGGAAAAAAAAGGACTTGGTATCTCTTAACCCCAACTAGTCTTTGTCACCTTGTAGGAACTTTAGATCTTGAGGGATGAAACCTCTTGTGAAGTTTTCCCCAAGGACTCCTCCCTTTGGTGCTCGGCAAGAATGGGAATGAAGAGGAGAGGTAATGCTATTGATTGAGAGAATAAGTAACTCCCAAAACTCCTCTCATTATAACCCATCAAGGAGGCAATTAATGAGCAATTAAAGAGCCTCTCCATGACCCTTCACCTCCTTTTACCTCTTAACCAACCTCCACTTCAATTACTCATAAGCATTCCTTGCTAGGTGAGTTGGTTAAAGCATTCTTGGTGGTTACAAGAGGTCCAAGGTTAAATCCTTGGCTCATGCACATTTATTTTTATTTTTATTTTCATTCCATTTATTTTATTATTTTATTTTCTTAAATTCTGAAAATCCCCCCTAAAATTACCCATAATTGTACTAATATTCCTAAATAAAATTCTTTTATATTTATATTAATTTTACCTAATTTATATTAATTTTACCTAATTAATACCCCTTTTCGGAGCCCATTTAAAGCTCATTAGTACTTAGTTTTCTCAATTTCAATGAGAAAACATGGGTTTTCTAGGCCAAAGTTCTCCTTAATATTTCTAGGTCCCTTGGAAAATTATTTAAACATGCTTAATATTTTAAGAAAATATTAAGAGAATTTTCCGGGTCGTTACATCTCGGGCGCCCCAGTTCGGTTTGCTCAGTGCTAGTGAAGCTGAGTTGGCGGCTACTAGCTGGACACACCACTTTAGCACTCAGGCGCCCTAGTGGTCCCAGGCGCCCGAGAATAGATAAGGTTTGGCCAAGTCAGAGGATAACAACGCGGCTAAATCGCTGACGTGGAGGGTGCCCCCATTAGCACTCAGGCGCCCAAGAGCCTATATATAAGGAGTTTTGCCCCCTTGGTTTCATACATCTATTCAAGCACTCAGAATCACTGCGATCAAGTTTCCGTGCTCAAATTATCCACGTCAAAGATTGACGACACGCCGCTTCTATGACTAATCAACTTCTTCCTTCTTTAGCAAGTGTCGTCGGTATAACATTTTAGTTTATTCTTGTACTTCATCTTCATATTTGTAACTCACTTTTGCGAATTATAGAATTGTCCAACAAAAATGGTCAAGGATCGTGGGCCTTGGAGTAGGAGCCGTTATTGACTCCGAACTAAGTACAACAAAGCGTGTTAGCATTGTTTTAATTTGCTACTTTCTTTATTTCCGCTGCCTATTCTCTTGATTTATATCTGAAGAAATTCGTAATCGATATTCACCCCTCTATTGATCACATCGATCCTACAAGTGGTATCAGAGCGGGTTACTCATTTTCGGTGAAACCACCAGTTGAACAGTTTTTTTTTTCGGATTTTTTGTTATTTTTCAATCAGAAAAGCTATTCTTGCCTTTTTATGATATTTCATTTTGGTTCTTTTTCGATCGTAGATTTTCTCGTTTCTCAATGTTGGTGCAACACCATTCGAGATTTATTGTTTATATATTTCCATACCACACTGCTAATCTAAGACCAAGTCTTAGAACAAGTTTGTTATTTTTGTTCTTTTTCAGGATTTTTTATGGCCCAACAAGAAGGATACAACATTGCCCATCCTCCCCTCTTCTCGGGATAGAATTTCAGTTACTGGAAGAGCCGCATGAATGTCCACCTGAAAACTCAGGTGGAAATGTGGATCATCATCTAGGCTGGCCTAGAAATCCCAAAAAACACACAAGGTAAATTTCTGGGATACACTGAGTGGGATGCTCCCTTAAAGAAGAAAATTGAAGCAGACGCAAAGGCAACGCAAACCCTCCAGTGTGGCCTCACAAAGGAAGAACTGAACCACGTCAGCCCCCTCAACAGTGCAAAGGAGTTCTGGAACAAGTTGATTGAGCTGCATGAAAGAACGTCAGATACAAGAATCAGCAAGTGGGATCTGCTCCTTAACAAGCTTTACAACATTATGATGTAAGATGGCAAAACCGCTGCGCAGTTTCATGCACATATCCAAGAGTTGATGAACGACCTTCACACCATCGGCCATACGGTAGAAAATCGGGACTTGATAAGGTATGCCTTAAACTCCTTCCCCAGAAATACTTTGTGAGCATCTATGGTAGATGCTTACAAGGTTTCTAGGAATCTTTCAAAAATTAAATTAGATGAGCTATTTTCAGAACTTGTATTACATGAGTAGACTAACTCTACACAGGTCGAGAAAGGTATTGCTCTTATTACAAGTAAAACTGCAAGGAAACTAAAGAAGAAAAAGCCATAATTGATACTCGAGTCTGATTCGGACTCGGAATTTGATGAAGACGACATCAACTACCCCGAGCTAGTCAGAATAGCTCGGAATTATTACAAGATGAACAAAGGACAAAGAAAGAAGAAGAAGATGGTCCAATCAAAGGGTGATCCAACTGAACCAAGCACGAGTCAAAAGGGCAAGACGGAAATCACCTGTTATGGGTGAACAAGAAGGGCCACTTCAAATCAGAGTATCCCAACTTAAAGGAGGCCAAGAAGTCACGGAGAAAGAAGGTGCTCCAAGCTACGTGGAACGAGCCATCTTCGGTGGATGAAGAAAAAACACCTCAATCCAACCTCCTCACGCTAACGACATCGGAAGAACTCGACACCGAGTCTGAAGCAGAGCTAGTAGAATGCCACGCAACCGAAACACTTTCAATTTTAGATGACGGCCGAATCACTATAAGGGGTTTTCCCGAATCCGATTTATACGACCTAATTTCATATCTGTCACGTAAGTTAGCCAAAGACAACGTTCAGGTTGAGTCCCTCCAAAAGGAGGTAAAAGCCCTTAAGGAGGAGGTCAACTCAAGCTCCTTGATTGAGACTGTTCAGGAAGGAATCTCAACTCAAGTCCAACAACTTGAGGAAGAGAATTCCTCCTTGAAAACTCAAGTGAAGGAACTTAGAGTTGCCCTAGAGCGGTTTACCTCGGGTTCCAAGAATCTTGATATGATTCTTTGAAAATAAAAAGTCGTCCTTAACCGATCCAGACTTGGCTACAGAACCAACTCAATGTATAGATCTTGTTATTCTATGTTGAACCATTCTAGCATCCGAGTCCAAGCATGGGTCCCTAAGGTAAGCTTGACTAATCAAGCAGAACCAATTCAATATTGGATCCCCAAGGATAAAATTCATATCCTAGATAGTCGATATCGAGGCTTTAGTCCAGGGGAAGCCAATAGAAAAATCATTTTTATAATTAGATGATTTCCTTGTATGTTTTTCATATTTATTGCTTGATGATTGTTTATTTATTTTATCGGCAAAATTGCTATGCTTAGGAATAGAAATAGTTAGTTAAGGACTTGACTTGATTAAAACTTGCACAACCTAGTACTAGGGTGGGGTGAGATAATAGTATGTTAGGGAAGCCTGTCTAAGGAGTCAGGTAGGATAAGGCGTACCCTATTTAGTATTTTTAGCCCGATGGAACTAGCCGAAGCTACCTCGCTACATCCTCGACTAGTTAGGCCAAGGTTTCTCAAAGAGTAACTTGAAAATAAAGTTTCTTTAAAAGGCTTTGTCTAGGAAAGGTCGTTGCTCCGTTAACCAAGAAGGCCCCTATGCCTCGCCAAGACCTGGAAGCCGATTATTGAAACTTATTTTCAATTTATTACTTGTTAAACTTCAATCTAACTTAAGGGTCAATCAAATCATAGTTTCTAATTTAAATTTCAAAGATAAAATTTGATGCATCTTACAAAACAGATAAGGGTACCATGTTTTGTCACTTAGAATTGGGTGAGATGCTTAGGGCATAAAAGTTTAGACCAACCGAACCAATCACATATCAAATAAATCTTCCCTTAATTAAATACTTTACTTAATTTCAAAATTTTACCTTAATTTAAACTCAAACTTAATTTTTTAAAAATTTTACCTTAATTTAAAATCAAACTTAATTTTTTCAAAAATTTCAAACTTAACTTTTCAAAAATTTTACCTTAATTTTAACTCAAACTTAATTTTTAAAAATTTTACCTTAAACTCAAACTTAATTTAAACTCAAACTTAATTTTTCATAAATTTCAAACTGAATTTAAACTCAATTTCATAATCTAACTTAAGTTTTTTTTTAAAACTCAACCTTAACATAATTTTCAAATCCAGCTAATCAAATCAAACTGATTTTAGTCTCACAATTATATCCATAGGAATAACATGATTGATAGCTAAGATTAGGTGAGACAGACTAGGCAGTGAAACTCAATTCATCTATCCTTATACTTCTACAAAAATGGATCCAAATCAGGGTACTTTATGTGTAGGAAATAATGATTTAGACCAGTGGATGTTGGATAGTGGGTGCTCCAGACATATGACTAGAGATAAATTAAAGTTCACCAAAACCAAGTACAAAAATCTAGGTTCAGTGACATTTGGCAATAATGTTACACTTAAGGTAATTGGTTAATGTAACATTGAACTAAACTCAGATTTTATTATTAAAAAGGTACTATTAGTTGATCAGATCAAGTTTAACTTACTTAGCATAAGTTAACTTTATGATACTGATTATGTAATTACTTTTCTAATTCAGATTACCTTATTAGGAACATACAAGACCCAAAAGTATCCCTTAAGGGAATTAGAAAAAAATAATATTTACGTTATTAACCTACCATCCTCACATAAATGTTTTCTAACCCAACAAGAAGAAACTAACTTATGACATTGAAGACTAGGTCACACCCATAACAAATTAATTTCAAAGATAAGTCAAAATGAACTAGTTATGGGTATCCCTAAACCTAGAAATTTTGAAAAATTCAATTTGTAACCCATGTCAACAAGGTAAACAAACAAAGTCAACCCACAAGCCTATCCAATCAGACCTAACCCAAGTGAAAGCTACTGTTTTATAACAGTTAGGAAGTAACAAACTGGGTTAGTCAGGGATCCAAGGATTTATTGTTGGATCGATGAAAACGATAAAGGGGGGGGTGAATATCGTTAAAAACTTTTTGGACTAAGAAAGAGCAAATACGCAGCGGAAAGAAATAAATTGCACAAGAACACAAGTAGATTTTTTACTTGGTTCAGAGTCGCGGTCGACTCCTACTCCAAGGCAATTCTATATTCGGAAATATTCTTACAAATTGAAAGTACAGATATAGAATTTGAAAACTGAATTACAACACTTTCGTAAAATGAAACTTTTACCGACGCCCGAGATGGATCAAATTCCGGAGCAGAGGGTCGTCGTCGGTGCTAAAATCTCAAAATGGAACTTTGCCGGAGCGCAGCGAGAGAGTGAAAGTGTTTGGAGCGTTGGAAAGAACTGATTTTGAAGCCTTGGGGTCGAGCCCCTTTTATAGTGCTCCTGGGGGCGCTTGATCCATTGGGGGTGCCTGACACGTGCCTTCACCTGCGAGAACCTCAATCCGTAGATCGGTCAGCGCTTATCCCCTTTGATTTGGCACCTGCTTTGACTGGGGCGCCCGACACCTCCTGGGCGCCTAGGTTGACTTGGTCCATTGGCTTCGTGGCAGATTTGCTTCGATGACCGCTTTGGCTTTGACCTTGGGCACCCGGGACCTCCTGGGCGCCTAGCCTAGTGTGGTTTCGAAGCAGTCTTGCTTCTTGGCAGTTTTTGGCCTCGACCTTGGGCGCCCGTGACCTCTCGGGCGCCTAGCCTAGTGAACCACCCCACTCCTTTGGGGCGTCTCAGCTGCAGAAACACAATCCTTCGGTCCCTGTAACCAAGGTTAGTTCCAACACAAACCAAGCAAGAGTGTTAGTCATTATTTACAGTCGTAGCTGTCTTGGTTCTGACTTCGGGTCTCCCAAATGGAACCCTAGGTCGAACCGACGCCTACTGTTCCCTCGACAGGGAACACGTCCTCACCTACTCCTCTCAGGAGAGTTTACCTTTTGTCAACCAGCTCCTCTGGTTGGACTTTTTCCCAATCCACTTGACCAGGTCTTCGTGCTCAACTTTCGGTCAAGTATTCGGTGCCCAACTTCCGGTCAGGTCTTTGGTGCCCAGCCCCTTGCTAGGACTTCTTGCCCAGTCCTCGACCAAGACTTCTTTGCTTGACTTTCGGTCAGGTCTTCTTGCCTAGTCCTTGACCAGGACTTCTTTGCCCAACCCTTTGTTAGGACTTCTTCCTGCACACTCAGTGAACAAGTTAGATCACAATAACATCTTAAGTTCTGAACCCTTTGTTATTATCAAAACCCAAGTTTGACTTAGGTGTTGCCTGCACCAACATTTATGATTTGGTTGTTTTCAAATTATTTTTTCAAAATTATTGCTTGGTTTACTTTTGTATTCTTAGACTTAAATCATGCTTGGACTCAAATGGATATATTAACTTGGTTCAAATTCATTGTTATTGCTTAACTATTTCAAATTGTCAATTAGAACATTTAATTTGCTTCCTTAACAAAAATTAATTCTTGACTTTATTCATTGTTTATTAACTTAGCATTTTTTTAACATATTTTTTCCTTGTACTTATGTTTTCAAAATTCATGGGCTCTGATATCCAATTAACTTAGCATTATTTTTTTCCTTGTACTTATGTTTGATAATCAATTTTTTTTTACAAAAAGGGGGAGAGTAGAGAAAAGATTTTTTTTTTAAAAGGATATTTTTGCAAATACTTTTTTATATATGGCAAAGGGAGAGAGTAGAAAAAGTGAAGTTAAAAAACTATTCCAAATCTTTAGAAAAAAATGAAGTTAAAAAATCTTTTCCAAATCTTTACTTTAAGTTTTTCTCATTTTTTTAAAATGTAAAATTAAAATATTTTTCAGGTTTTCCAAAAGGGATGCTTTTCAAAGGTAGAAATTTGAAAATTCTAAGATTTTTTTATTCTATTTCAACAGGAGAAATTCAAATTTAACTTAGAATTTTATACTTCAAAAAGATACCTAGAATTTTTCAAAGTAATGTACTTTTTCAAAGTAATATTTAGAATTTTTTCCAAAGTAGTTAGAAGATCATTCAAAATTAAAAATTACATATTTTTCAAAAGCTTCAGGGGGAGAATTTCAAATCAAGGGGGAGCATTATGCAATTTTGCAGGATTTTTTTAAACATTTTAAAATCAAGGGGGAGATCACCTATCAAGGGCGAGGGTTAAAAGGTTTTCCAAAATTTTTCAAACCATAGTTGCTTTAATTGAAACTATTGTTTAAGTTCTGTTTCATTTCTTAATTATTTTTACCAACTTTTGAACTAAGTTTCCAGTAATAAAAAAGGGGGAGATTGTTGGTGCCAGAAGCACCAGATCAAACCTGGTTTTGATAATGGCAAAGAATTCAAAGTTATGTTTGTGTTGTGATCTAATGGATTTGCTAAGTGTGCAGGAATGCTCTAGTTTACCGAAACACGAAGTCTTAATATGCAGGGTTATGGACGAAGTCCTGGGCATGAAGTCCTAGCCGAGAGCTGGACACTGAAGACCTGACCGAGGGTTAGGCACAAAGACCTGATCGAGGACTGGGCACTGAAGACCTGATCTAAAGGATCGGGTAGAAGACTTAGCCGAGTAAGGACTACGGACAGAAGTAGGGACGGGTCGAGGTACGGGCGCCTTGAGATCCAGGAGCTTCGGAGGCCGAGAATAGGTCCAACCGGAGGTGTCGGTTGGCAAAAGGTAACTTCTCCAAATTGGAGTAGGTGAGGACGCGTTCCCCGGAAGAGGGAACTGTCGGTGTCGGTCCGGCCTAGGATTTCATTGGTAATTCAAAGTCAGGACCAGACAGCTCTGGCTGTTAAAAATTCATACATTCTATATATGTTATTATTTTCATGGACTAACCCTGATTGCAGGCTATGAAGATCAGTTGGTCGCATTGGGGGGGGGCCTTGAGAGGACTCAGGCACCTGAGAAGTCAGGTGCCTGAGTGGTCTCGGGCATCCCAGTTTGGTTTGATCAGCGCTGGCGAAGCTTAGTTGACGACTATTGGTTGGACAGGCCACATCAGCACTCAGGTGCCCTAGTGCTTCCAGGCACCCGAGAATAGATAAGGTTTGGTTGAGTCAGAGGATAATGACGCGGTTGAATCGTTGACGTGGAGGGCGCCCCCATTAGCACTCAGGCGCCCGAGAGCCTATATATTAGGGGTTTCACCCCCTTGGTTTCGTACATCAATTCAAGCACTCAGAATCATTGCGATCAAGTTTTCGTGCTCAATTTCTCTATGCCAAAGATCGACGACACGTCGCTTCTACGACTAATCAACTTCTTTCTTCTTTAGTATATTGTCGGTATAACATTTCAGTTTTATTCTTGTACTTCATCTTCATATTTGTAACTCACTTTTGCGAATTATAGAATTGCTCAACGAAAATAGTCAAGGACCGTGGGCCTTGGAGTAGGAGCCGTTACAGACTCCAAACTAAGTAAAACAAAGCGTGTTAGCATTGTTTTAACTTGCTACTTTCTTTATTTCCGCTGCGTATTTTCTCGATTTATATTCAAGAAATTCATAATCGAAATTCACCCCCTCCCCCTCTATCGATCAGATCGATCCCATAGGAAGGAGTGTGGAAGTACCTTCCTATTGTACCTTTGACACATTCTCTGCATATAAGATGTCAATCGAGAGGCTACTTTGTCTCTGATCTTAGTCACTATGTCCAGCTCCATACATCTTAAGTTAGCATTGTCTTCAGCATTTCCTGGGTGTAAAGTCATCGTCGATCGAATTCACAACCGACCCTGACTAGGGCCATTGGCACCCCACCACTTAAACATACTTTATATATGACAAGATTGGTCACATAAATCATATTCATATCATAGGAAGTGGTAGCATACTTCATGGATTAATTTAATTCTTCCCAACCCTAAAACTAGGGTTTTGCCGAAAGTCATAGGGTAGGGGTAAGTTAGGTTTTTTGACATCAAACACCCCATACAAGCATCACATATATATACATCATGTATCATACTAAGCATAGCATACATCATAGGGTAATCAACCTTCACAACCCTAATGTTTCATGCATGGCCGAAAGTTACATGCTAAGGAAAGTTAAGTTTTCCAATCAAGCATTACATTTAAACATCACATGCATATACATATCATCTTACTAAACATAAACATATCTCATAGGGTAGTTTAACCTTCACAAACCCTAACCTATTCATGTTGGACGAATGGTGTAGGGTAGGGGGAATTAGGGTTTTTGAAATCAAACATTCATACAAACATTTACACAAACACCTCACATACATATCATGCAACATATTAAGCATAGAATACATCATAGGAAAATCATGCAACCCTAAACCCTAATTCTTCTAGGGTTGGCCGAAAGTGTAGGGTAGGGAAAAAGTTGGGTTTTTGTAACCAAACATTTATACAAACACCTTGTCTACACTATCACACAATACACTAAGCATGGATACATCATAGGATAATCATGCAACCCTAAACCCTAATTTTCATGCCTTGGCCGAAACATATAGGGTGTTCAACCCTAGTTTTTGTCATCACGACATGAAGGGAAACAACATATGTCTATACCCTAAGTTCCAAGGGGTCTCCTCATGCATCAAGGAGTAGCCAAAGTCTCCCCCTTGATGGTGGCCGAAACTTACACAAGGGAAAAACTCCCATTTTCGAAAATGAAAAGGAGAAGGAATCATGCACAACAATTACATCCTTTCGCTTGAAATTCACCTTCTCTAAATCCTTAGGGTACCCTTGGTTGAAGGAGGGGTGAGAGTTCCCCTTGCTAGAACTTCTCTACGACCCTTGGCCCTAGTAGAGGGCAAGATCCTTGGATGGGGTCTTCTTCCTTCCAATTCCCTAGGGTTAGAACCCTAGGGTGTATTTTCGAAAATGAAAAGGGAGAAAGAGCTTCTAGATTTCGGTGGGGAGAGTGGGGAAGAAGAAGAATGGAAGTTATTCCTCCCTCTCCCTCTCTTATTTATACTATTCTCATGAAGGGACATGTCTCTTCACTTCCCTAGCTTTAATGAGCACGTTTCTTATTCTCTCAACATGAAACACTCTTGGTGCATTGGTTAAGACATGGTTAGTGTAACTAGGAGGTTCAAGGTTCGATCCTTGCTTCCTCCTTTCTACACTTTCTTTTTATCACATTTTGCACTAATCAACATCAAAGCCCATTAAGCCAAGCCCATCATGACATTTCATAATAATGTTTCATAAATTCATAATATTACATAAGGATGAATAATTGGGGTGTTACAATCCCCCACACCTTATAAAAAGTTCGTCCCGAACTTAAAACAGTTCCGGATACTTTAATCGCATTGCCTCCTCTCGTTCCCAGGTGGCTTCTTCAAATTGCTCATTCCGCCACAGAACCTTTACTAAGGGCACTTCTTTGTTCCTTAGCCTCTTGTCTTCCCGATCTAGGATCTGAATAGGTCGGCATTCGGAACCTAGGTTCTCTTGGTCTTGTACTGGTTGGGGCTCTATCATTTGATTCACATCAGAGGTACATTTCCTGAGCATTGATACATGGAAGACATTGTGAATAGCCGACATTTCTGGCGGTAGCTCCAGTTCGTAGGCCACTTTGCCTACCCGTCTCAGGATCTGGTACGGTCCCACATATCGCGGACTCAGCTTCCCTCTCTTCCCGAATCTCATCACCCCTTTCATAGGGGCCACGTTAAAGAATACTGAATCCCCAACATCAAACTCTAGTGGTCTGCGTCGCTTATCAGCGTAGCTTTTCTGCCGACTCTGAGCAGTCTCTATCCTCTGGCGGATATTCTTTATAGCCTGAGTGGTTTCATCTATAATATCAGTCTGGAGTCCCATCTACTTCATTTCACCACTCTCAAGCCAGCATATAGGAGATCTACATTTCCTTCCGTATAGTGCTTCGTACGGTGCCATCCCGATAGTAGCCTGATAACTGTTATTATAAGCAAACTCTGCCAGGCTCAGGTATCGACACCAGCTTCCCTTGAAGTCTAAGGCACAAGCTCGTAACATATCCTCTAATATCTGGTTCACTCTTTCAGTCTACCCGTTAGTCTGGGGGTGAAAGGCCGTACTGAATTTCAGCTTCGTGCCAAGAGTCTTCTGCACGTGTCCCTAAAAATCTGAAGTAAATCGACCATCCCGATCAGAGATAATGGTCTTGGGAACCCCGTGTAGTCGGACAATTTCCTTGATGTATAGTTGAGCCAACTGCTCTACTGAGTAGGTCATCCTGATAGCCAGAAAATGGGCAGACTTGGTTAGCCTGTCCACAATAACCCATATACCATCAAATCCGTTCGTTGTTCTAGCAGCCCTGAGATGAAATCCATAGAGATGTCTTCCCATTTCCCACTCGGGGATCGCAGAGGTTGCAGAACTCCTCCAGGCCTCTGGTGTTCTTCTTTGACCCCACTGGCAGGTCAAACACATACTGATATAGTGGGCTACATCTCGCTTCATACCGAACCACCAAAACTTGCTCTTCAGATCTTGATACATCTTGGTAGACCCAGGATGCATCGCATAAGGCGTTCCGTGAGCTTCCTCGAGGATTCTTGTCCGTAAGTCAGAGTCGTCGGGAACACATAATCGATCCCGAAGATATAAGACTCCGCTGTCTGAATCCGAAATCCATCGTCCTTGCCTTCGAGAACCTCTTGCCTGAGCCTCTGAAGGCTCGGATCATGATTCTGCTTTTCCAGAATATCATCGAATAATGTCGGCGCAATCATTAGGGTGGATAACTGTCCTGATATGATTTCAATCCCGTAATTCATAATTTCTTCCCCTAGGGGTTGTGACAAAGCTGATAAAGACATCAAAGCAGCACATGATTTCCAACTGAGTGCATCGGCTACCTTGTTGGCTTTCCCCGGATGGTACAGGATCTCACAGTCATAATCCTTGACCAATTCGAGCCATCTGCGCTGTCTCATATTCAGATCTTTCTGGGTGAAGAAACATCGCAGACTCTGGTGATCTATATAAACTTTACACTGAGTTCCATATAGATAGTGCCTCCATATTTTCTAGCACAAAGACCACCGCTGCTAGTTCTATGGGTAGGATAATTCCTTTCATGTTCCTTGAGTTGCCTAGAGGCATAGGCAATCACCTTCCCATTCTGCATAAGCACA
>JAGFNQ010003744.1:451623-498812 GCA_024364735.1 Boesenbergia rotunda
CATGTATACTCAAATAGTGAATTATCATTTATTAATATAAATGTTTTACAATCATAAGGCGATTGCCTTAGGACACTTCTCTCATATCACTAACAAAATCATGATAGTGAGGTTATACATTCCATTGCAAGGCATCATGAATTCACATCCTAGAACATCATTTAGAAGCATAGTCATAGGTTTCCATGCATAATAACAGTTCATAAGATTGAGTCTAAAGGAAGTCTAGAACATCATGTGAAATATCGTAATCAAGAGTTATCCTATAACATGATAGGTTCACAAGTAGTTCAACTCACAACATAATCAAACATAATCGAGTATAAGAGTAATCCAAGTGTAATCACTAATATTCATAATCAAGGAAACATCAACATAAGCATAGTTAAAGTAGATATAAGAATCTTTCTTTCCCGAGCCACCATCCACACATCTTCAGCCCTCCTGCTCCTTCCTTTAGTTTAAGTGTCTCTACCCTTATCTGCAGCATAAGACAACACATAAACTAGTAAGGCAACAAATGCCTTAGTAAGGCATCCTGTCCTACTCGCACAAATCCATACGAAAGAATACAACATGTACACATAATGAATCATAAGCATGAGTTTATCATAGCATACTAAACATCAAAGTTTCTAAGCAAGCAGTATAAAGTATCTCAAGCATACCCTTCACATATAATAAATGTTTTCAAACAATTCCATAAAGTATTACTTAAAAATACTTTAACATCATATCCAGGGCCAGTTGTGTACCAATCAAGCGCCGTTCCCTAATGAATTGGTGGGGTAGCGAGCCAGCAACCCATTAGAGCAGGACCCTTTCCGTCCTATCGGAGCCATGACCTCAGTTAACATGTACCCCGGATTTGTTTAATGACTCCCTTCCGGAGTCGGGGTACACAACTTTCAAAGTAAAATACTTATCATGCTTTTACATATATGCTAAGGAGTACTCCAAATCCACTCTCAAGGGACACACCACTCTCAAGGGTGCTCATGATCCCATAGGGACACACCACACAACATAAGGGGTGCTCTTGATCCCATACTTAGTGGAGTATCCTTTCAGGCATATTAACATACACATCACATGCAATTCATAAGGGTGCCCCATGGGCTATAAGATATGCTCATACATACATCATATTTCAACCACTTAAACATACTTATATATGACAAGATTGATCACATAAATCATATTCATATCATAGGAAGTGGTAGCATGCTTCATGGATTAATTTAATCTTCCCAACCCTAAAACTAGGGTTTGGCCGAAAGTCATAGGGTAGGGGTAAGTTAGGTTTTTGACATCAAACACCTCATACAAGCATCACATATATATACATCATGTATCATACTAAGCTAGCATACATCATAGGTAATCAACCTTCACAACCCTAATGTTTCATGCATGGCCGAAAGTTACATGCTAAGGAAAGTTAAGTTTTCCAATCAAGCATTATATTTAAACATCACATGCATATACATATCATCTTACTAAACATAAACATATCTCATAGGGTAGTTTAACCTTCACAAACCCTAACCTATTCATGTTGGCCGAATAGTGTAGGGTAGGGGGAATTAGGGTTTTTGAAATCAAACATTCACACAAACATTTACACAAACACCTCACATACATATCATGCAACATATTAAGCATAGAATACATCATAGGAAAATCATGCAACCCTAAACCCTAATTCTTCTAGGGTTGGCCGAAAGTGTAGGGTAGGGAAAAAAGTTGGGTTTTTGTAACCAAACATTTATACAAACACCTTGTCTACACTATCACACAATACACTAAGCATGGATACATCATAGGATAATCATGCAACTCTAAACCCTAATTTTCATGCCTTGGCCGAAACATATAGGGTGTTCAACCCTAGTTTTTGTCATCACGACATGAAGGGAAACAACATATATCTATACCCTAAGTCCCAAGGGGTCTCCTCATGCATCAAGGAGTAGCCAAGGTCTCCCCCTTGGTAGTGGCCGAAACTTACACAAGGGAAAAACTCCCATTTTCGAAAATGAAAAGGAGAAGGAATCATGCACAACAATTACACTGCAGGCGAGGGGATACTTACATCCTTTCGCTTGAAATTCACCTTCTCTAAATCCTTAGGGTACTCTTGGTTGAAGGAGGGGTGAGAGTTCCCCTTGTTAGAACTTCTCTAAGACCCTTGGCCCTAGTAGAGGGCAAGATCCTTGGATGGGGTCTTCTTCCTTCCAATTCCCTAGGGTTAGAACCCTAGGGTGTATTTTCGAAAATGAAAAGGGAGAAAGAGCTTCTAGATTTCGGTGGGGAGAGTGGGGAAGAAGAAGAATGGAAGTTATTCCTCCCTCTCCCTCTCTTATTTATACTATTCTCATGAAGGGACATGTCTCTTCACTTCCCTAGCTTTAACGAGCACGTTTCTTATTCTCTCAACATGAAACACTCTTGGTGCATTGGTTAAGACATGGTTAGTGTAACTAGGAGTTTCAAGGTTCGATCCTTGCTTCCTCCTTTCTACACTTTCTTTTTATCACATTTTGCACTAATCCACATCAAAGCCCATTAAGCCAAGCCCATCATGACATTTCATAATAATGTTTCATGAATTCATAATATTACATAAGGATGAAAAATTGGGGTGTTACAATCCCCCACACCTTATAAAAAGTTCGTCCCGAACTTAAAACAGTTCCGGATACTTTAATCGCATTGCCTCCTCTCGTTCCCAGGTGGCTTATTCAAATTGCTCATTCCGCCACAGAACCTTTACTAAGGGCACTTCCTTATTCCTTAGCCTCTTGACTTCCCGATCTAGGATCTGAATAGGTCGGCATTCGGAACCTAGGTTCTCTTGGTCTTGTACTGGTTGGGGCTCTATCATTTGATTCACATCAGAGGTACATTTCCTGAGCATTGATACATAGAAGACATTGTGGATAGCCGACATTTCTGGCGGTAGCTCCAGTTCGTAGGCCACTTTGCCTACCCGTCTCAGGATCTGGTACGGTCCCACATATCGCGGACTCAGCTTCCCTCTCTTCCCGAATCTCATCACCCCTTTCAGAGGGGCCACTTTAAGAAATACTGAATCCCCAACATCAAACTCTAGTGGTCTGCGTCGCTTATCAGCGTAGCTTTTCTGCCGACTCTGAGCAGTCTCTATCCTCTGGCGGATATTCTTTATAGCCTGAGTGGTTTCATCTATAATATCAGTCTGGAGTCCCATCTCCTTCATTTCACCACTCTCAAGCCAGCATATAGGAGATCTGCATTTCCTTCCGTATAGTGCTTCGTACGGTGCCATCCCGATAGTAGCCTGATAACTGTTGTTATAAGCAAACTCTGCCAGGCTCAGGTATCGACACCAGCTTCCCTTGAAGTCTAAGGCACAAGCTCGTAACATGTCCTCTAATATCTGATTCACTCTTTCAGTCTGCCCGTCAGTCTGGGGGTGAAAGGCCGTACTGAATTTCAGCTTCGTGTCAAGAGTCTTCTGCACGTGTCCCCAAAAATCTGAAGTAAATCGACCATCCCGATCAGAGATAATGGTCTTGGGAACCCCGTGTAGTCGGACAATTTCCTTGATGTATAGTTGAGCCAACTGCTCTACTGAGTAGGTCATCCTGATAGCCAGAAAATGGGCAGACTTGGTTAGCCTGTCCACAATAACCCATATACCATCAAATCCATTCGTTGTTCTAGGCAGCCCTGAGATGAAATCCATAGAGATGTCTTCCCATTTCCACTCGGGGATCGGCAGAGGTTGCAGAACTCCTTCAGGCCTCTGGTGTTCTGCTTTGACCCTCTGGCAGGTCAAACACATACTGATATAGTGGGCTACATCTCGCTTCATACCGGACCACCAAAACTTGCTCTTCAGATCTTGATACATCTTGGTAGCCCCAGGATGCATCGCATAAGGCGTTCCGTGAGCTTCCTCGAGGATTCTTGTCCGTAAGTCGGAGTCGTCGGGAACACATAATCGATCCCGAAGATATAAGACTCTGCTGTCTAAAATTCGAAATCCATCGTCCTTGCCTTCGAGAACCTCTTGCCTGAGCCTCTGAAGGCTCGGATCATGATTCTGCTTTTCCAGAATATCGTCGTATAATGTCGGCGCAATCATCAGGGTGGATAACTGTCCTGATATGATTTCAATCCCGTAATTCACAATTTCTTCCCCTAGGGGTTGTGACAAAGCTGATAAAGATATCAAAGCAGCACATGATTTCCTACTGAGTGCATCGGCTACCTTGTTGGCTTTCCCCGGATGGTACAAGATCTCACAGTCATAATCCTTGACCAATTCGAGCCATCTGCGCTGTCTCATATTCAGATCATTCTGGGTGAAGAAACATCGCAGACTCTGGTGATCTGTATAAACTTTACACTGAGTTCCATATAGATAGTGCCTCCATATTTTCAGCGCAAAGACCACCGCTGCTACTTCTAAGTCATGGGTAGGATAATTCCTTTCATGTTCCTTGAGTTGCCTAGAGGCATAGGCAATCACCTTCCCATTCTGCATAAGCATAGCTCCGAGTCCCAGTTTGGATGCGTCGCTGTACATATCGAAACGCGTACCGCTTTCTGGAAGAGTCAATATCGGAGCGCTAGTCAGCCTCCTTTTCAGTTCAGTAAAGCTCTTCTCACATTCATCGGTCCATACATATTTCTTGTCTTTCTTAGTAAGAGCTGTCATAGGGGCTGCAATCCGAGAGAAGTCCTCTATGAATTTTCTGTAATAGCCTGCTAGCCCGAGGAAACTTCTGATTTCGCTGGCATTCTTGGGTCCGGTCCAGTTACTCACAGCTTCGATTTTAATTGGGTCCACCATTACTCCTTCCTTGGAGATAACATATCCCAAGAATGATACTTGATCGAGCCAGAACTCGCATTTGGAAAATTTAGCATACAATTGTTCCTTCTGAAGAATCTGTAGTACTATACTTAGGTGTTCAGCATGTTCTTCGGGAGTTCTCGAATATATAAGGATATCGTCGATAAAGATGATCACAAATCTGTCGAGGAATGTCAAGAATACCCGATTCATTAAGTCCATAAACATAGCTAGAACATTGGTAACTCCAAATGACATAACTACGAACTCATAATGTCCGTATCTGGTTCGGTAGATAACCTTTCGTTTACGGCACTCGATAGAGGCGCCGTATTTGTTCAAGAAATCCATGCCCAATATCACATCATAATCTGGCATATCAAGCACTATCAGGTCGCAGTAGAGTTCCCTATCTGCGATTCTGATCGGTGCAGCACGTAGCATTTGGGTAGATAAGATCTTATTTATTATATCACTAAAATTTATTTATCAAATCTTATAAGTCTATATACAAAACTATCCTCACTCAGTGAGCTAGATGGCCCGCCATCATACCCATAACAAAGAACATCATCGCAATCACTGCCACTCCTTCGTTCATCTCTCCTTGGCCTGCCCCAGGATCTTCTACCGTCTCCATCGGATCCTCTTCCTCTATCTCGGGAACCTCCTCAGCCACTTCAGGGTCTTCCCCAAACATCTCGAGCATCTCGGGGTCTTCCTCGAAGGGCTCAGGATCTTCCTCGTATATCTCAGGATCCTCTTCGGACATCTCCGGGTCCTCCTCAAACATCTCATGATCCTCCTCCGAGTCCCCCAGGTCTTCCGCGAACTCATGACGGAGAAGTTGCTTACATAATTCCGTGTATGAGAGACGACATCCATGCTGCCCCCAGATCTGATGAGCAACCTCTCTCGCCCAATTGGGCAATGAGCGAAGCAGAGCTCCGATCCTATGATCATCCATGACTGGAAACCCTTCCCGCTCCAGTTTCCAGAACAGCCGATCTAATAACCCCATGTTGCCTTGAATTCCACGGGTCGGAATGTACTCAACTTCCTCTATCCGGTTCATCAGCTCACGGCACCTCTCAGTGTAGTTCTCATGCAACGTCTGGACTTGAAAAAAAATGACATAGTTAGTACTAAACCTGCCCAAGCCAATACCAAAACCATTTCTTTTTCAATTCGCAAATATATACCGAGAAAAACACACGCAACTCGGTTTCTTCTACCCTAGTGATTAAAATGTGTAATCACTTTTCCTACCCTTAAATTCTAAATATTTGATTCATGAAAGAAGATAAAAATATCGTTCATGGTTACATATCCTAAGGTACTTTTCATCATAACTATCGTTCATACTTGCATATCTTAAAGTCATAAAACATCTTTATATAATCATTACTGCACATGAAACAAAGTAAAGCGAGGTTAGGATCTCTTACTTGGAAGCGGCAGGATGAAGCTTGATGTGTGTGTAGTGGAGGGGAAACCTGCTCTGATACCAACTTGTAACGCCCGCCCTTATATCTACTCTCGGGGCGGGGTTACGTACAATCAATCATATAATTTTTAACATAAAATAAAAACAAAAGTGCAAGGACTAAGTACTGAGCATGCTTGTTTAAAACTATCAAGTGATATTTACAAGTGCTAAGCATACTAGTCAGTGCATGCCAATCAGATATCATGCTTTAAGGATTAGAACATGGTAGGTGCATAGCAAGTTCAGTAACACATAAATCATGATAGTGAGGTTATACATTCCATTGCAAGGCATCATGAATTCACATCCTAGAACATCATTTAGAAGCATAGTCATAGGTTTCCATGCATAATAACAGTTCATAAGATTGAGTCTAAAGGAAGTCTAGAACATCATGTGAAATATCGTAATCAAGAGTTATCCTATAACATGATAGGTTCACAAGTAGTTCAACTCACAACATAATCAAACATAATCGAGTATAAGAGTAATCCAAGTGTAATCACTAATATTCATAATCAAGGAAACATCAACATAAGCATAGTAAAGTAGATATAAGAATCTTTCTTTCCCGAGCCACCACCCCACACATCTTCAGCCCTCCTGCTCTTCCTTTAGTTTAAGTGTCTCTTACCCTTATCTGCAGCATAAGACAACACATAAACTAGTAAGCACAAATGCTTAGTAAGGATCCTGTCCTACTCGCAAAATCCATACGAAAGAATACAACATGTACACATAATGAATCATAAGCATGAGTTTATCATAGCATACTAAACATCAAAGTTTCTAAGCAAGCAGTATAAAGTATCTCAAGCATACCCTTCACATATAATAAATGTTTTCAAAACAATTCCATAAAGGTATTACTTAAAAATACTTTAACATCATATAGGGCCCAGTTGTGTACCACATCAAGCGCGTTCCCTAATGAATTGGGGTAGCGAGCCACCAACCCATTAGAGCAAGACCTTTCCGTCCTACCGGAGCCATGACCTTCAGTTAACATGTACCTCGGATTTGTTTAACGACCCCCTTCCGAGTCGGGTACACAACTTTCAAAGTAAAATACTTATCATGCTTTTACATATATGCTAAGGAGTACTCCAAATCCACTCTCAAGGGACACACCACTCTTCAAGGGTGTTCATGATCCCATAGGGACACACCACACAACATAAGGGGTGCTCTTGATCCCATACTTAGTGGAGTATCCTTTCAGGCATATTAACATACACATCACATGCAATTCATAAGGGTGCCCCATGGGCTATAAGACATGCTCATACATACATCATATTTCAACCACTTAAACATACTTTATATATGACAAGATTGGTCACATAAATCATATTCATATCATAGGAAGTGGTAGCATGCTTCATGGATTAATTTAATTCTTCCCAACCCTAAAACTAGGGTTTGGCCGAAAGTCATAGGGTAGGGGTAAGTTAGGTTTTTGACATCAAACACCTCATACAAGCATCACATATATATACATCATGTATCATACTAAGCTAGCATACATCATAGGGTAATCAACCTTCACAACCCTAATGTTTCATGCATGGCCGAAAGTTACATGCTAAGGAAAGTTAAGTTTTCCAATCAAGCATTATATTTAAACATCACATGCATATACATATCATCTTACTAAACATAAACATATCTCATAGGGTAGTTTAACCTTCACAAACCCTAACCTATTCATGTTGGCCGAATAGTGTAGGGTAGGGGGAATTAGGGTTTTTGAAATCAAACATTCACACAAACATTTACACAAACACCTCACATACATATCATGCAACATATTAAGCATAGAATACATCATAGGAAAATCATGCAACCCTAAACCCTAATTCTTCTAGGGTTGGCCGAAAGTGTAGGGTAGGGAAAAAGTTGGGTTTTTGTAACCAAACATTTATACAAACACCTTGTCTACACTATCACACAATACACTAAGCATGGATACATCATAGGATAATCATGCAACCCTAAACCCTAATTTTCATGCCTTGGCCGAAACATATAGGGTGTTCAACCCTAGTTTTTGTCATCACGACATGAAGGGAAACAACATATGTCTATACCCTAAGTCCCAAGGGGTCTCCTCATGCATCAAGGAGTAACCAAGGTCTCCCCCTTGGTGGTGGCCGAAACTTACACAAGGGAAAAACTCCCATTTTCGAAAATGAAAAGGAGAAGGAATCATGAACAACAATTACACTGCAGGCGAGGGGATACTTACATCCTTTCGCTTGAAATTCACCTTCTCTAAATCCTTAGGGTACCCTTGGTTGAAGGAGGGGTGAGAGTTCCCCTTGTTAGAACTTCTCTAAGACCCTTGGCCCTAGTAGAGGGCAAGATCCTTGGATGGGGTCTTCTTCCTTCTAATTCCCTAGGGTTAGAACCCTAGGGTGTATTTTCGAAAATGAAAAGGGAGAAAGAGCTTCTAGATTTCAGTGGGGAGAGTGGGGAAGAAGAAGAATGGAAGTTATTCCTCCCTCTCCCTCTCTTATTTATACTATTCTCATGAAGGGACATGTCTCTTCACTTTCCTAGCTTTAACGAGCACGTTTCTTATTCTCTCAACATGAAACACTCTTGGTGCATTGGTTAAGACATGGTTAGTGTAACCAGGAGGTTCAAGGTTCGATCCTTGCTTCCTCCTTTCTACACTTTCTTTTTATCACATTTTGCACTAATCCACATCAAAGCCCATTAAGCCAAGCCCATCATGACATTTCATAATAATGTTTCATGAATTCATAATATTACATAAGGATGAAAAATTGGGGTGTTACACCATTTGTCTAGGCATGTGTCTCCCTTTCTTTGTATTAATGTCTTGATCCTTAGGTCTAACAATCCTAGGTTTATCATTATACATAAATTCATAAGGGTTTTAAGATACAACATTAACCCTATTCTTATCACAATATTTAAAACCAAAATTATGCATAGATAAATAATTCACATTATTATTTCTAATATGTAAAGGTAAACAATTTTCATTATTTCTACCATACATAGAGGAATTTGAAAACTACTTAAAGTTAGGGATTACCTCCATTATTCTTGTAGCTCCCCCTTGATATGAGCTCTTCTTCTTCTACTTTTCTCACTTCTTCAAATGCTTCAATTTCTTGAGTTCTTCTTTCCTTGAGCATTTGGTGTGATAGTGTCCTAGTTCACCACACATGTAGCACCTAATGTGCTTTTTCTCCTTCTTCTCCCTACAACCCATGTTAGATTTTAATGGAATTGACTTGGGTTTAGGAGTTACCTCCTTTTTACCTAATGAGCACTTATCCTTGTAGTTGTTAGGATGTATACTAAGAGCCTAGCCTTTTTGTATGAACATCTACATTTTGGAATAAGAATCACATGATCATGATTGCATTTTATATCTGTATATATGTGTGTGCATGTTGTCTAATACTTTACATTGTAGATAACATGGTGTGTGGTGTCACACAGAAGATCATGTTATCAGTCCCTTGTAGAGTATAAGAAGAGGCTCACAACCTAGATGGTCTTGGACAAACCATTGGCATAGTTGTAGTGTAATTTGATATGGTCTGTCTTGACCATAGAGTTACACTAGTACACTCTGAGTGTATTGAGCGGACCAACTTTGAGGTGATTCAATTTATACTGACTATATAATTGAATCAAACCTCAAGATATTATTTTGTACATTCTCTTAATCCTGATATAATAATGGGCACATGTACTTAGTATTTATTTCTTTGATTTACCAGTGGGCGAGATTTATTCATTAAATCGATAGGCTCGATAAATTGGGAAATAATATTATTTGCATGGTGTGTCATTGATTATAGGAGGAAACCATGTCCTATTTTAGGATGATGATGTCCCCTTGAGGAGCTCATAAAGTTTATCATGTAAACCCTATAGGTGGACTTGGTCCGACATGATAATAAGGTTGAGTGGTACTACTTATGGAGTTAGAAGTTAATTAATTAATTGTCAGATTAATTAATTAATTAACGGACATGCGATATCTTAAACACGGAGAGAATTTTGTACAAATAATATATTGGAGCCCATATTTTATTATGGGGGGTTGGTGAGGTAATTGAATAATGATCCTTTAGTGGATTGGATCATTATTAACGGATTTGGTTTTGTGTCTAAAAATTTTTGTAGCTAAAAAATTTTTTTGTGGCTAAAAAAATTTTGTGGCTAAAAATTTTTGTAAAAAATTTTTGTGGATAAAAATTTTTGTGGCTAAAAATATCCGTTAGGTGGCCAAGAACCAACTCCTCCTCATAGTTCCTATTGTAGCCTATAAATACCTCATGAAGTCTAGACACAAAATAATAACTTCTTTGGTTTATAAAGCTTCAGTTTAATCTCTTCCTTAGTTTTCTTTCCTTGGTTCTCTCTTGGTCGGCGCCCCTCTCCCCTCTCCCTAGGGTTTTGGCGGCAACACAAAGAAGAGGAAGAGAGCATCCTCAACTCTTGATTCTTCCTTCTCCTTCTCAAGAGGTGACGCAATCTTGGAGGTGATTCCTCCTTGGTGGTCGGCGGCACAAAGAAGGAGAAGGTGGTGGTGGTCGGTGATAGTCACCATTTTGTTAGTTAATTTAGGTTCTAAAATCCATGTTTGATCCATATTTTACATGCTTAATCTTGAATTTACCCTAGGTTCCATGGATTAATTCTATTTTGGGTTTTATTACAAATCTTTGTAATTTTGAGATGTTTTGATATCTAATTTGAATCTGACTTTTGTAGGCTGAAGGATCATGGACCTTGGTCAAGTTGGGTCAATTATGAGTCAAAATTGGGCTCAGATCAAGGCGATCAAGCTGTGGAAGATTGTGGGCCATCCATTCGAAAAATAGGGAGATCTGAGCCATCCATGGCAGATCCGGGTGATCCCAGCTGAGGAGAGGTAGATCTGACCTTCAGATTTAGATCTGGGAGTTTAGGGTTCAATCAAAGTAGATCTGACCGTCGGATGGGATCAGGATGATCAAAGCCGTCCATTTCCAACAGATAAAAAGTGTCTCTCTCGATCAGGTCGCGTCGTCGTGGGTCGCAGCTATTCTTCGTGTTCTTCACTATTCTTGCGTCTTCTTTGTCATTTCTTCATCGGATCACGCGGCCACAGCAGAGGAAGCTTTGATTCAAGATCTCAGAGCACTGAGATCGATTTCCCGAGCAGGTTGTGATTGGTACTCGTCGTTGAAGGCCCTGCGGAGAAGGTTTCACCAACGGGTCGCATTCCACTCGATCGCTTCTTGTTTGCTCAACTTCATCAATCGGAGCTGTCGGAGGATTCAGAAGGGTTTTCTGAAGGACTCTGATTGTTCCTGAACCATCAGCGCCATTAGATTCATCAAGCAAGAGGAGTTTGAATGGATCTTCAGCTTCGCCAGTGAACCAGCGCAAATCGTCCACGAGCAATCGGCTTCAGATGATCTGTGAGCTAGAGGGTTTCTAGTTGAATCTTGAGTGACAGCAAGATAGTTCTTGAATTGGAGAGTGAATCTGTTGTTTAGTTATAAATTTTTGCATTCTTTTCTAAATTCTATTCTTCGTAGTTTAATTCTGTATCCGATAACATTTCAGACACTGATCGGTCTGTTCGACCGATCCAGACATCATCTGATCGGTTTGTCGATGGATCAGGCTTGCCTCTGATTGGACTGCTGACCGATCAGGTAGTCCCAGCTTAGATTCAGCCCTGTTTTGTTTAAGCTTGTCTTGTTTCAGATCCTACAACTCTGCAGTTGAGACACGAACTACTTCCATTCAATTTTAATTCTCAAATTCACTTAATTACAGCTTCCTTGCACTCAATTTTAGTTTTGAATTCCAATCTTATCATTTCAAGTTGCATGGTTTAATTGTCAATTAGTTTAAATGTAGTTTTGGCAATCATATTTGCTTAGCTAAGTTCATTTTATTCCTGCTATTTCATTCTTATTTGCAAAACAAACCCCTATTTTATTAGAAAACCCAAAACATTTGACGACAAATAACTTCAAGCTCGAATTAAACATCCTAAACTAGTCCTTGAAAAAAATATGACCTGAGGCCCCTATTCTACATTTAATCTTGTCAACAAGGGTTTTCAGTTATAAATTCTAAATTTGAGGCTCACTTGTGATACTAGTATTGGGCACTATCAAATTTTTGGCGCCGTTACCGGGGAACATAACTAGTTGAGTTTGTTTGATTTTAGCTTGTGTGCTTATTGCCATATTTTGTGATCTATTTTACTTGTTTCATTTTTTCATATACATTTGCTGTGATTTGTGTTTGTTTTATGACCAGGTCTGCAGGTGGTGATCTTGAGGAACTTGACCCTGAAATTGAGAGGACTTTTAGAGCAAGGAGGAACCAAGGCAGAATTTCAGAGGCTATTGTTATTCCTCCTACTCAGACCATTTCTACTCATTCAGGCACTATTATGGCAGACCACCAGAAAACCATGTAAGAACTTGCAGCACCTGACGATGCTTTCCAGTATTCGAGCATTGCTTATCCAGAGCTTACTAGTGACTTTGAGCTTAGATCAGGACCCATCCATTTATTGCCTAAATTTCAAGGACTATCTGGAGAGGATCCAAACAGACATCTTCATGAATTTCATGTAGCCTGCTCCACCATGAAGCCTCAGGGAATTTCAGAAGAGGATATTAAGCTGAGAGCATTTCCATTTTCCCTGACTGGAGCAGCTAAGGATTGGTTCTATTATCTGCCTACTGGGCATGCCTCTAGCTGGATTTCCATGAAGAAGACACTTCTAGAGAAATACTTCCCAGCCTCCAGAACTGCAATCATCAGGAAGAGTATTTGTGGCATACAGCAAGTAGTGGGATAGACTCTATACGATTATTGGGAAAGATTCAACAAGCTTTGCTCTAGTTGCCCACAGCACCAGATTAGTGAGCAGCTCCTCATCCAGTACTTCTATGAGGGTCTACTCTAGATAGATAGGATTATGATCGACGCTGCAGCTGGAGGAGCCTTAGTGAACAAAACACCAGACCAGGCTAGAGAGCTAATTTCAAATATGGCAGAGAATTCACAACAATTTGGGAGTAGAGCTTTGTCCACCAGAGGAGTAAATGAAGTTCAGATGGTCTCTAATGAGCAAAAGGAAATCAAGAATTCTTTGATGGAGCTTACCTCCCTGGTGAAGCAAATGACTCTAAACAATGTGAACCAAAATCAGAATTTTTCAGTACCTCCACCTTCAAGCCAAGTGATGAGGTTGTGCAGTATTTGCTCAAGCCAAGAACACAATTCGGATTTATGTCCTAACCTCCATCAAGATGAGACACTAGCGGCATTGACTAGAGGACAATTTTAAGCCAAAAATAACCCCTATTCATCTACTTACAATCCGGGTTGGAGGGATCATCCAAACTTTAAGTATGAAAACTCTTTTTATCAACAGAACCCATCACAACAGCCCTATCAACAGCCCCAACCGAATTTCCAGCAAAATCAGCAAGGGCAGCAACAATTTCAGCCATTTCAGCAACCAAATCAACCTTTCCAATAATTTTAGCAACCCTATCAACAAAATCAGCCACCTTTTCAAGGAAATCAGCAAGGGTTCCAAGGTAATCTGAATTATCAGCAAGGTTGTAACGCCCGTCTTTTTCCAGACCTTACGGTGTGGTGAGAGATGGCGTTACGCTAACATACATATAGGCATATGAACATCGTAATGCAGCTGAATAATTTAAAACTTTATACCTACATGCAACTAACACTTGAATCATGTATACATGCCTTAACTATCATTCCTAAACATGGTGACATGGTAACTTAGCATATTAACATCATACATAGCATCATGATATAAAAATCACATAAGTCATCCATAAGCATCATAAGTAGCCAATGCATCAAACCATCATAAGTATAGCATGAGACTTAAGAGGACAATGCAAAATATAGAACATGTGACAAGGTATAAACATTTAAAAACTTTTCTTTTTCTTTTGCCATGTCACTGCCACACACACACTCTTGCCCCTCCTGCTGCTTCCCTTAACATCCTCTTGCTTGATCTGTGGTATAAGGAAGTAAAACTATAAGCACATAGGCTTAGTAAGACTCTTTCCTACTCACTAAAACCATACATCGCATACATAAAATACATATAAAATACTTAACATAGCATAGTTTTTGACTTAAACATAAACATAACATGTCATGGATCTTGGCATAAACATAAACATAACATGGCATGAAACATAAACATATGAAATACTTAACATGGCATAGATGCATAACATGAATGGATGCATGAGTCAAATGCATATAACATAAGGATGCTTATTTGAAAATCATACTTATAAATACTTAAACATAATCATCACATCATGGGGGCCCTGGTTTGTACCACATACATACATCATATGCGCGCATCCCTAAATAAATACGAGGTAGCTAATCTCGACCTACTAGGGTAAGGACAGCTACGGTAGTCCCAGAACCGTGGACAACTTCATCGGTAGTCCAGAACCGTGGACAGCTTCATCGGTAGTCCAGAACCGTGGACAACTTCATCGGTAGTCCAGAACCGTGGACCTTACTTAGGTCCGGTACAAGCCCATTCATAAAGTAAAATAGTTTCACATGCTTCTTTCATTCATAGAACATACATGGCATAATTAAAGACATAAACAGGATCCTATTACATGGGGCATGGCATAAAGCATACTTAATATTTCATCATTCATACTTAATGCATAACATCATCATTATGTCTCAAAGGCATGAACCTTATCTTCATTCATCATTTTCATTCATAAGACATGACATACATACATAATTATGCCTCCAAGCATAAACATCATCTTGGTTCATAAAGCTTGCATGGTCATGGTACATAAGGTAAACATGCATTTCATACATGATACATATCATCTAGCATACATAATCATAGTATCCATTATAGAGCATGCATGGGTAAGATTCATATGAACATGATATATACTACTTAGGTTCATGGCATTCATCATAGAACATGCATAAACCTTCATAACCATATATCTATTATAGGCATTTAACATCCTACATGCATTATTCTATATAACATGAAACCTACATCAATTACATATGTTCATGGTATATGGTCTAAAACATTCATGAATAAACATAGCACATAACCTAAACATACAAAGTCATGATACATAACACATAAAGCTAGGGTTTAAGGTAACATAAAAGAAATTCTTACAACATGCTTAAACATATACATACATCATAGTAAACTATAAACAAGTATCCTTGAGACCTTAACCCAACCCAAACCCTAGATCATGGACTTGGCCGAAAGATCAATAGGAGGAGGCTCCATTATTCAATCAACATGAAAGGTTCCATAAGTAAAAGAAAGCCCATACATTACATACAATGCCATAGGGAGACATTAGACCCCATGATTAGGGCTAACCCTAGGTTTTTAGCCCCACTAATTGACCTTGGCCGAAACCCTATAGGGTCCCAAGTACATAGAAAAATTCATACAATTCCCAATTTACATCTAACACCTTACATACAACCCCATAGGAACCATTAGAACCTTTGCTTGAAGTTAGCCCTAACCCCTTGCCCCATAACCTAACTTGGCCGAAACTTACAAGGGTCATAAGGCATGTAAAAGTTCACATAAATCACCATTAACATTCCTTGTATCATGAGAAAACATAAGAAATATTATTAGAGGGTTAGATCTAATCCCAACCCTAGGAATAGGGAGGTGGCCGAAAACCCTAGAGGGTCTTAGGGTGCTACAAAATTTCCCAAAATCATAATTTCTACTTTACTTATCATAAGAAAACATTAGGAAACATAAGTGGGGTTTTTAACATCATCTTAGACCCAAAAACATGCCTTGGCCGAAAGTTTAAGAGACCCTAATCCATAGTTTTCTCAATACAAATCCCAAACAATCATCTTAAATCATGAAAAACCCATAAACTATTATACCACAGGTGAGGGAGTCTTACCTTGGTTTATCTTGGTTATAACCTTGAATAGAGAAGCAAAAGAAAACCTCCTTGACCTTAGAACACCCCTAGCCCTTGTATCCTTGTAGGAAGCCCTTAGATCTTGAAGAAGAAGCCTTCTTGTGAAGCTTTTCCAAAGGAGAAACCCCTTTGTGGGTTTCGGCTAGAAGGAGAAAGGAGAGGAAAAGAGAGAGCTTTGATGGAAGAAGAAACAAAGACTTAAGTGCTAAGTTGTCTCTTCCCTTCCCCTCTCTTTTATACTACATGAAGGGGGCAAGTGAAGGGGCATGGTGCCTCTTCTCTTGATGACTCTTCACATCCTTTAGCCTCAACTAAAATCCTCTTCCTTTTCCACTAGTACTCCCTTGCTAGGTGAATTGGTTAGTACATGCATGGTGATCCACTAGGTCCAAGGTTCAATCCTTGGTGCATGCACTTCTTTTTATTACTTTTATAATTATTTTTGTCAAGGCCCATATAAGAGCCCACTAAGGTTTATGTTAATATTTCTAATTGAAATCCATTTCCCTTCATGATAAAATTTTACCTAAGGTCCCTTAATGACCATGGTATTAGAAGGGCCCATGTAAGGCCCATTATTACTTAGCTTCTTAATCTATATAGAAAATCATAGATAATCATGCTAAGGTTTATACTAGTGTCCCTATGTTCCTCGAGAATCTATCTAGGCATGATCAATATTTTAAAGAAAAATATTGAGAAAATTTTACGGGTCGTTACAAAGGTTGTCAGTTTTCACAGCAAGACTTCCAGCCATTCAATCAAAATTTTCAGCCCTCAAATCAGAATTTCCAGCCCACTCAATTTCAGCCTTCGCCACAACAATTTCCACTTCAAAACCAGAATTTTCAGGGATATAACTCTCAGCAAGTTCAGCCAAGTTTCCAGCCTAATTATCAACAATTTCAGCAGCCATTTCAACCCTATAATCAGCCCTAACAGCTCCAATTCCAGAATTCACAGCAGAGTAATAATTTTCAGCAGCCTACCTCATCATTTCAAGGCCAACCGAAAACTTACTCTAATCAAGGAGGCTATGGAGGCTCAAGGCCAACCGACAACTCTTGCAACAACAAGGCCAACAAAAAAATGATTCTAACTTACAAATATCGAGAGACAAATTGGACAATTGGCTAGTGGGATGAACCAAATGCAAGCCCAAGGATCAAGCCAACTACCTTCTCAAGCTACTCCCAATCCAAAGGGAAATGTAAGTGCCATCACTTTGAGGAGTGGGAAGGTGGCTTTAACTTCAAATGCTCCAAGGGTTGAAATTTTTGAAAACAGGACAACACCTATTTTTCCAGCCCCAAACAGTCATATAATGTCTTCAAAATCAGTTGGTTTCACTCCTAGTTCAAGCCTCACTCCTTCCTTAAGTGATCCTATGATTTTGGTGGAAAATGAAGGAGAAATCAATAGTAAAAGGGGACTTACAGCAACTACTTCAGATGAAATTCCAGCTCAGAATTCAGCTCCACAAGTTTCAGCTCAAGAGGAGGAATTGAGGGTTCCTTTTCCCTTTCCACAGCGCAAAACTCAAGTGAAAAAGCAAGTGGAGGAGGAGAAAGCTAAAGAATATAATGAGCTTGTTAAGTTGTTCAGTAAGGTGGAGATTAATGTACCCTTGTTGACCATGATTAAACAGATTCCTAAGTATGCTAAATTTCTCAAAGACTTATGTGTTCACAAGAAGAAACTGAAGGAGAATGAGTTGGTCAGCTTAGGAAAAAATGTTTCAGCACTTATCCATTCCATCCCTCAGAAGTGTGAAGATCCAGGGGTTTTCACTGTGTCTTGTGAGATAGGGAGGACTATGTTTCATGATGCCATGTTGGACTTAGGAGCTTCAATTAATGTGATGCCCAGATCAGTCTTCCAGATATTTAGTATTGGTCTTCTACAGCCTACTGGAGTGGTGATTCAGTTAGCAGACAGGAGTCAGACCCACCCAGCCGGTATTATTGAAGATGTGTTGGTAAAGGTGAAGGAGCTGATCTTTCCTGCGGATTTCTACATTTTGGACATGGAGGGGGACTCCTTAGCACACATATCTCCACTCATTCTAGGGAGGCCATTTTTGAAGACTGCAAGGACTAAGATTGATGTTTATGCTGGCACACTGTCTATGGAAATAGGAGACATAGTAGTCCAGTTCAGCATTTTTGGCGCTAGGAAGCACCCTAGAGAGGATCACTCTATTATGAGCATTGGCATTCTAGAGGAATTGGATGATGTAGATATATTGGTTGAGGGAGTTTCATTTGTTGTTTCCAGAGGAGATGTCAGTACAGAGGAGCCTGAGGACACACTTGCTATTGAAGAGGATGATTCAGAGGGTATTTCAGACCTACTTCCAGCTGGAGAGGATTTTCTAGGTGTAGGGGATTGCACTTGTTGGTGCAAGTTGCATCAATGATGTTCTCCTTTAAGTGTTTTAATGTTTGACAATACATTTAAGTTAGTGATACAATGAACAGACAAAGGGGAGCAAAGGAGAAGTAACCTAAGTTGAAGAAATGTCCTAGTTAACCTAGGTATCGTAACCCTAAGACCTAGCGAAGGGCTGCTAGGCACCTAGCGAAGGGCTGCTAGGTATCATAACCCTAAGACCTAGCGAAGGACTGCTAGGCACCTAGCAAAGGGCTGCTAGGCATAGAAGACCTAGCGAAGGGCTGCTAGGCACCTAGCGAAGGACTGCTAGGCACCTGGCGAAGGATTGCTATGTAATGAAGTCTTGGTCCAAGGGACTGAGCAACTTAGCTGAGCGATGACTAAGGACAGGAGTAGAGACGGGTCGGGGTTCGGGCGTCTCGAGATCCGGAGTAATTGGAGGCTAAGAAAAAGTCCACCCGAAGGACTGGGTGACAACCGTCTCCTGAAAGGAGTAGGTGAAAGGCTAGTTCTCGGGGATGGGAACTTATGCCGGTTCAACCTAGGGTTGCATGCAAATTCGAAGTCAGAACCAAGTCCTTAAGGCTAACATTATATGTATCTATGCTTTGTGTTTGTGTATCTTGCAGGTATCAAGAACCGGAGACAAAGCAGGTAAACTAGGCAAAAAACTGTGCTGCCAGCCTTGAAGCAGGGCGCCCCCAGCAGTGGGGGCGCCCCCATGCAACCAGGGTGCCCCCAACAGTGGGGGCGCCCCCAGACAAAGCTAAAAGTGCAGTATAGCGTTGGTAAGCAGAATAGGTGTCAAGCGGGGCGCCCGGATTCGAACCTGTATGTGCTGTTTCAAGTTTGAAATGCAGATAAGCGCTCAGGAGGGCGCCCGGGAGGTCCGGGGTGCCCTGGTCAAAGATTTTATCACCTGCGGCGAGGTAGGCGCAGGGATAAAGTTTGACCGAGTTATTAGGGGCGCCCCGACGTCCAGGGCGCCCCCAGGAGGCCTATATAAGGGGCTTCGACCCCTCTGCTTCAACAACAACTGGCAAGTACCATTCCAAGCATTCTGACCGATGACAACGCACTAGAGACGAGGCTCTACGACCCGGAGGCTCTAGGAGGAAGTGCGCAGCACTTCGGAGGTCCAGATCGGCCGAGTTTCAGATTTTTGTTCGGTTCGCTTTTACTTATTCCGCACTTCATTTTCTATTATTGCTTGTAAATCTTGCACTGTAATTCGGGTTTCTCTGCCTCCGGAAAGTCCGAGAAGGAGACCAATAGTGGACGGGCGTTCTGGTGCATAGGCCTTGGATGTACTGACCCTGGGGGGTCGGGAACCAAGTAAAAATCCGCTGTGTCCTTTGCTTTGTTTTTTCGTTCTATTTATTTTCCGCTGCGCTACTAATACTCTACGTCCAGAACGAACGAAAGTTTTACGAAGAATTCCGAAAGATTTTTCATGATCGATATTCACCCCCCTCTCTATCAACGACACCGGTCCTACAATTGGTATCAGAGCCGAGCCGCTCTTCACCGGACTAACCGCCGACGGAGCAAAGACGCCAGGAGTTGAGGGGGAGCCCAGGGGTGAATCAGGTATATTTTATTTAAAATGTCCATTTGTAAATTCCATATTATTTATTTCACGTGCAGGGAGAGAGGACACTATAAAAATCAGTGCCCTACTCGTAAGATTCGGTCTACATCACCGGTGGCGAAGGAGGCACCAACGCCAGGAAATCGGAGGGACAAAAGTCACGTACAATGCTTCAAATGCAAGAAATACGGACATTACAAAAACAAGTGTCCGGCGAAGGTACACAAGATTTATGTTCCAAAAATTTTACAAGTTCCTGCACTGCCATGTGATAAAGTAGTTAATTTTTCTAATAAAGTAGATTTACTGCATAGTAAAATTAACTCTGTGCATGTTAAATTACAAAACGTGAATATGATCAAAATATCAGAAATTAATTGTTTAATTCAGAATATCAATTCAGAAATTAATAAAATTAATGCTGATAATTTATCTGATAAAATTAATTCTGATTATTTTTCTGATAAAGTTAATTCCGATAACTTTAATTCTGAAAAAATTAATAACTATTCTGATAACTTTAATTCTGAAAAAATTAATAACTATTCTGATAACTTTAATTCTGAAAAAATTAATTCTGATAACTATTCTGAGAAAATTAATTCTGATAATTTTTCTTATAAAATTAGTTCTGATAATTTTTCAGACAAAATTAATCCTAAGGATAATTCGGAATTCAAATTTAAAAATCCTAAGGATAACTCCGAATTCAAATTTGAAAACCTTAAAGATAATTCTAAAGATGACCCTAAAATTATTGAAAATCTTGAGGATAAAGAAGATTTTGTTGAAAATATTCTTGAGGATAATAAAGAAAAAATTCTCCTAGATGATAACTTAATTAAAGATAATCTTGAAAGTTATTACAAAAATTTAACTAGTGGCCCATTTTATTCCACCTACTGTGAGGATATTGAAAGATCTAATCTTGAGGAGGATATAGAACTATCTAAGATAAAGGCCATAATTAATAAAAATTACAAAAATTCAAATTAATCGAAATTATTAGAAAAACTTGAAAAGAAAGATAAAGATGAAGAAGAAATTTTTGAAATAATGAAAATGATGAATTTAAACCCACAATTATTAATTAATCATTGTAACCTCAATTAAATTAAATTCAAATTAATTTTGAATTAAACCAAAATTAAATTCAAATTAATTTTGAATTAAACCAAAATTAAATTCAAATTAAATCTTAATTATATTCAAATTAAATCTTAATTAAATTCAAATTAAACTCGAATTAAATCTTAATTATATTCAAATTAAATCTTAATTAAATTCAAATTAACTCTTAATTAAACCCTAATTAAATTCAAATTAAATCTTAATTAAATCCTAATTAAATTCAAATTAAAATTAAATTCAAATTAAATTAATTCAAATTAATCCTTATTAAAATCAAATTAATTCAAATTAAATTCAAATTAAATTAATTCAAATTAATCCTTATTAAATTCAAATTAATTCAAATTAAATTCAAATTAATTAAATTTATTTATTCAAATTCAATTTAATCAAATCTTAATTATTTAAATGCAAAATAATTAAATCTTAATTATTCAAATACAAAATTAAATTAAATTGAAAATTTAAATTAAATAACTTAAACTCGAGCTAAACTAAAACCTTACCCAAACCGCAACAATTAAAATTAATAACATTAAATATGTCAAAGTGGGTTGACATATTCGCGGGCTCACACGAAATGTATCAAATCGAGAATTTGATACATTTTGAGAAACTTAAATAAAATGATTTAAATTGTTTGACTCATGTATAATTATCATGCCATGCATCTGTTACTTCTTTTAATATATGACATGTCATTCATATTTAAAGTTTATGCATGTATTTGAACGGCCATAGGAAAAAGAATAATTGAAACTTGATCAACCTAGTATTGGGTGGAGGTGAGATGATAGTACGTTAGGGAAGCCAATTCTAATAAGGTCAAGTATACTCTACTTGGTCTCTTTAGACTGGTGAAACTAGCCGAAGCTACCGATCCAAGACCCAAACTAGTTAGACCAGAATTTTTCAAAAAGTAATTTTAAAAATGAAATTTCATTAAAAGGCTTTGTCAAGGAAAGGGTTGATGATCCAATAAGGCTACGGCCAAAGAAGGCCTAATGCCTCGCCAAGATCTAGAAGCCAATTTTTGAAATTCAAATTCAAGTTACTTCTTGTCAAATTCAAATCTAACACAAGCTTCAATTAAATCTTAAAGTTAATAATAAATTAAGAAAAATGATTCAAGCATCTCACAATACACCTATAAGGCAACTATGCTTGTTGTATTGATACATCTAAAATAGGTGAGATGTTAAGGACTAATAAATTAAAAAATGTTTTTCAAAATTATTTTTCAAAATCATTAGAATATTTTTCTAAAAATATATTTTCAAAATAGTGCTTCAACATAATAATATTTTTATGGAATTCATGCTTGTCTGAATGATTATATATATTATACATTTTTCAAAAATATATCTTTTCAAAAATTTGTTTGACTCACTCAATTAGACACAAGCCTCTTAGGACAACACTAAAGTTCCTTAAGGCACCTAGATAGAGTCAAACAGTATCGGGTATAGGGGAGTACTTTTCATTTTTTTTTGGTTTTCAAAACTTGCACTTTAAACATTACTATCATTTGAAAAATACTTTTTGAAAATTATGTTTTAAATCAGTATTACTTGTGTTTTCAAAAAGGGTTTATGTTGTAAAAATTATATGTTAAAAAATTTACCTATTTCTTTGACTTTGATAAACCCTAAAGACACAGAGGAAATGTCCACTTCATGATTTTCAAGGACTCCTAGGATGTGTCAAATATAGGGGGAGTCTGAGTCAAAAGAAGATGCTCAGAAAAGTTTTTTTTAATAATTATTCATTTTTTGTTAAATATTTCTTTTTAATCTGAATCAAACCTTAAGACTCAGAGGAAGAGTACTTGTGGTCAACAAGCTTCCCAGGACTGAGTCAAGTTTAGGGGGAGGTCAAAGTAAAAGAATTATTTAATAACATGTTTTCATATCTTCAAAATCTAAGTCTTTCAAAATACTATTATTCTATTTGTTAGAATTTGTGTGACTTATGAAATTATTTTTGAAATAATGTTTACTTGGGTTGGAGAATTTCCAGGACACTTAGGAAATGTCCTTGTAGTCAACAAGGTTTTCCAGGATTGTGTCAGACTGGAAAAGAAACCTAGTCAAGTAAAATATTATGTTTCAAAAATTACTTATATTTTTCAAAATCTCATCTTTTTCAAAATAGTTAGTACTTGCAAAATATGCATAATAGTTATATTTTCCAAAATAGGATTCTTTCAAAATTATGAATCTTCCAAAGGTACTTATATTCTTTCGAAAGTACTTGCATCTCTTTTAAAAGTATCATAATAATTTTCAAAGTACTGGTACTTTTCAAAACGCATAGCATCCTTTTCAAAATATGCACCTTTCAAACAAAATGCTTTCAAAATTTTTTTGTGCACTAAGTAATTTCAAAAAGAACCAAAAGTTTTCATCGTTGGTGCAAGAACTTTCTTTTGTTTTTTGATGTATGACAAAGGGGGAGAGGTGTGCTTAAGTTAGAAGTTAGAAATATTTTCTCACATTTTCTCCCAAAAATCAAAAATGGAGTTTCAAAACTTATATCTTTATTTTGTTTTTCCCCAAGGATAGTAAGTTAGCCCCTTTAAACCAATCTAACTTAAGTTATTGTCAAACATCAAAAAGGGGGAGATTGTTGGTGCAAGTTGCATAAATGATGTTCTCCTTTAAGTGTTTTAATGTTTGACAATACACTTAAGTCAGTGATACAATGAACAGACAAAAGGGAGCAAAGGAGAAGTAACCTAAGTTGAAGAAATGTCCTAGTTAACCTAGGTATCGTAACCCTAAGACCTAGCGAAGGGCTGCTAGGCACCTAGCGAAGGGCTGCTAGGTATCATAACCCTAAGACCTAGTGAAGGACTGCTAGGCACCTAGCGAAGGGCTACTAGGTATCATAACCCTAAGACCTAGCGAAGGGCTGCTAGGCACCTAGCGAAGGGCTGCTAGGCACCTAGCGAAGGGCTGCTAGGTATCATAACCCTAAGACCTAGCGAAGGACTGCTAGGCACCTAGCAAAGGGCTGCTAGGTATCATAACCCTAAGACCTAGCGAAGGGCTGCTAGGCACCTAGCGAAGGGCTGCTAGGTATCATAACCCTAAGACCTAGCGAAGGACTGCTAGGCACCTAGCAAAGGGCCCTAGGCATAGAAGACCTAGCGAAGGGCTGCTAGGCACCTAGCAAAGGGCTGCTAGGCATAGAAGACCTAGCGAAGGGCTGCTAGGCACCTAGCGAAGGGCTGCTAGGCATAGAACACCTAGCGAAGGACTGCTAGGCATAGAACACCTAGCGAAGGACTGCTAGGCACCTGGCGAAGGATTGCTAGGTAATGAAGTCTTGGTCCAAGGGACTGAGCAACTTAGCTGAGCGATGACTAAGGACAGGAGTAGAGACTGGTCGGGGTTCGGGCGTCTCGAGATCCGGAGTAATTGGAGGCTAAGCAAAAGTCCACCCGAAGGACTGGGTGGCAACCGTCTCCTGAAAGGAGTAGGTGAAAGGCTAGTTCTCGGGGATGGGAACTTATGTTGGTTCGACCTAGGGTTGCGTGCAAATTCGAAGTCAGAACCAAGTCCTTAAGGCTAACATTATATGTATCTATGCTTTGTGTTTGTGTATCTTGCAGGTATCAAGAACCGGAGACAAAGCAGGTAAACTAGGCAAAAAACTGTGCTGCTAGCCTTGAAGCAGGGCGCCCCCAGCAGTGGGGGCGCCCCCATGCAACCAGGGTGCCCCCAACAGTGGGGGCGCCCCCATGCAACCAGGGTGCCCCCAACAGTGGGGGCGCCCCCAGACAAAGCTAAAAGTGCAGTATAGCGTTGGTAAGCAGAATAGGTGTCAAGCGGGGCGCCCGGATTCGAACCTGTATGTGCTGTTTCAAGTTTGAAATGCAGATAAGCGCTCAGGAGGGCGCCCGGGAGGTCCGGGGCACCCTGGTCAAAGATTTTATCACCTACGGCGAGGTAGGCGCAAGGATAAAGTTTGACCGAGTTATTAGGGGCGCCCCCGACGTCCAGGGCGCCCCCAGGAGGCCTATATAAGGGGCTTCGACCCCTCTGCTTCAACAACAACTGCCAAGTACCATTCCAAGCATTCTGACCGATGACAACGCACTAGAGACGAGGCTCTACGACCGGGAGGCTCCAGGAGGAAGTGCGCAGTACTTCGGAGGTCCAGATTGGCCGAGTTTCAGATTTTTGTTCGGTTCGCTTTTACTTATTCCGCACTTCATTTTCTATTATTGCTTGTAAATCTTGCACTGTAAGTCGGGTTTCTCCGCCTCTGGAAAGTTCGGGAAGGAGACCAATAGTGGACGGGCGTTCCCGTGCATAGGCCTTGGATGTACTGACTCTGGGGGGTCGGGAACCAAGTAAAAATCCGCTGTGTCCTTTGCTTTGTTTTTTCATTCTATTTATTTTCCGCTGCGCTACTAATACTCTAAGTCCAGAACGTACGAAAGTTTTACGAAGAATTCCGAAAGATTTTTCACGATCGATATTCACCCCCCCTCTATCGACGGCACCGGTCCTACAGCACTGAGCCCCAAGGATCACCTTGATTGATATTTCAGAGGAGTCAGAAGAGAGGTGTGAGAGTGTAGGGGATTGCACTGAGCCCCAAGGATCACCCATACCTACTGAGCAGGCCCAGATTGAGCTTAAGCCACTACCAGATCATTTGAAATATGTTTTTCTAGAAGAGGAGCAGAATTTTTCTGTCATTATTGCTCAGCACTTGGAATCAGAGCAAGAAGAAAAATTATTGCAAGTCCTGAGGCAGCACAAGAAAGTCATTGGGTGGACTTTATCAGATATACCAGGTATCAACCCAGCTATTTGCACGCACAGGATATTTTTGGAAGAGCATGTAAGACCAGTTAGGCAGCCACAGAAGAGACTTAATCCACTCATTTTGGATGTTGTAAAGAAAGAGGTGACTCGACTATTACAAGCAGGTATCATTTACCCTATTTCTGATAGCCAGTGGGTTAGTCCCATTCATGTGGTGCCTAAGAAATCTGGAGTTACAGTGGTGGAAAATGGAAGCAATGAGTTAGTGCCCACCAGAGTTAAAAATTCATGGAGAGTTTGTATTGACTACAGGAAGCTAAACAATATCACGAGGAAAGACCACTTCCCTTTGCCTTTTATTGATCAGATGCTTGAGAGGTTGGCAGGGAAGTCTCACTATTGCTTTTCGGATGGGTACTCAGGTTATTTCCAGATTTGTATCGACTCGAGGATCAGGAGAAGACCACATTCACTTGTCCCTTCGACACATTTGCTTACAGATGGATGCCATTTGGACTCTGCAATGCTCCAGGAACTTTCCAGCGGTGCATGGTAAGTATATTTGGTGAGTTAGTAGAGCACTATATGGAGAATTTCATGGATGATTTTTCTGTCTTTGGCACTTCATTTGATTCTTGTTTAGAAAATTTGTCTAGGGTTTTATATAGATGCATTGAGACTAACCTTGTGCTTAATTTTGAAAAATGTCATTTTATAGTAGAGCATGGAATTGTATTAGGTCTTATAGTCTCTAGGAGAGGTATTGAGGTGGATCCTGCAAAAATTAGTGTTATATCTTCTTTATCTTACCCTGTATGCGTACGGGATGTTCGTGCTTTTCTTGGCCACCGTAGATTTATTAGAGACTTCAGTGAGATTACTCGGCCCTTGACAAGACTTTTACAAAAAGAGGTTGAATTTTGTTTTGATGACGAATGCAGAGAAGCTTTTCATAGACTAAGGGAGGCTCTTACTTCAGCTCCTATTATTAGACCCCCTGATTGGAATTTATCATTTGAACTAATGTGTGATGCATCTAACTTTGCTGTAGGAGCTGTTCTTGCACAGAGGGTGAATGAAGCACCTCATGTCATATGTTATGCCTCCAAGACCCTAGATGTCGCCCAAGCAAACTACACCACCACTGAAAAGGAGCTTTTTTCCATTGTTTTTTGCTTTAGACCGATTTAGATCTTATTTGTTGTGCTCACATGTTATTGTTTTTCTGATCATGCAGCTTTAAAGTACCTTTTGAAGAAGCCAGATGCTAAGCCTAGACTAATCAGATGGATGCTTCTACTCCAGGAATTTGATTTGGAAATCAGAGATAGGAGTGACAAAGAGAACCTCGTTGCAGATCACTTGAGCAGAATTGAGGGAGATGGATCTCCTACCACCATTGATGATGACTTTAGAGATGAGCACCTTCTTGTGATACATGGTGAGTCGCCTTGGTATGCAGATCTTGTTAACTTTTTAATGGCACATGTTTTACCTACATATTTTTCTAAGACTCAAAAAGATAAACTCAAAAGTGATGCTAAATTCTATGTGTGGGATGACCCTTATTTCTGGAAGTTTTGTAATGATCAAATAATTAGGAGATGTATACCTGACTATGAGTTTTGTTCAGTTCTTACTTTTTGCCATTCATCAGCCTGTGGGGGACATTTTGGACCCCAAAGAACAGCTAGGAAAGTTTTAGAGTGTGGATTATATTGGGCCACCTTATTTCATGATGCATATTTGTTTTATAAGAATTGTGATAGATGTTAGAGAACTGGGAACATAGGAGCTAGAAATGAGATGCCCCAACATACTATGCTTTTCTGTGAGATTTTTGATGTATGGGGAATAGATTTTATGGGACCTTTTCCTGCATCGTGTGGATACTTGTATATTTTGCTTGCTGTAGATTATGTTTCTAAATGGGTGGAGACCATTCCCTCCAGGACTGATGATTCTTGTGTTGTTGTTAGTTTTGTCAAGTCACATATCTTTTGCAGGTTTGGAAATCAAGGGCTATCATAAGTGACCAAGGATCTCATTTTTGCAATAAACACATGAAGGATCTACTTGGCAAGTATGGGGTTGTGCACAAAGTTTCTACTTCCTATCATCCCCAAACAAATGGATAGGCAGAAATTTCAAATAGAGAGATCAAAGCAATTTTGGAAAAGACCGTTCGGCCGACTAGGAAAGATTGGAGCAAGAGGCTTGATGATGCACTATGGGTCTATAGAACGGCATACAAGATCCCCATTGGAATGTCTCCCTACAGATTAGTATATGGAAAAGCTTGCCATCTACTCTTGGAAATAGAGCATAAAGCATATTGGGCGGTGAAGGCTTGCAACTTTGATGCTACTAAGGTGGGAGAAGAAAGGAAGCTTCAACTCCAAGAACTTGAGGAGATTAGACTAGAAGCATTTGAGAACTCAAGGGTCTACAAGGAAAAGACTAAGATTTTTCATGACAAGCACATATTGAAGAAAGAATTCCAATTTGGCGACAAGGTTTTATTGTACAAGTCAAGGCTCAAATTGATTAAGGGTAAGTGGAGGTCGAGATGGGAAGGGCCATTTTTTATAACTAACATTTTTCCTTATGGTGTTGTTGAAATCAAGGATGAAGCTAATGGTTTTGTTTGGAAAGTCAATGGCCACCAGCTCAAGAAATACTTTGAAGAATTAAAGGAGCTAGAGGTGGATGGATTGGACATCAAAGACGCTATCTACCCAACTTAAGGGGAGTTTATTTTTCTGGCACTTTAATTTCATTGTATATATCATTTTCATGTTTTCTAAAAGTAAATCTTTCTTTTTAAAGTGAGTTGTTGATAATAAATGCTTAGGTAGGGTAGATTGAATAAATAGTCATTGTAGATACCATGTTATTTCTTTTGGCACCTTATCTCAATGAGTAGGAATAAATGTATCCTTCTAGGTTTTCTCTATATCATTTTAGAGTCTCTTAAAAGCAAATTATATTTGGTTATTAAAACTTAGGATTTGATATAATGGATAAAAATTCTTGGATGCTTGAGTACTACTTGGTTATGGATTTTAGATTGATGACTTGAGATGAATTATTTCTATCTAGTGAGGATTTGGACTAATTTTTGTGATACACACATGTGATTGTGCTCTAGAACTTGCTTAGGTTCTTTCAAAATCATATTTCTATGATTGGATCACATTTATAGAGGTTAATCACTTTGTTTTCCCTTTTCGTATCAATTTTTTGCAATAATCCTTATTGACACATGCTTTCTCCTTTTTCCTTTCCCTATTGTTTCTGCTCATAACTATATTTCCCCATGGACTTGGTCGCTTTGGATTGTTCTTGATGTTACTTTGCCCGAGACGGACAAAAGTTCAAGTGTGGGGGAGGATGCACGCATTCTATCAAAGTTGAGGACAATCAAGCATTGGCAATCTACAAGAAAGTGTGCCAACTTGAAGGAGTTTTGTATCAAGTTTGGGTTACAAGCTACTGATCAGTGAAGGGAGGAGCTGCAAAAATTGAAGTTGAAAAATCTGAAGCTCAGATTTTGAGCCGTTGTTTCAATTCAAGCCGAAAGATTGGAAACTGTAAGCTACTGAACTCAACTTGGAGCAGAGTTGGAACTGCGACAACTTGCTGGAAAACAGCTAGCCATTGTAAGGAAGTGAATGGAAAAAAAGAAAGGAGAAGAAAAACTGCTGTGAAAGCAGCTGAAAAAACAGAAAACAGGAAACAGAAAAAAAAGAAGAAAGAAAAAAAAAAGAAAGAATGAACATGAAGTGCCAAAAGATGGATAGATTTCTGAACTTGAAGTCGTGAATAAGAAGCTAGTTGGATTGGAGATATGGGATTGAAAGAAAGAAACAAGGCAGAAATCAATTTCAGATTCAGAAATAGTTTTTGGCTACTGATCAGACTCTGATCGGTCCCGTGACCGATCAGGGAGCAGCCAGTCCGATCAGGTGATGTCCAGTTAGATCAGAAGTATCCCAGTCCATTCCAGTGACCGATCAGGCAGTGACTGATCGGTCCAGTGACCGATCAGTGGAGTTGGCACAGCATAGAATACAGAATTTAGTAATATTCCTCATCCAAATCGGCTGATACCTACTCCCCTTAGCTTAGAATTCATTAGAGGATACCATGAGAGGGCAAAGTACATTAAGATACATTTTTTGAGTGTCTAAGTCTTCCACTTTCTCTACTTTTTTCATATTTTCTTATGATGCCATATTACTTTCCATATTTCCTTACCATGTCATATCTCCTTATCATTTTCTTTATCATAATTCTTTAGTATCAAAGTTCATTAAATTCCTATTTCATTTTATCATTCCATATTTCCTAACTTGTTTGAATAAGCTTTTGTAAATGTGGATCCAAGTCAAGAATGATGGTGGAGAATAGATAATAAGCAAGTTTATGGTAGTGCAAGAACCATGTTGTGTTTGAGTGAGCTCCACTTCATCAAAAATGTAGAATTTAGGAAGAGAGCCACTAAAACTCCCTTTGAAAGGTTTTTTGAGTTTAATTCATCTCAATGAGTCATGAAGGATGATGTTTACTAAGTTGTTGATTTAAGGACAAGTTTCTAGTCCATTGAGTTTAAATGTTTGAGAATTGAAAACCTTAGGTAATTTCCTTTCAACTGATTCTAACTATGATTGAGAATAATCTAGAGGATACATGCTTAGTTAGCTTGCGCGAGACGCTCAAGTTTAAGTGTGGGGGAGTTGATAGTCACCATTTTGTTAGTTAATTTAGGTTCTAAAATCCATGTTTGATCCATATTTTATATGCTTAATCTTGAATTTACCCTAGGTTCTATGGATTAATTCTATTTTGGGTTTTATTGCAAATCTTTGTAATTTTGAGATGTTTTGATATCTAATTTGAATCTGACTTTTGTAGGCTGAAGGATCATGGACCTTGGTCAAGTTGGGTCAATTTTGAGTTAAAATCGGGCTCAGATCAAGGCGATCAAGCTGTGGAAGATTGTGGGCCGTCCATTCGAAAAATAGGGAGATCTGAACCATCCATGGCAGATCCGGGTGATCCCAGCTGAGGAGAGGTAGATCTGACCTTCAGATTTAGATCTGGGAGTTTAGGGTTCAATCAAAGTAGATCTGACCGTCGGATGGGATCAGGTTGATCAAAGTCGTCCATTTCCAATAGATAAAAAGTGTCTCTCCCGATCAGGTCGCATCGTCGTGGGTCGTAGTTGTTCTTCGTGTTCTTCACTGTTCTTGCGTCTTCTTTGTCGTTTCTTCATCGGATCGCGCGGCCACAGCAGACGAAGCTTTGATTCAAGATCTCAGAGCACTGAGATCGATTTCCCGAGCAGGTTGTGATTGGTACTCATCGTTGAAGGCCCTGCGGAGAAGGTTTCGCCAACGGGTCGCATTCCACTCGATCGCTTCTTGTTTGCTCAACTTCATCAATCGGAGCTGTCGGAGGATTCAGAAGGGTTTTCTGAAGGACTCTGATTGTTCCTGAACCATCAGCGCCATTAGATTCATCAAGCAAGAGGAGTTCGGATGGATCTTCAGCTTCGCCAGTGAACCAGCACAAATCATCCACGAGCAATCGACTTCAGATGATCTGTGAGCTAGAGGGTTTCTAGTTGAATCTTGAGTGACAGCAGGATAGTTCTTGAATTGGAGAGTGAATTTGTTGTTTAGTTTTAAATTTTTGCATTCGTTTCTAAATTCTGTTCTTCGTAGTTCAATTCTATATCCGATAACATTTCAGACACTGATCGGTCTGTTCGACCGATCCAGACATCATCTGATCGGTCTGTCGACGGATCAGGCTTGCCTCTGATCGGACTGTCGACCGATCAGGTAGTCCCAACTTAGATTCAACCCTGTTTTGTTTAAGCTTGTCTTGTTTCAGATCCTACAACTCTACAGTTGAGACACGAACTACTTCCATTCAATTTTAATTCTCAAATTCACTTAAGTACAACTTCCTTGCACTCAATTTTAGTTTTGAATTCCAATCTTATCATTTCAAGTTGCATGGTTTAATTGTCAATTAGTTTAAGTGTAGTTTTGGCAATCATATTTGCTTAGCTAAGTTCATTTTATTCCTGCTATTTCATTCTTATTTGCAAAACAACCCCCTATTTTATTAGAAAACCCAAAACATTTGACGACAAATAACTTCAAGCTCGAATCAAACATCCTAAACTAGTCCTTGAAAAAAATACGACCTGAGACCCCTATTCTACATTTAATCTTGTCAACAAGGGTTTTCAGTTATAAATTCTAAATTTGAGGCTCACTTGTGACACTAGTATTGGGCACTATTTGCCGGCGGCAAAGAAGAGAAGAGGAGAAGAGGGTCTTTCCTCTTGGAGGTTGGCGTGTAACGTCCCAAAATTTCCATTTTTAGTTCATAAAGTCCTTGAAAGTAGTTAGAAATGTTTTAGAAATATTCTAGATATTTTTAGGAATTTTTAGAATATTTTTATGAAATTTTCCGAGTCCGTTTGGTATTTTAAAAGAAGAGAAAAAAAAAACCAAAAACCACTTAAGGGCAGCCGGTGGTTCGAACCCGCGACCAGCGCGCGACCAGCCGGGCTAGGGGTATCAAGCACAACAAGGGACGGAGAGAACTCTATTTAAGGTATAGTTAGGTCAATCCGCCCCATAAGTATAAATAGATAATTAAAGAGAGAAGTTTTATTTTCTCTCAAACCCTCTCCCTCTCCCAAGGTTGCGCCGACCCCTCTCCCTCTCCTCTCTTGTGCGCACGCCACACCAAGCCCTAGAGGGCCGGCCAAAGCTTTCCTCCAAGAGATATTCCTATATTCGGGATCCCCGCGACGAGAGAAACGCGTAGACGTGAAGAATTCTCTGAGATCTCAAGTTTCTCCCGAGCTCTAGACATTAATCTTGGTTGTAAGTCCAAGATATCAAAGTAAGTACTGCTCACCTGCAGTAAGAGGCGGTTTTTCCGCGAGAATTTCCTTTAAAAGTTTTTAAAAGAGATATTTCCTTTTTGTTTGAGTTTTTGCATGTGATATTAGTTCATTATATGCTTATATATGTTGATTAATACCCTATGTGAGTTTAGGGTCCAAGAAAAGCTATGAAAAAAGAAAAGAAAAGATAAAGATAAGAAAAGAAAAGGCCAAGGCCTTAAGAAATCCCCAAAAGTCAAGACTTAGGGATTTTAGCACGCAAGGTGCTCCAGAAAATGCCAAGGCATTTACAGATAAGAAAGAAAAGAAAGAAAAGCTATTTTATTTTATAAGGCCAGTACCCGGCGTCCAAGGGCGTCGTTAAAGAAATCCAGGTGTCCAATTCCAAGGTCTTGGCCCTGGTAGACCAAGGTCTGCTCTATTAGGATTGGTGGCTCGCTACCCCAACCTTTTAGGGAACGCGCATATCAGATGGTACTTACGTCTTCAGTGGATCCAAGTGATTATTATTTTCAAGTATATGCTTTAGCAAAGTTTTCTAAAGTTTCAGAAAGTTTTCAAAAGTTAAAGAATAGCTAAAGTTTCTAGTTGAGCCAAGAAAAGTAAATTGAGATTATTTATTGCTTGAGTATGCATGTTTGGAGTTATACATGTTTATAGTTTTCTTTCAAGCATATTAGTATCTCATATGATGTTCAGTTTGATCTAGAAGCATGTTTGCATATTTCGAGTTTTCGTGAGCTAGATAGTACTTACTAAGCTTTTTGCTTACTAGTTGCATTTCCTCTTATTGCAGATAAAGGTAAAGGTAAGCAATTCTGAAGGAAGACGACGAGGCGGTGCTGAGTAGAGTGTGTGTGGTGGCTGATTATGGAGAGATCTTTGGCGCAAGACAATTTAGTTATTAATTCATAATGTTATAGTTCATTTGAATTTCATGTTCTTGCTTTATGGAGTTTAGCGAATATTTAAGTTATGGATAGTTTTATATGCTCAATTCCTTAGAGTAAAATTCCATGTCATTTCTTTTAGTCTATATATTTTTATGATTGCATTGGATGAGTAGAAATATGAGTAGATGGAAGTATTGATACTATGTTAGAAAAATAGATGCATGTGCCAAGATAGTATCAATTTCTTCTTTGAATTAAGTTTCATTGCTTAAATTTGTTTAGAAAGGTTGCAACCACATTTCATAATGCTTTAGCAAGGTTATAGAACATGCATTTGGTGCTATGAATGTATAGAAGTCAAGATTGGTACAAACTTTAGTGTTAAAATTCATATAACTTGAATAGTTTAATTTCTTCCGCAAAAGTCCTAAATTCAAGTTTAGGGATTCGTTTTGATTGGCTAAACTCATTTGAAAACTGTCATAGAGTGTAGAAATGGTGTCATGATTCCATATGGCTCGAAATTATGGGTTTGATGGAGCTGTGAAGCAACTGCCGAAAGCTGAACTTTCAGCTCACAGGCGTACCAGTCGACTGGTACAGTATCAGTCGACTGGTACCCGAGAGTTAAGTTGGGTGAGGCGAGCTTCAAGGCTTATCATCTCGCGAGCTTTTGAGATAGAAGGATGATACGTCATTATGTATGATTGCTTGAATTAGAATATAATTGTTAGATGAATTTATAAGTTTAAAAAAAAAAGATTTCCGCATTTTTCTTTAAACATGTATCAAGTAAGTTGAGAAGTAGAGAAAAGTAACGATCCGTCTAAGTTAGGAGAAGGCGGGTCGCTACATGGCGCAAGTAAGAGAGAAGAGAAGCGTGGTCTAGGCGGCTTCAACTCTTGGTAGATCGTCGCGCACACGACGTCTTAGAGGAGGGAGGTCATACAATAGAAGAGCAAGAGGTACAAGTTTTGTTTTGTTCAATTCTTGTTCTTGTTCTTTATTTCTTGCCTTGTCAATGTAGTTAGTTATTTGTTAATTAACTTGGACCCTGATTGTAAACACAAAAACTGACGATCTTACGTCGTTGTCTTTTTCCGCGGCTAACCGACTAGAAGAGTCGAATTGCTTGAACAACAAGTTTGTTCAAACGATCGCTCAAGTCATTAGCACGACAACGAAATGGTCGCTTGGAAGTTTCGTATGTGTCCGGATTAATTTCAATTAATGAAATTTTCATTCGGGGACACGACAACGGATATATTCCATGTGCACCATCCTAGGGCCTAAAACCCAACAGTAGTGCCCCTTCTTGTTGCATCCAAAGCAAATGATGTGATTTGTTGACCTCACTTTGGTGGAGGTGGACACTTCTTCTTGCTCTGATATAGAGGGTGGTCTCTCCTCCCCCTCAATCGTTGAAGTGGAGACCTCTTCTTCTTCCCTTGATGAGGTGGATGATCTTTTACTTTCTTGTGTCACTTCACTTGATGAGATGGATGAGTCTTTTTCTCCTTTCTCCTCCTCTTCGGATGTTGAGCTTATTTCCTTGAGCTCTTCCACTACTTGGACTTGTGTAGGATTTTCATGAAACGCTAATACCATGCTCCATAATTCGTGTGTGTTTTTGTATTCACCTACACCACTAATTATATCATTAGGCAAAACATCGATTAATATTAAAATTACCTTTTCGTTTTCCTTTGATTGGGCTTGTTGCTCCTTGGTCCAATATCTTGGTCGGAGCTTTTTCCCATATTTATCTCTTGGAACATCAAATGGCTCTTCTAGCACGATCATGTAGTTCCAATCCATACCGAACCATGTCTTTATCCGCATCTTCCAATACTCGAAACTCTCGCGATCGTAGGAAGGTGGAATGTTGATGTCATCCCCAAATCTTTCTTCAATCGCCATTTCCTCTAGCTTTTTGCTCTCTCGGCGGTTAGTCCGTAGATGAGCGAACCTTGCTCTGATACCACATGTTGGGACCTTATCGTATGCTAGAGGGGGTGAATAGCTACTTCTTGATTTTTCTTCCTATAAGTTGTTAGTGCGTAAGCGGAAATCTCAAATCTAAACTAAACAATGCTAACACATCGCCTTTACGTGGTTCGGAGATAAAACTCCTACTCCACGGTTGTTCGTAAGGTGGATGATCCCGATCTTTCGGTGGATGATTCCCCGGAATGCCTCCGGCTAGCTCTTGTCGCTCCTTGTGGGTGGAGAAACCTCACCACAATCCTTGGACAAACACTGAGCACTTGTAGGCTACTAACAAGCTTTGACCAAGCTTGTTTTGCTAAAGAAAAGTAGCCAAACACGAGCTCTCTTAAATAGAGCTTGATCCTATTTTGACCGTTACCAGTCGATTGCTCCTAAGGTAGTCGTGTAGCGACCCGCTTTCCCTACCTTTGACGGACCGTTACTTTGTCTACTTCTTGACTCTAATGCACGACTAAAATGCGGAACTCTCTCTCTTTTTTTTTCAATGGTACCAGTCGACTGCTATATAGCAGTCGCCTGGTATCGGCCACAGCAAGTTTCTGGGCGCGGCACCAGTCGACTGACCTTTTGGCAGTCGCCTGGTGCATCGAACAGACGCTACTGTTCGATAGGGCAGTCGACTGGTACTGAACCAGTCGACTGGCACGCCTGAAAACCTGCATTTCAGACCTGAAAAATTGTTTCAAAAGTCCACAAAACATATAGTTTCAAGCCATACAAAGACTTAACACCATTTGTATACTCTATACTAGTTTTCTAAACCTTTTAGCCAATCAAAACCACTTCATAAACTTGAAATTTGGACTTTTGCGGAAGTAAATAAGCTATCAAATAGCTCCATCAAAGTATCGATATTCAAAACTACTCATGCTCATACTCATCCAATGCAATCATAAGGATATGTATACTAAATAGAATGACATGGAATCTTTACTCGTGGTTTTAAGACATGCAAAATATCTACGACGCAAATACTTGGATAAATTCTATGTGATCTAACTTAAACTAAGAATCTGTAACGAATGCACTTTAAGTCTTTTATTCATCTTGTCCCAAGGACCTCTCCAAGGTCAGCCACCACACACACGTCACTCAGCACCGCCTCGTCGCTTTCCTTCAGAATTGCTTGCCTTTACCTTTACCTGCAGCAAGAGAAAATGCAACTAATAAGCATAAAGCTTAGCAAGTACTATCTAGCTCACAAAATCTCGAAATGTGCAAGCATGCTTTTTAAACAATGTGAAATCACATGAGATACTTTTATGCTTAAAAGAAACACTAAAACATGTATAACTCAAAACATGCATACTCAAGCATTAATAATTCTTAACTCACTTTTTCTTGGCTTAACTTGAAACTTTAGCAATTCTTTAACTTTAAATCCTTCTTTAACTTTTAGAAAACTTCCTTAAACTTTAGAAAAACTTTGCTAAAGCATATACTTGAAAATAATAACTCACTTGGATCCACTTAAGACGTAAGTACCATCTTATGCGCGTTCCCTAAAAGGTTGGGGTAGCGAGCCACCAATCCTAATAGAGCAGACCTTGGTCTACCAGGGCCAAGACCTTGGAATTGGACACCTGGATTTCTTTAACGACGCCCTTGGATGCCGGGTACTGGCCTTAGAAAATAAAATACTTACTTTTTCTTATCTTGAATGCCTTGGCATTTTAACGAGCACCTTGTGTGCCCAAATCTCTAAGTCTTGACTTTCGGAGATTTCTTAAGGCCTTGGCCTTTTCTTTTCTTATCTTTATCTTCTCTTTTCTTTTCTCATAACTTTTCTTAGACCCTAACCTCATATAGGGTACTTAATTAAACTTATACAAGCATGGATTAAACTAGGGTTACATGCAAAATCATAAACTAAAGAAAAATTGCATTTTTAACTTTCTAATGGCAAAACTTGCGGAAAACCGCCTCTTACTGCAGGTGAACAGTACTTACCTTGATTTCTTTGGACTTACAACCAAAATTGACGTCTAGGGCTCGGGAGAAACTTGAGATCTCGATGAACCGTTCGCGCCTACGCGTTCCTCTCGTCGAGACGAACGAAACGCTCCGCACTCCTTGATTCTTCCTTGGCCAGCGCCCCCTTAGAAGAGGAGAGGAGGTCTTGGGCGTGCGCACAAGAGAGGGGAAGAGGGGCAGCGTGCGTGCGGCTTGGGCGAGGAAGAGGGCTTTAGTTGAGAGAAATAAAATTTCTCTCTTTAATTGTCTATTTATACTTAGGGTATTTAAGTCCAACTTATAACTTAACTTAATATCTCTCTATTTTCTTTCAGCACACCCCTGCTGGGGCTCCTGGTTAACCCGACCAACTTAAGTCGTTGGTCCCACGGGAGGTCTCGGGTTCAAAACTCGTCCAGGCAACTTTTTGCCGAAAACTCTATTTCTTTTAATAAAAATACTAAACGGACTCAGAAAATTCCATAAAAATATTCTAAAAATTCCTAAAAATATCTAGAATATTTCTAAAATATTTTTAAATAATTCTAAGGACTTTAAGAACTTCAATATGGAAATTTCGGGGCGTTACAAGTCGACTGATCCTTGCGAATTCGAATGTCATAGCCTGATGATTCGTATTCTGGTTGACACTAGTCGACTGCATCAGTCGACTGGTCCTTCACCAGTCGACTGATCTCTCTGTGTTCTCCCCCAGTCGACTGATCAAGCATCAGTCGACTGCTACCTAAGGTCTTCCTTCCTGAGTACAATTCTCTCAGCACTCGAACCCTAGGATTTCCCTTCCCGAGTATAGTTCTCTCAGCACTCAAAATCTCACGACTCAGTTGACTCTTCCTTTAGCAGCCTCGACCTGTTGCCTTCAAGCCCTCTTCGACTTTAGCTCTCGTCCCTTGGATGCATGCAAGCCCACGGCTTCTCTCCCATACCAACCTTCACGTATGCCTCAAAGTCCGCTTCCCTCAGCTCATCGTCCCTACTTTGTCCACGGTCCCTCGGATGCATGCAAACCCTCGGCTTGTCTCCCATGCCACCCTTCACCGGCCCCGAAGACGTCCAATTAAATCTATGTGTATCCTGCAAACCTGCACACTCACATACACATATTAGATCTGTTGGATTGAGAGAACCGATAGAGGGGGGGTGAATATCGGAAAGCGTTTGGATTTAAGATAGAGAATTTGCACAGCGGAAGATAAAACCAAAACACGCAAACACAGTGATTTTTACTTGGTTCGGAGCCTAGGTCGACTCCTACTCCAAGGCCCACGGTCGTTGACCGTTTATTGCGGGCAATACTATATGAGGCGCGAAAGCAGTTTACAAAGATTGATTACAGAATAAGTGCAGTAAATTAAAAATCAACTCTTCTTTACCGACGTCTGGAGTAGATGGTATTTTCGGAGCGATTGGACGTCATCGGCGCTTGAGTCTCGTGTCGGGAGGTTTCCGGAGCAGAGCGCGGGAGCAGAAGAGTGTAGAAGCGTTGAATCAAGTGTTGCTTTGAAGCCTTGGTTCGAGGGTCTTTTTATAGGGCCTGGGGGCGCCCGGAATGTCGGGGGCGCCCCCCACGTGTCGGTCGATCCCCCTTTCGCTCGGTCAATGTCTGATCCCTTCAAATTCGGGATCACATCTTGACCGGGGCGCCCGGGACGCTGGGGGCGCCTGGGTTGACCGGGTCAAACCTTATCCCTTGGCTTCGCTGGCTTGTGCTTCGATGGCTTGCTATTGGGGGCGCCCGGAGCGCTGGGGGCACCCGGGAGCAGCGGGGGCGCCCGTGACCACGGGGGTGCCCGGGACTGTAGCTGTCGAAGCTTGCTTTGCTTTCTTGTGTTTTGTGTTTACCTTGGGGGCGCCCGGGACACTCCGGGCGCCCTGGTCAGCTGTTGCCTCATTCCTTTGAGGCTCTCTGAGCTGCAGACACTCGTTCCTTCGGTCCTGCATCTAGGGTTAGTCCAAAACACAATAAAACAATACAATATTTGTTTATACAGCCTTAGCTGTCTTGGTTCTGACTTTGGGTCTCCAAAATAGAACCCTAGGTCGAATCGACGCCTACTGTTCCCTCGACGGGGAACGCATCCTCACCTACTCCTCTCGGGAGAATGTACCTGATGCCAACCTCTCCTCTGGTTGGACTTTTGCCTGGCGGTCCTTTGCCAGGTCTTGGATACCGAGCTGTCCTTCGCCCGGTGCCTAGCATTCCTTCGCCAGGTCTTCAGTCCCAAGCTGTCCTTCGCCTGGCGCCTAGCAGTCCTTTGCTAGGGCTTTTTACCCTGGCATTCCTTCGCCAGTGCCTAGCAGTCCTTCGCTAGAGCTTTTTACCCTGGCATTCCTTCACCAGTGCCTAGCATTCCTTCTCTAGGGCTTTTTACTCTGCACACTAAAGTGACATGTTAGATAACAATTAAGACTTAACTTTTGAATCCTGTTGCCATTATCAAAACACAGGTTTGACTTGGGTGCTTTCTGCACCAACAATCTCCCCCTTTTTGATTTATGGCAACCCTAGTTCAAAAAGTTAAGTTTAATCAAAGCATGTAAGAACTTTAAATTTTGTTCCCTCCCCCTGGAAGGACTCTCCCCCTAGATTTTTCAAACATTCATGGGGTTCTAAGTTTAAAAAAAAAATTTACTTAGAATTTTTCAACAGAAAGCTTTTGTATTTTCAAAAATGATTTTTGCACTTTTGAACACTTGGAAATCTTTTGACAACTTAAATTTTAAAAAGTACATAGAAGAGTTTTTGAAAGCATGAGTTTGGAGTACTTAGAAAAATTTTGAAGTCTTAAGTTCAACGTACTCAAAGGTCTTTTGAAAGCTTTAACTTAAGTACTTAAAAAAAACTTAAGTACTTAGTAAATTTTTGACAAACTCTAGTACTTAGTAAATTTTGAGAAATCTTAATTACTTAGAAAATTTTTGAGAAGCTTAAGTACTTAGAAAATTTTGAAAAGCTTAGGTACTTAGAAAATTTTGAAAAGCTTAAGTACTTTACAGAATTTTGAAGGGCTTAAGTACTTTACAGAATTTTGAAAGGCTTACGTACTTAGAAAATTTTGAAAAGCTGGGTTAAGTACTTTTTGAATAAAGGATAGATTTTGAAATTTTGAGAGACAAAAATAAAAATTTAAAACAAAAATTAGAAAATTTTAAATTCTCTCCTTTCTTATCTCTCCCCCTTTGCCATATATCAAAAACAGATAAATATAGCAGAAATTAAATGGCATAAAGGAAATAACTTTCATAAAGGAACATATTTGCATGATTTTGTTGTACTGAACCAATTTATGAGAAGACTTAGACCAAATCAGTTGATTTTCTCTTGTAGGGACCTGTGTAACCCAATTAGCTACTCACTAACTGTTATAAGAAGTAATTTTTGCTAGGGTTAGTCAAGTTAAGTGTTTCTGTTCAAGTTAGATTTTCTAAACTTGACACTTAACTTGATTGCTGTGTAATTTGTATTTAGTGCCCCAATTACTACAGATGCACTGACTTAAAGCATCTTGAATTAAGGCAAAGACCTAAGCATCTCAACCCTTTCTAGGTTATCAATCAAAAGTACCCTAAGGTGCTTGTGAGATGCTGGCTTCTAAATCTATAGGTGCATGCAGTTCTAGGGTTAGGACCTAGGCTAAGTCCATTTGCGAAAAAACCCTAGTTTTGAAAGGGGGTAGTTTTTAAAAAAAACTATGTCCGAAAAGATTAAAAGCTGATTTTAAAAACAACATTTTTTCAAAATTCTTTTAGAAACTGATTTTTACATTAAGTAAAGAAAAAAAGTCAAAAGTAGAGTTACTCTATTCTACAGAGCACAATCCTAACTGCCTTTCAAACAAGTACTCATTTCCATAAGTCAGCTAGTCAAACAGATCAAGTACTCAAAATTCAACACAGTCACACAGGTCAGACTCAGCTTTTCGCCTCAAGAGAGGGAAAAGGCATGGTGGGGGCGCCCACGTGGTTCCGGGCGCCCGGGACTTTATAGGAAAATACAAGTTTTATGTCTTGTCATCGTTTGACCATGGTTTAATCGGTTTGACCATGGTTTGACTGCTTTGACTTGTGGTTTGACTATTTTGACCATGGTTTGACCGTGTTGACCATGGTTTGATCATGACCTTAACTATAGGATTAACTCATAATCTAGGCATTTAAAGAATTTCCAATTGAGTCTTAATCCTACTGTCTCACTCAATCTGGGGTTTTCAATCACGTTAGCCTTATAGGTTTTGTGAGACAGGTTTTGATAAGTAAAATTATTTTGAAAAATTATTATTTATTTTGAAAACCTTAAATTAATTTTTGAAAACATTTCAATTTATTTTGAAAGGAGATGTTTGAATCTATACTTAACTGAAAATTGTGTTAGATTTGAATTTGACAAAAAGTAATTTGAAATTGAAATTCAAAAATTGGCTTCCAGGTCTTGGTGAGACACTAGGCCTTCTTTGGCCGTAGCCTTATTGGATCATCAACCCTTTCCTTGACAAAGCCGTTTAATGAAATTTCATTTTCAAAATTAATCTTTGAAAAGTTCTGGTCTAACTAGTTTGGGTTTTGGATCGGTAGCTTCGGCTAGTTTCATCAGTCTAAAGAGACCAAGTAAACTTGATCTTATTAGAATTGGTTTCCCTAACGTACTATCATCTCACCTCCACCCAATACTATATTTTTAAGTTTCAGTTAAGTTTGTTCAGTCCTTATACTAACCTAAGTTTAAGCATGGTAAATTGTAGAAATTAAATAAACAATCAATTAGGCAAATTGCAAGAATTAAATTCTATTTAACAATAAATATAGTTTTTAATTTGGCTCCCCCTGGACTAAAGCCACGGTAATGATTAGGCAAGATGTGAATCTTGTCCTTGGGGATCCAATACTGATTTGATCCAGTTGGTTTGTTCAGGTACAGTTTAGGTACCCATGCTTGAACTTTACTTTTGGACTGATTCAGTACAGCAAAGTAAGATCTTTGTCGGGATTTGGTTCTATAGCCAAGTCCGGATCGATTTAGAACGGACTTCTATTTTCCAAGAATCATGTCAAGACCCTTGGAACCAGAAGTGAATCGTTCTAAGGCAGCTCTAAGATCCTTAACCTGAGTTTTCAGGGAGGAGTTCTCTTTCTCAAGTTTTTCAACTTGAGTAGGAGTTCCTACTTGAACTTTCTCGGTTAAGGATTTAGAGTCTGCTCCCTCTTTCAGGAGTTTTACTTCCTGTCGGAGGGATTCGACTCGGAGTTTGGCTTTCGCCAAATCTCGAGAAAGATATGAAATAAGTTCATTTAGTTGACTTCTATTGAAACCACTTACCTTGATTTCGCCATCTTCTGAAAAGGTTAGTCTGCCGTCGTCTTGTTCAGATTCTGACTCGGTCCCGACTTCTTCTGAGGCGGTCAGGGCTAGTAGGTTTGACTGGGGTGCTTCTTCTTCTTCTTTTGAGGAAGATTCGTCCCAGGTTGCTTGGAGTGCTTTCTTTCTTCTTGTCTTTTTGGTCTCCTTTAGGTTTGGACACTCCGTCTTGTAGTGGCCCTTCTTCTTGCACTCGTAGCAGGTTACGTTGGGCTTGTTTTTGGCATTTGTGGGTTCAGCTGGTTCGTCCTTTCTTCGGCTTGCCTTCTTTCTGTTGGTTTGGTTCTTCAATTCTTTATAGTAGCTTCGGGCCAGTCGGACCAGCTTAGGTCGATCTCCTTCTTCGTCTTCTGAGTCTGAATCTAAGTTTGACTCGGGTTCAGGCTGTGGCTTCTTCTTTGTTGACCTTCCAGTTTTTCCTGCAACAAAGGCAATACCTTTCTCGGCCATATTGCAGTTAGTCTGTTCATGAAGTTCTAATTCGAAAAATAATTCATCTAGTTTAATTTTTGAGAGATCCCTTGAAACCTTGTATGCATCTACCATAGATGCCCACAAGGTGTTTCTAGGGAAAGCATTTAAAGCATACCTTATTAGGTCACGGTTTTTGACCTTGTGACCTATAGTGTGAAGACCGTTCATCAATTCTTGGATTCGTGCGTGAAGCTGGGCTGCTGTTTCGTTGTCGGCCATCTTGATGGTATACAATTTGTTCAGGAGCAGATCTCTCTTACTGATCCGAGTGTCTGATGTTCCTTCGTGCAGCTCGATCAATTTTGCCCACAGCTCCTTGGCACTGTTGAAGGGGCCCACCCGGTTCAACTCCTCTTTTGTTAAGCCACATTGAAGGGTCTGAGTCGCCTTTGCATCTGCTTCGATTCTTCGTTTCAGAGCGGTGTCCCATTCTGTGTAGCTTTGAGGAACTCCTTCAGCATTTGTGGGAATCTCCAGTCCGGACTGGATGATAATCCACATGTCCACCTGAGTTTTAAGGTGGACCTCCATTCGACTTTTCCAGTAGGAAAAGTCTTCTCCACTGAAAAGTGGAGGTCTGGCGGTGCTGAATCCTTCTTGCATGGCCATTTAATCTAAAAAAATAACTAACAAGAAAAAAGGTTTCCCAAGACTTGGTCTTGGATTAGTAGTGCGGGATAAGTAAAATAAAATATCGAGGGGTGTTGCACCAACCTCGATTAACGGGAAAAAGAAATTTCGAAAAAAAATTCGAACGAGAAAGAGAAAATAAAAATCCGAAAATTTTTCAAACTGGTGGTTGCACCAAATTTGAACTTCCCCGCTCAGATACCACTTGTTGGATCGAGAGAACCGATAGAGGGGGGGTGAATATCGGAAAGCGTTCGGATTTAAGATAGAGAATTAGCACAGCGGAAGATAAAACCAAAACACGCAAACACAGTGATTTTTTATTTGGTTCGGAGCCTAGGTCGACTCCTACTCCAAGGCCCATGGTCGTTGACCGTTTACTGCGGGCAATACTATATGAGGCGCGAAAGCAGTTTACAAAGATTGATTACAGAATAAGTGCAGTAAATTAAAAATCAACTCTTCTTTACCGACGTCTGGAGTAGATGGTATTTTCGGAGCGGTTGGACGTCGTCGGCGCTTGAGTCTCGTGTCGGGAGGTTTCCGGAGTAGAGCGCAGGAGCAGAAGAGTGTAGAAGCGTTGAATCAAGTGTTGCTTTGAAGCCTTGGTTCGAGGGTCTTTTTATAGGGCCTGGGGGCGCCCAGAACGTCGGGGGCGCCCCCCACATGTCGGTCGATCCCCCTTTCGCTCGGTTAACATCTGATCCCTTCAAATTCGGGATCACATCTTGACCGGGGCGCCCGGGACACTGGGGGCGCCCGGGTTGACCGGGTCAAACCTTATCCCTTGGCTTCGCTGGCTTGTGCTTTGATGGCTTGCTATTGGGGGCGCCCGGAGCGTTGGGGGCGCCCGGGAGCAGCGGGGGCGCCCGGGACAGTAGCTGTCGAAGCTTGCTTTGCTTTCTTGTGTTTTGTGTTTACCTTGGGGGCGCCCGGGACACTCCGGGCGCCCTGGTCAGCTGTTGCCTCATTCCTTTGAGGCTCTCTGAGCTGCAGACACTCGTTCCTTCGGTCCTGCATCCAGGGTTAGTCCAAAACATAATAAAACAATACAATATTTGTTTATACAACCTTAGCTGTCTTGGTTCTGACTTTGGGTCTCCAAAATGGAACCCTAGGTCGAACCGACGCCTACTGTTCCCTCGACGGGGAATGCGTCCTCACCTACTCCTCTCGGGAGAATGTACCTGATGCCAACCTCTCCTCTGGTTGGACTTTTGCCTGGCGGTCCTTTGCCAGGTCTTGGATACCGAGCTGTCCTTCGCCCGGTGCCTAGCATTCCTTCGCCAGGTCTTCAGTCCCAAGCTGTCCTTCGCCTGGCGCCTAGCAGTCCTTCGCTAGGGCTTTTTACCCTGGCATTCCTTCGCCAGTGCCTAGCAGTCCTTCGCTAGGGCTTTTTACCCTGGCATTCCTTCGCCAGTGCCTAACATTCCTTCGCTAGAGCTTTTTACTCTGCACACTAAAGTGACATGTTAGATAACAATTAAGACTTAACTTTTGAATCCTGTTGCCATTATCAAAACACAGATTTGACTTGGGTGCTTTCTGCACCAACAAGATCAACATGTAACCCTAACTTAATCATATTGACACGCAAATCAAAACTCATAATCTACTTGATCAAACTTGGGTCGATTGCACCAACAGTGATCACTGGGGAGAATTCGAAAACTTAAAATTTACTGAATTCTACAACACAAATGGATATTTTCATGAATTTTCCTGCCCTAGGACACCCTCCTCAACAAAATGACCTAGTTGAAAGACGAAACAGAACCCTTCAAGAAGCAACTAGTGTAGGATTGGTGGCGTTGATAGAGGGGGAGTGAATATCGACTCGCTTCTTTTCGCAGATCTTTATCGTTCGTTCTTGCTATCAGAGTGTTAGTACGCAGCGGAATATAAAATAAACACAAACACAACAAAAATAACTCGCAGGATTTACTTGGTTCTCAACCCCCCAGGATCAGTATGTCCAAGACCTAAGTACTCAGCGTGAGTCCACTAATGGTCTCCTTTCTAAAATTTCTGGAGATAGAGAAACCCGTCTTACAGTTTATATACAATCAAAGAAATGATAGTAAAATAAGTACAACTTTATAAAAAAAACCAATAGAAACAAAGAACTGGCTAATTCGGAAGTCCGAAGTGCATCGCACTTCCTCCTGGAGCCTCCTTGGTTGCAGAGCTTCGACTTAGCACTTTTGCTTCGCACAGAACAATTAAGCAGATGGAAAACTTGATATCATGAAGTGAGGGGTCGAAGCCCCTTTTATAGCAGCTTCTTGGGCGCTTGATAAGATATGGGGTGCCTCACAAGTGGTCAGAAGTTGATTCGATCCAGCGACTCGGCGCAAGGATAAAATCCTGCATCCTAGGTGTCGGGGATGAATCAGGCGCCTGGGATGTTGGGCGCCTGACCATATAGGGCGCTTGATACCATTCTGGCACCCAGGAAGCTCTTCCTAGCACCATGTTTGCTTGCGTTTGCTCTCTGTCTCCAGGCTTCTGCAAGACAAACAAACACAAGACAAAATAAATAATCTTGAGTCTTAATGATAGCCAGAGCTGTCTGGTTCTGACTTTGGATTTCAAATAAAATCATAGGTCGAATAGACGCCTACTGTTCCCTTTCCCAGGGAACGCGTCCTCACCTAC
>JAGFNQ010003744.1:504163-570352 GCA_024364735.1 Boesenbergia rotunda
CACCGCTTTCATTCAACACATCCAAACTCTCTGACGACCGCGCTCTGCTCCAGGAACTTCCCGACTCTAGTCTGAAGCGCCGTCGACCTCCCGCTGCACCGAAACTCGAGCCTACCCCGGGAGTTGGTAAATACAGAAGTGTAATCTTTCTTATTGCAATTTGTATTTCTCTTCTGTACTCATTCTACGGATTATAGAATTGCCCAAAGTAAACAGTCAACGACCGTGGGCCTTGGAGTAGGAGTCGACCCAGGCTCCGAACCAAGTAAAACGACCTTGTTAGCGTTGTGTTGCTTTGTCTCTATTTCCGCCGCGCACTTACTCTTTTTATTTAATCCGAATGATTTGCGACATTCACCCCCCCCTCTATCGCATCTCTCGATCCAACAAGTGGTATCAGAGCGGGGAATTCAAACTTGGTGCAACCACCAGTTTGAAAATTTTTCGGATTTCTTTCGTTTTCTCTCTCATTTTTTGAAATATTTTTGTTCGAGTTTTTCTTTCAAGGCTGGTGCAACACCCCTTGAAATCTGTTCCTTTTTTTTCCCGCACTACTAATCCAAGACCAAGTCTTGGAATATTTTCGTTGTTTTTGTTGTTTGCTATTTCAGTAACAAATGGCCATCCAAGAAGGTTTTAGCACCGCCAGACCTCCACTTTTCAGTGGAGAAGACTTTCCTTACTGGAAAAGTCGAATGGAGGTCCACCTGAAAACTCAGGTGGACATGTGGATAATCATCCAGTCTGGACTGATGATTCCCACAAATGCTGAAGGCGTACCACAAAACTACTCAGAGTGGGACACTGCCCTTAAACGCAAGATTGAAGCTGACGCCAAAGCAACTCAGACCCTTCAATGCGGACTGACAAAAGAGGAGCTGAACCGCGTAGGCCCATTCAACAGTGCCAAGGAGCTATGGGCTAAACTGATTGAGCTCCACGAAGGAACTTCAGATACGAGGATCAGCAAACGGGATCTGCTACTGAACAAGCTCTTCACTATCAAAATGGCAGATAACGAGACAGCAGCCCAGCTACACGCCAGAATCCAGGAACTGATGAACGGTCTTCACGTAATAGGTCACCAGGTTCAAAACCGTGATCTTATAAGGTATGCCCTAAACGCGTTCCCTAGGACCACCTTGTGGGCATCTATGGTAGATGCATACAAGGTCTCTAGGGATCTTTCAAAAATTAAGTTAGATGAGTTATTTTCTGAACTTGAGCTGCATGAACAGACTAACTGTAATTTGGTCGAGAAAAGTATAGCCTTCTTTGCAAGGAAAACAGGAAAGACGACCAAGAAGAAAACTCAAGTTGAACCTGAATCTACCTCAGATTCAGAAACAGAAGATCAAGAAGAAGATCAATCTGAACTGGTCCGGCTAGCTCGAAGCTACTACAAAAAGTTGAAGAACCAAACCAACACACGGAGAACAAGCCGAAGAAAGGACGGACAAGCTGAACCGGCAACTGACAAACAAAAGCCCAACGTAACCTGCTACGAATGCAAGAAGAAGGGCCACTACAAGACTGAATGTCCAAGTCTAAAGGAGTCCAAAAAGACCAGAAAGAAGAAGGCACTCCAAGCAACCTGGGACGAGTCTTCCTCAGAAGAAGAAGAAGAAGCACCCCAGTCCAATCTTCTAGCCCTGACCGCTTCGGATCAAATCGAGACTGACTCAGACTCGGACCGGGACGACGGCAAGCTGACATTCTCCGACGACGGCGAAATAAGGGTAACGGGTTTTTCAAAATTGTAATTGAATTCGCTTATTTTCTATCTATCCCGAGATTTGGCGAAAGCCAAACTCCGAATCGAGTCCCTCCGACAGGAAGTAAAACTCCTGAAAGAGGGAGCTGATTCTAAATCCTTAACTGAGAAAATTCAGGAAGGAACCCCTGACCAAGTTGAAAAACTTGAATCAGAGAATCCCTCCCTGAAAACTCAAGTTAAGGACTTAAGAACAGCTTTAGAACGATTCACTTCTGGTTCCAAGAATCTTGATATGATTCTGGGAAAACAGAAGTCTGTTCTAAACCGATCCGGACTTGGCTATAGAACCAAATCTCGGCAAAGATCTTACTTTGCTGTACTGAACCAGTCAAGACCTAAGGTTCAGGCATGGGTGCCAAAACTGTGCCTGACTAAACCAACTGGTTCAAATCAATTTTGGATCTCCAAGGACAAGATTCACATCTTGCCTAACCCATACAAAGGCTTTAGTCCAGGGGGAGCCAAAATCAAAACAATTTTTATAATTAGATAATTCTTTGTTAATTGATTGATTGTTTGTTTATTTAATTTTTTTACAAATTGTCATGCTTAGATTTAAGGAATACTTAGATTTAAGGACTAAATTACTTGAAACTTGAAAACATAGTATTGGGAGGAGGTGAGATGATAGTACGTTGGGGAAACCAACTCTAATAAGATCAAGTCTACTTGGTCTCTTTAGACTGGTGAAACCAGCCGAAGCTACCGATCCAAGACCAAAAGCTAGTTAGACCAGAAAATGACTTAATTTAATTTGAAAATGAAATTTCATTAAAAGGTTTTGTCAAGGAAAGGGTGGATGATCCCATAAGGCTACGGCCAAAGAAGGCCTAGTGCCTCGCCAAGACCTGGAAGTCAATTTCTGAAATTCAAATTCAAATTATCTTTTGTCAAATTCGAATCTAACTCAAAGTTCAAATAATTATAGATTCTAATCTGTTTTCAAACCTATCTCTTTTTCGAAAAACTCTTAATCTGTTTTCAAAATTTCTACTTCTTAAACTTATTTCTTTTTCAAAAATCACTTAATCTATTTTTCAAAATTTCTAAACTTATTTGTTTAAAAATCTGTTTTCAAAAATAAAGAACTTTTTCGAAAATAAATTGAAATTCCTTTTCAAAACTAATTTCTACTCTCAAAACTGTCTCACAAAAACCTTAAGGTTAACGTGTTTGAAAACCCTAGACTGGGGTGAGACAGACTAGGAAGTGAAACTCAATTTAAGCTATCCCTAACTCAAATTGGATCCAAATCATCAAAAATTCTTTATGTGTAGGAACATAAAGATTTGGACCAATGGATGTTAGATAGCGGGGTGCTCCAGACATATGACTGGGGACAAATTGAAGTTCACCAAACTCAAGTTCAAAAACCTGGGCTCAGTGGCATTTGGTAACAATGCTACACTCAAGGTAATTGGGTCAGGTAATATTGAACTTAAGTCCAATTTCATTATTAAGAAAGTTCTATTGGTGGAAAACTTCAATTTTAACTTACTTAGCATAAGTCAGTTATGTGACTCTGGTTATTTAGTTACTTTCAACAATTCTAATTGCCTGATTAGAAATGCACAAGACTCAGAAATCATGCTTAAGGGCACTAGGAAAAACAATGTATACACTATAAATCTTCCCCTTATACCCAAATGTATGTTAACACAGTTAGAACAATCAAAACTCTGGCATAGGAGATTTGGTCATACCAATCTAAGAACTATCTCAAAATTACCCAACTTGGCTTAGTCAAAGGTGTCCCCAAAATTAAGAATAATGAAAACCTAATATGTGAATCCTGTAATCAAGGCAAACAAACCAAGTCTAGTCACAAATTGATCCAATCTGATCAAACCCAAACCACACTTGAGCTCCTACACCTTGACCTATTTGATTCACATGGAGCCAAGTCACTAAGTGGAAACCGATATTGCTTAGTGATAATTGATGACTACTCTAGGTTCACCTGGGTCAGGTTTCTCAAGACCAAAGATGAAACCCTGAACCTATTTAACAACTTTTGTAAATTGATTGAAAATCAAAATGATACCAAAATCAAAAGACTTAGGTCTGACCACGGGGGAGAATTCGAGAATCAAAGATTCGAAGAATTCTGCAAAGTAAATGGATATAAACACGAATTTTCGTGTCCTAGAACCCCCCAACAAAATGGCATAGTAGAAAGGAAGAATAGAACCCTACAGGAAGCTGCTAGGGCTATGCTCAATGAATTTGACCTACCTAACCACTATTGGGCAGAAGCAATTAGCACAGCTTGCTATATCCAAAATAGGATTTTGCTTAATAAAAGGGTAAATAAAACACCCTATGAACTTTACTACCATAGACTTCCAAACCTACACTATCTTAGAGTCTTTGGATGCAAAGTCCATATTCTTAATACCAAAGACTATCTTGGAAAATTTCAATCCAAGTCAAACCCATGTATCTTTTTAGGGTACTCTACAACAAGTAGAGCTTATAGAGTCTACAACAAAATAACTAAGAAAATTGAAGAAACAACCAACTTAATATTTGATGAAGAAACTAACCCAAAATCTGATAATTCTGACTTAGCTTTATCAAATACTGATCAAGAAGATAACTCTGAAACCCTAACTAAACCCTTTAATGACTTAACAATTGAACCAACTTCTGAATTAGTTGAACCAACCAATGAACCCAGAATTGAACCTATTGGACCCACTGGACCTGAAGCTGAGCCAAGTACTAGAAAAACCAAGAAACCCAGACTCAGTCACCCAACTGACCAAATTGTAGGTGATCCAACCTTATGAGTCAGAACTAGAGCTTCCTATAGAAATCTTAGTCAAATAGCCATGATTTCAAAGATTGAACCTAAGACTATTGAGGAAGCCCTACCTGATCCTGACTGGATCTTAGCCATGCAAGAAGTGTTAGCCCAATTTGAGAGAAACCAAGTCTGGGAGTTAGTATCTAAACCTAAGGGCAAATCCGTAATTGACACTAAGTGGGTATTTAGGAATAAGTTAAATGATCAAGGTGAAATAGTCTGAAATAAAGCTCGCTTAGTAGCTAAGGGAGTAGAAGGGTTGGATTATGATGAAACCTACGCCCCTGTAGCTAGACTTGAGTCTATTAGGATGTTACTAGCCTTTGCATCCCATAAAGGATTTAAATTATACCAAATGGATGTAAAGTCAGCCTTCTTAAATGGGCTTATTAAGGAAGAAGTTTATGTAGGACAACCCCCAGGATTTGACGATATAGAAAAACCCGATCATGTCTACAAACTTAGTAAAGCCCTTTATGGACTAAAACAAGCACCCAGGGCCTGGTATGAAAGATTATCCAATTACCTGATCTCTAAAGAATTCAAACAAGGTCAAATTGACCCAACCTTGTTTGTTAAAATTTTAGAAAAGGATATATTTGTTGCCCAAATTTACGTAGATGATATAATATTTGGATCAACTAATTCTAAATTTCTAAAAGAATTTGTAACAATTATGGAAAATGAATTTGAAATGAGTTTAGTTGGGGAACTCAACTTTTTCCTAGGGTTACAAATCAAACAAACTAAGGATGGAAATTATGTACATCAATCTAAATATGCTAAAGAACTAATTAAGAAATTTAAAATGGATAACTCTAAAAGTGTAAGTACCCCAATGGCCACAAATGTAAAAGTAGATAGTGACCCTGAGGGTAAACCAGTAGACCTAAAACTTTACAGAAGTATGATAGGAAGTCTACTGTACCTTACAGCCAGCAGACCTGATATACTTTTTTCAGTAGGAATGTGTGCTAGGTACCAAACCTGTGCTAAGGAAACTCACTTAGCAGCCCTAAAAAGAGTTTTAAGATACATTAAGGGCACCCTAAATGTAGGGATTTGGTACCCTAGGACTTCATCCTTTAAGTTATCAGGATACTCTGATTCTGACTATGCTGGTTGTAAATTAGATAGAAAAAGTACAAGTGGAAGCTGTCAACTTTTAGGAAACAGCTTAGTAAGTTGGTGCAGTAGAAAGCAACACTGTGTTGCTTTATCAACAACTGAAGCCAAATATGTAGCCTTAGGAGAGTGTGTAGCTCAACTCCTATGGATGATGCATACTCTTAAGGACTTTCAACTAGACTACAATCAGACCCAAGTCAATATTGACAATATTAGCTCAATTAACTTAACCAAAAACCCAATACAACATTCTAGAACCAAACACATAGAAGTAAAACATCACTTTGTAAGAGATCACGTAGCTAGGGGTGAAATAGTCCTTAAGCATGTAGACTCCAAATCCAACCTAGCTGACATATTCACTAAACCCCTACCTGAATCTGAGTTTAGCTCACTAAGAAGGCAGTTAGGGTTGTACTTAGTAGAATAGAATCATTTGGTTTTTGCCTTAAAATGTTTTAAATTGATTTTAAAATGTTTTAAATTGATCTTAAAATATCTTAATTGATTTTAAAATGTTTTTGTTAAAAATGTTACTTTGACTTTAAAAAGTTTTTTTTCTTCAGTTCTAAAAATTTTTTTTGACTTAGTTTTATTTCAAAAAACTACCCCCTTCAAAACTAGGGCTTTTTCGAAAATGGACTTAGCCTAGGCTCTAACCCTAGAACTGCATGCACCTATAGACTTAGAAGCCAGCATCTCACAAGCACCTAAGGATACTTTTTGATTGATAACCTAGAAAGGGTTGAGATGCTTAGGTCTTTGCCTCAATTCAAGATGCTTTAAGTCAGTGCATCGGCAGCAATTGGGGCACTAAATGAACAGCAATCAGGTTAAGTGTCAAGTTTAGACAATCTAACTTGAACAATGCACTTAACTTGACTAACCCTAGCGAAAACTACTGTTCATAACAGTTAGTAAGTAGCTAATTGGGTTAGACAGGTCCCTAAAGATTTAACCAGACTTAGGTCCTAGCTCGATTCAGTACAGCAAATGCTTAATTTAATTATTGTAAATATCTTTTTGTGCATTTTTGATATATGTCAAAGGGGGAGAGTTGGAAAGGAAACAGGGAACAAATATGTTTTTCCAAAATTTCTAACTCTGAATTATTTCTAAGCTTAACTTATTTGCTTAAAATCCTTTTTGCTCTGAACTGCTATTAATTTTTGCTTAAAATATTCTTTGAAAAGTTTTTTCTAAAAGTCTGAAATTTTGTTTTTTTTAAAGTCTGAAATTTTTTCCTAAGAAAGTTCTCCTAAACTCAAAATTTGCTAAAATATGCAAACTTCTTCAACTTAGAACATCTTTTTTGAAAAACTCAGCCAATACTTAAAAAGTTTTTCTATAATAAAATTTTCTAAGTATTTAAACTCAAACCACCAACTTTTGAAAAATCTAGGGGGAGATTTCTTCCAGGGGGAGGGAATCTAACTTAGGATTTCAATTTCAGCATTTTTTCCTTAACTTTTTGAACTAGGTTGCCATATATCAAAAAGGGGGAGATTGTTGGTGCAGAATGCACCCAAGTCAAACCTGTGTTTTGATATTGGCAAAAGGGTTCAAAAGTTAAGGGTTAGTTGTTGTCTAACAAGTTTCTTGAGTGTACAGGAAAAGCCCTAGCGAAGGAATGCTAGGCACTGGCGAAGGACTGCCAGACAGGAAAAGCCCTAGCAAAGGACTGCTAGGCTCTGGCGAAGGACTGCCAGAATGGACAAGTCCTAGCGAAGGAATGCTAGGCACTGGCGAAGGGCTGCCAGAAGAAAAGACCTAGCGAAGGGCTGCTAGGCACCAAGCGAAGGGCAGCTTGGCAACTCAAGACCTGGCGAAGGACTGCCGGGCAAAAGTCCAACTGGAGGAGCCGGTTGGCACCAGGTAAATTCTCCCGAGAGGAGTAGGTGAGGACGCGTTCCCCTTGAGGGAACATTAGGCGTCGGTTCGACCTAGGGCTCCATTTTGGAGACCAAAGTCAGAACCAAGACAGCTGAAGCTGTAGAAATTAAATTAAATATTTGTTTTATTGTGTTTTGGACTAACCCTGGAAGCAGGACCGAAGGAACGTGTGTCTGCAGCTCAGAATGCCTCAAAGGAAAGAGGCAACTGCTGACCAGGGCGCCCGGAGTGTCCCGGGCGCCCCCAAGGTGAACACAAAACACAAAGAAAGCAAATGAACCTCGACAGTACATTCTGAGGGCGCCCCCGCTGTCCCGGGCGCCCCCATGGCAAATCAACTGAAGAGTTAAACTACTGCCGCGTCTGCACTGCGCACCCAGGGCGCCCCCGCTGTCCCGGGCGCCCCCAGCGCACAGGGCACCCCCAGCGCACAGGGCGCCCCCAGCCTTACCGACGAGAGCTCAGCGCTGCAGATAAGGTTTGACCGGGTCAACCAGGGAGCCCCCAGCATCCAGGGCGCCCCAGTCAAGGCCTTATCCCGAGGATTAAGGGATAAGTCGACGACCGCGCCTCTTGTGGATCTGCTGCCACGTGGGGGGGGGGGGGGGGCGCCCCCGTCGACCAGGGCGCCCCAGGCACTATAAAAAGGGCCTCGACCCTCCTCTTCAGAACACCGCTTTCATTCAACACATCCAAACTCTCTGACGACCGCGCTCTGCTCCAGGAACTTTCCGACTCTAGTCCGAAGCGCCGTCGACCTCCCGCTGCACCGAAACTCGAGCCTACCCCGGGAGTTGGTAAATACAGAAGTGTAATCTTTCTTATTGCAATTTGTATTTCTCTTCTGTACTCATTCTACGCATTATAGAATTGCCCAAAGTAAACGGTCAACGACCGTGGGCCTTGGAGTAGGAGTCGACCCAGGCTCCGAACCAAGTAAAACGACCTTGTTAGCGTTGTGTTGCTTTGTCTCTATTTCCGCCGCGCACTTACTCTTTTTATTTAATCCGAACGATTTGCGACATTCACCCCCCCTCTATCGCATCTCTCGATCCAACAGATATAACTAGTGATTATCGGATCTAGTCCCTCACGAGCATATACAATGATGATGGAGGAGAATATAGCAATTGGAGCATCTGACGTGGAGAGACTCTTCTGACAGTTATATAAACCCTAAATAAGTGCAAAGTATTCTGGATTCTAAACTCTCCCCCAAGTTCTCTCCTTCTTCTCTATCTTCTTCATTCTGCATATTACCTCAAGCAAACCCTAACTTGAATGTCAGAGTGGTCCCTGGATAAATCCCTCGGCCAGTTTAACCCTCTTGTGGAATGCATTTTAGGTCTCCTTCATCACCTTCACCTGCAACCTCTGAGGAGCATGTGAGTCAGATCGTTCGTTGACTTGTGGTTTGACCATCAACGATATTTGGCTGAAATAAGTGTCTTTAGATCGTCGATATTTTTCTTTGAGGTATGGATATCGACCGAAATGGTTATTAGTTTCTTGGGGAAAATTTATGGATTAAGGAATTTGTCTTAATTTCTTGATAAGATTTTGATTTTTGTTCCACTTTATGCGATTCTACCGGTGATCGAGTTTTTTTGGGTAACTATTGTTCGTTCTTTTTAAATTGTTATCTTGATCAACACTGAAGAGACTGATTCATTGTGGTGAAGATGGGATGTTTGCATCGGCGGAGACGATCAACTGTGTCGCGACCGAGGAGGTCGATGATCGCCGGGATGATGACGTGGGGCTATGGCTGAAGGTGGCAGCTTGCACGATGATTCTTTTGGTCGATGCATTTGGAGTGGCCGGTGGTCATCCCCCTTGTCGACCGTCAACTGCAGATTGATGGAGGCATCTTCATCTTCGTGAAGGTGTTCACTGTCGGCGTCATCCTCGCAATAGGGTTTGTGCACATACTCCATGCTGCGGAGTCTTCGTTCTCAAACCCCTGCCTCCGGTACTTTCTTGGCAAGCCTTGACTTTTTACAACTTTGTCGCCATGACGGCGGCGCTGGGCATCCTCATCGTTGACTTCGTCATTACCCAGGACTATGAGTAGAAGCACCAGCCGGAGGCCCCCCCCCCCTCCCCCCCCAATCCCCTTCAAGGATTACCATTGTTCCAGCAGCGGCAAACGAAGGGATGATGTCGACGGGGAGCGAGAATGACTCAATGCACATCTAGATCAACCCACGGGTCCGGTCCAAACCGGATACGGCTTGGAACATAAACTAATTTAGAGGGTCAGTTGGTCGTTGACTCGGTTCTGTAAGTTGCTTATGGATGGGGCCTCCAACGAATTGTGATACGCTAGTTTAATGATAGATTTGAAGTGACAGTTCACTAAAAAATATTTAAATTATTTAATTATATTTTATTTAATAATATTAATTAATCTATTATATTTTTATTTAGATTAATTTTTTAATCAATCGATTTGATTGAATTCTTGTGCCTTTAAAATAAATTGTACCATCTTAATTCTTTAAAATTTTAAATGTGAGATTATTCTATCTATTTTATTAAAATTAATTTTACTCATATTTTGAATTCACCGATATCATGAGAACTATTCTACATTAAATTTATTTAACTTTTTTAATTATTAATTGATCTTATTTTATTATTTTATTTATTAAATATTGAATTTATAAAAATTATTTAATTTGTATGATATATTGAATAATAAATTTATAAAAAATATAATTTATTTAATAATAAAATTATATATATATATCATCGTACAAAAATATTATAATATTAATATTGAATAAAAAAGCGGAGAAAAGTACAAATTCAACCGTCTAAATTACCATTGTTGTCCTTGAAATGCGTTGCTATGATTATGCTTATGATGCCATGTTCATATGATACATATGATTATTTTGTCATGCCTTATCTTTATCATATGTTTTCATATCCCTTCAAAATTCAATCAAATCTTTTGTTGTTTTGAGATACCCCTGGGGTTGAGGGGGCGTATGTTTTAACTTAACAGCCCTCTAGACCCTTTTCGATGTTCGACAAAGGGGGAGAGTGTTGGTTAAGTTTGGGATGATAATGTTGTAGGGGGAGGATCCAGATTCCCCTATGATTCTGAAATTTGAGGAAAATGATTTCGAATCCCTAAATTTAAAATCGGATTGTCAAACAACAACAAGGGGGAGATTGTTGATGCAGTCTAACCCTGATTGTTGTTTTGCTGTTCACAGCGATTTTAGTTTAGATTGATGATTATGATTATGATTGGGTTTAAGTCCTGGTCGTGGACTAGGCATACCTAGTGGGACTAGGTTTGATGAAAAGTCCTAACCTGGAGGGTTAGATGTGAAAAATCCTAGCTTGGAGGGCTAGGTGTGGAAAAGTCCTAACTTGGAGGGTTGGGTGAAAAGTCCTAGCTTGGAGGGCTAGGTGAAAAGTTCTAACTTGGAGGGTTAGGTGAAAAGTCCCAACTTGGAGGGTTAGGTGTGAAAAATCCTAGCTTGGAGGGCTAGGTGTGGAAAAGTCCTAACTTGGAAGGTTAGGTGTGAAAAATCCTAGCTTAGAGGGCTAGGTGTGGAAAAGTCCTAACTTGGAAGGTTGGGTGAAAAGTCCTAGCTTGGAGGGCTAGGTGAAAAGTCCTAACTTGAAGGGTTAGGTGAAAAGTCCCAACTTGGAGGGTTACGTGAAAAGTCCTAGCTTGAAGGGCTAGGTTGGATGAAATCTTGGCTTGAAGGGTCAGGTCATAGCTTGGAGGGCTAGGTTGGAGCTCCTGGATCGGTCTGGTGACCGATCAGGGATGTTGGCATGGTACTCCTTCGTGGATCGGTCTGGTGACCGATCCAGCGATGACTGATCGGTCTGGTGACCGATCAGGGAGTATGCGTTTCACTCACTGCACAGCTCCTGATCGGTCCGGTGACCGATCAGGGAGCCCACAAGTGGGTTGAGTTCCCCTGCTGCTCTGCTCCTGGTCGGTCTGGTGACCGATCAGGGAGCATCCAGTAGGTTTTTGGGAACCTCACTGATCTGCTCCTGATCGGTCTGGTGACCGATCAGGGAGAAACTGTGACCGATCAAGCTGAACGATCAACTGTCGCGAGGTTTCTCACCCTGACCGATCAGGCTGGAGCCTGATCGGTCTAGGATCGGCCTGATCGGTCTGGTGACCGATCACCCAGAGGATTTCAGGCGGGATTGTGGCAAGCTGATTTCCGGATCGGTTTGGTGACCGATCTGGTGACTGGTCAGGGTGACCGATATCATACGAGTTTGCGATCCCAAGTTTCTCACTGTGGACCAATCAGGTTGGAGCCTGATCGGTCTGGGATAGTCCTAATCGGTCCGGTGACCGATCACTTTAATTCAAACGCGCTGTCAGAAGCTCTGATCGCGCCTGCTTTCACTGATACTGTTAAATCCGACACTTTTATTTCACTCCAGAAAACTTTTCAGAAAACACCCTAGGTTATCCGGCCCTTAGACAAAAATTTCAGAGAGTAGAATGGAATACAACAAAATATTTTGAGGTCTAAAAGGGCTTATAAAGCAAACTTAGGGAGTTAAATGTTAAAAATCAGAAATCGTGAGGGTTGAGTGTGAAATGGAGAAAAATGAAGGGTTCTTTTGCAAAAAGGACCCCCCTTTTTGGATTAAAGGCTCGGTCGAGCCTTAGTCGCAGCCAACCCGCAGCCAAGCGCCCCCTCGCCCGTGCCCTAGCCGCAAACACCGCCGCCTTCCTTCTTCATCGTCTTCCTCTTCTCCTTCGCTGATCGCATGCCCAGCCGGAGCCGACAAACCCTAGCGGAAACCTCTGCAAAAGGGTCGGTCCACGGAAACACTCTCCTGCTGTCAATCGTGAGTTGGAGCACACGAGTCTCGGCTGCCGTTTCTTCTTCGCCGTATGCAGTCGACACAAAGGGAGATTTCACCCAATGGATTGACAGGGAGATTTTAGATGCTATAGACGGGTCTAGAGCGAACGGTTGAAGCAGGAAGAAGCTACGCAGTGTGGAGCTGCCGATTTAAGGTCATTCCTTTCCAATCGGATGTTTTCCCTTATCAGAAACCGATTGTATCCAAGCAGTGGTAGTCTGCTGTGCCGATTGGAAATCCAGGTTAGTTTCAGTATTGGAAATGTTGAATAGATATTGGAGTTGGGGTTTCATTGCTTCCTCCCTGCCTCAACTTATGGTGTGATTCTGTTCGATTGGAATGGTTTGAAGGTTTAGCTATACTCTGTGCTGGAGTAGCCGTGGAGTGTGGGAGATCTTTGCCGTGAACGGTGTAAGGTGAGTCCTAACCATTTCTTAGTTTTCTGTGTTGTAATGTAATAATTATAGAATTTGAGATAGGGATTTCGATACTGGATTGAATTTCTAATCATCTTTAATAGGGCAATTAAAAGAGGGCATTATTTTGTAGGTGGATTGAATTAGATATGGGTTGAAACTGATATTGGTTGTCTTCCTCATTTGGATCGAATTTTGGAGATCCTTTGTTTCTTTGGTCGAGTTGGAGGAGTTGTATGTGCCAGCTTGATAGCTATTATGCTTTGTGTTGGGTAAGGAACTTTAGTCCAAATTGAATCTGAAGATGGTTTTGTGGATTAGACCAGTATATTCTAATCTTGTGCAGTATGATGAGGAAATGGTGGAGTTTGATCACTGTAATGGAAAGAGTTTATTCAATTTGAATTAGTGATAGCTTCAGTCCGTTTGCTTAGCTCTTGTTTATGCCATGAGTGTCATTGAGATTCTAAAGGTGTGGTTGATCTATTCTGATGTGTGATGCATAGGAATGGTGTTTAGATCAGTGAATTTGAGTTGATGTGGAATTAGTGAGGTCTATGGCTAAACCTAATCTAATCATTGGGATGAATTAGATTAGGGTTAATGATGGGTTAGATTAAAGGTAACCTAAGGAATTGAGATTTATTGAAGTTAATCATTAACTTGGATTGATTAATGGTTGTTGCTACGTAAATAGCTATCTAATATGTCCTTTGATACAGGACACTGATCGATTTGCTTATGGACTTTTGGATGGGAGGTTCTCACTTGATACAGGGCATTGATGCAATTACAGTTGCTGATTATTGGACCGGAGATTTCCTACATATACGGATTCTTCATTTTTGAGGCGGGTACCCTTTGACTTATCTTATTGATATTGTCATATTGTTATGCATAGACTGTTATAGATAGCAGTAAGATTATACGCTATCCCTGAGTTATTATGCCTGTTCTGGATACTTGTTAGTTATCCCTGAGTTATTATGCCTGTCCTGGATATTTGTTAGTTATCCTTGAGTTATCATGTCTGTTCTGGATACTTGTTATTTATCCCTGGTTATTATGCCGGTCCTGGATACCTGTGGTTTATCCCTGAGTTATTATGCTGATTAGTTCCATACAGTATCAGGTAGTGTCATATCTATATGTATGCTTAGAGATCGTGATGTATCTCCTGCCTTTGACCTTGAGGGATCTGTAGTTTTCGGCCAGTATACCTTGTAGGTTACCTGTATTCCTGTTATAGGATTTCAGACTGAGACCTAGTATACTGAGGACTTGGGAGGGAGGTATGTGTATCTATCATACACCATCCTTGCATTGTTGCATGCCGGCGATCAGCGACTCCCTTGTGGTTGAGCCTAATCGTCTTCCGGCACATGATATGCACACACGGCCACTCATGGGTTAGTGGATACCGCTGGGTGTGTGCATTTGCTCTGTATTGCTCCGCTCGTCCGCTCAGGGGTAGTGGTTTCGGAGCATGGTAGCAAGCAGGGATCCCTTCTCTACCCATAGACCAGAGAAGATGAGAGAGATATCTCCCCCATATATACATGGGGCGGAGCGATAGCTCCACCAGCATCCTGTCCTCTCGGTCACTCAGGAGCAGTGATGGCAGAGCACGGACAGTGTCACAGCTCTACCCACTCGGCCGACACAGTATCGCCTGTCTCGGTGGCTTGACTGGAGTTAGGGGGTGACCATGGCATTGCACCATGTGCATATTTTGCATCGTGCATTGTTTGCTGCACTTGATTGCTGCACTTGTTTGACATGCATATTCTGGAGACTTGTTATCTGAGATTATATGTCTATTGATATTCCCTTGGTACTTATTACTCTCTTTTCAGGTTAGATGGATTCTGGTATGTATCTTTATTCAGTATCTTCAGTATACCTTTTCCTATTGTTCATATGAGACTGTATCAGCGTAGACTCCTATTGTTATTATAACTTTCTACGCATATCTGTTGGGTATTCGCTGAGTTATGGACTCATCCCGTTGCCATATATGTTTTTATTTCAGGTTAAAATACTTGGAGTCGCCAGAAGAGCCCAGCAGCCAGTCCCTACCCATCGCGGCATGTTTTGTGTTGTACTTGTAGTGTATTTGTTTTATTTCTTTTAGCGATATGTATATGTCGTATGTGTCGTGAGCCCTAAGGGGTTGTTGTATTTGTTGTTTCGTCATAAGTCGGACCGGTCCGCAGTCAGGTATGATTTACCTTGTGTTATGGTCAGTTTATGTTTTAGTTTTGAGGCCTGAGGCCAAATATATATAATTAAACTACGTGGTGATGTCTAGTATGTTCTGTGTATGTGTAAATTGTCCGCCGGACAGGGGAGGTGCTGTCCGATTTTCTATTGGATCAGCGGCTCCTGGGTCTCGGGGCGTGACAATTTATTCCCAACAACCTGGCCCGTAAGCCCAACAACTTGGCCCGTAGGCCCAACAACCTGACGGCCAAATCAACATTTGGCGGCCCAACTATGTCGTCGACCAACAACCGTGTCGTTACTCACTAAAAAGGCGCCTTTTTATTGTAACGACCCGGCCCATTTGGCGGTCTCGACCGTCGACCGCCCATATAGCTCAATTGGTATTCAGGATTCACAAAGAACTAGATTTAAGCCTGGGTCTAGAGTTCGAATCCTGGGAAGGCAAAAATCCACGCCCAGGAGTGGGAAGACCTAGTATTGGTAACGGCACGGTCGACGGTCGACGGTCGAGACCGCCAAATGGGCCACCAAATGGGCCGGGTCGTTACAGATACACTACTGATGTCACTTTGATCTTCTCTGCTATTACTGATATAAGTTTGATTTCATTTGCTAAACCTCTGATTGAGTGTGCAGGTGACAGGGATGGATTCAAACACTCAAGGAGAGTCAATGGAGGCCTTTCCTTGGAGCAGGTTTGTCCATTTGCCATCTCAGGTTGCAACGGCTGGAGCTGCTGACTGGAGCTTGGCTGAGGGAAGCTCAGGGAGTCCAGGGAGAGCTCAGTGGTAGTTGGCGTTGGCAGGTGAGCAACTGGAGGCTGCAGGGAGATGGTGACCTGCGATCAGTAGAGGGACTTAAACGCTTGGTGGCGACCAAGTCTCGACAACACTCACTCTAACTGAACATACTACTCTGCGACATCTTGTGTGCTTGTGTGATCTGTTCCATCATCTTGAGCAAGCAACTGCGATCTTTGAAGCAACCATCTGTTACTTGAGCATTGGGAAGAAGAGTCAGAAAGCTTGGTGAGTCCATCAGCGAGAAGACACGAAGAAGGGGATTCTTGCGTGAGATCTGCGCTGAGTGGAGCTTGGGAGAAGTTTGTCTGAGTTCTTGTTGTCCTAAGTGCTAAGTAAGATCTTTCTTGTGTTTCATTATGCTTAAACATTTATCCTTGTTGAAACACTGTGGAGAGGTTACTTCACTGAGAAGGAGGTTGCATTTTATCCGGTGTTCACCGGGGCTTGATCTGCCGACGATCAAGGGATCGCCCACCTTAAGGGCACGCCAAGGAGTAGGGGCAAGTTATCCCTGAACCTTGTAAATCCTCTTGTTAGCATTTTGCATTTGTGCTTAGCTAGGTTTTATTTCTGCATATTCTATTTTCTTTGGCTTCCGCTGTGCTACTAATCTTTGAGTCGCAGAAATTTCGATAAGTGCAAAGTTTCGGTGTCTGGCTACATTCACCCCCCCTTCTCTAACCATCCAAGGTCCAACAAAATACAAAATAGATAAAAATACTCGACGCTGAGGACTGGCAGACAGATCCTCTCCTGGCAGTATGAGTCGCATCTATCAGCTACTTCAAATGAAAGAAAATAAAAATAAGCGGTGGTGAGTCTGGATGGACTCTGTGAGTATAATAGACAGATAAATGCATGGTATATACATAATATAATAAATTAGTAGAACCAACAGTATATAATTTCTGAAAATAGAGTAAAGTCTGAATATAATAATTGTATGAATATACATACTCGAAATCAGTATAACATGCAGGGGCATGATAAAAAATCCCCTGATATATCAATAAGTCTGCTCGTACTACTAAGCAGATATAGATCATATAACAAGTGCAAATTATAACCATATATGCATGTTAATCAAGTGTAACAATCGTAGCTCAAACAAATGCACCAAACACAAGGAAAATATACTATGCATTATATGCACATGATGCAATGACATGTGTCACTCATAGACACCAATCTAACAACCATGATATCACATCTGTGTGGCCGACTGAGTAGGGTTGTGACAACTATCTGCACTGAGTGGACGAGTAGATAGGATGCTGGGGAGCACAGCCGCATCCCGACCATAGGAAGAGGGGGAGCACAACCGCTCTTTAAGACCCCAAGGGGGAGAACAACCGCTCTAAAACCCAGGAAAAAGGGGGAGCACAACCACTCTATCTATCTCTCCAACAACTGCCACTATCCTAAGTGGTTTAGTAGGCAGAAAACTATATGACTGACGACAGACTTAACCACAAGAAAGTTAATATTCGTTAGCATACAACAATGAAAATATGGTGCATGATGCTAATATGCACGACCTCAACTAGGTCAACAGTCATGCAGCCAACATGATCTACATGTATCCAATCAATATCATAATAAATAAATATGATAATCTACTAAGTAAGGTATATCTAATGTCAACCAAACCCTAAATATGACAAATGATAGTTCTCAAGTACTCGTGTACAAGTGATATTCTAGATAAAGAAAATAAATAATTGAGACTATATAGATAAAAACTTTGATTAACTCAAAGGTCAAACAATGAAAGTATCAAGCAGGAAATACAAACAAAACTGAGTTAATATAAATTAGTCTACTCATACAATAAAATAACTATGCATTTAAGATAAAAGAATCTATAGAATCAAAGGAGAAATATCCGCATCATAAATGACTTATACGATTCGGAGAGAATCCACTCATGATCAACTGTACTGTATCAATGATAAAATTTAGCTACTTATACAATTAAATAATTAGCTAAATTACAAATAAACAAAAATTAACATGAATCTTCATTACAATATCCACTTAAGTAAATCATAAATAACAATGAGTTCTTTCTTAACTAGGTTTAAATCTCAAATTTAAACTCAAGGAACTACCATGAATGTAAACCCCAAATCCTCGAGTCTAATTGCTACCAGATTCGAGGTATACTCAACAAGGTGATCAAGATCATCTCCCAATTTTGGGTTTTAAGTTGGCGAAGAGGGAGTCAACGTCGAGCAGTTGGCGAAGAGGAGAAGAAGAGAAACAAATAGGGTTTATAAGTTTAAGGCAACTTTGCAATAAGACCCTCTAAATTCGGATAATTCAAACCCCGCCCCTAATTTTGGGGTTTTCTCGTTTAAGCCCTTGAATTTTTTTGTATTTAACATTTGTAGTAGGACCAGGCTAAGTATCTCAACAAGGAGTGGTTTGCTTATGTACTTGTCACCCATTGCACTCTCATGCCACCCAAGTGTGTCGGCAACTTGCTCAAGAAGTTGGACGGGTTCTAAATGAATGAAATTAGAGAGAGAGAGCATCTTCTATTGTTGTCGGGTGTTCACTGGTCAGGTACCTATGGTGTAATGACTTAGGAAATCGATCAAATTGGCACAGAAATAATTCGGTTCCCAGGTGAGAGCCAGAATCCCTTTGATGTCGTTCACTAGAACTCCAAGATAATCAACAAGATGATCGTCGTGATGAACATCGAGATAACCATTGACACAACAGTTGAGATAATTGTCGGGATCATCGTCAGGATAATCAAGACGATGTTGTTGCTCAAAGTGACATCTGCATGATCTCAAGTGGCTCCACTGAGGTGATTCCAACACAACAAGAAAAGCTCACGGTGAAGATTGATGAAGATTAAAAAATTACAGTGTCAGTACCAGTAGGGGTCAAGAAAATGACGATCAAATAAGCTTCAAGCCCTAAGATTTAGAAGGAGTTGTCACTCCGTATGATAATGCCCTTGTAATCACATCAAAAAACTAAGCTAAGTCTTACAAAAATTTTTTTAAAACTTTTCTAGGGGTTTGTACATAGATGATTTAAGGTTTAAACAACTTATTCGAAATTATTTTACAAAAATATTTTTTAAGATTTAAACCTCAGATTTTAAAAAAAAATTTGAAAATTATTTTTAAGTTTCGAAAAATACCAAAAACTGACAATACTAAAAATTATCATTACGATCATCAGAAAAAATTTTATGAGGAAAATATTTTTCTTTTTCTCAAAATAATTATTTTTTATCTAAAATAGTTATTTTTTAAAAATAAATCCTTAAAAATAGAATTTTTTAGAAAAATAATTTGCTAATTTTCTGACTATGTAAAATATAACATCTATTCACAGAAAAATTATTTTTGTCAAAAATCTATCTCTAAAAATTTTTGAACTTAAAGATTCAATTTTTGTTCAAAAATACATAAAAAAATTTTAACAGTCAGAAATTTTGAAAGATTTTGTCAGAATATAATTACTCTAACTGCAAAAAAAAAACTCAGAAAATTAATTTTCTTTGCATGATAAAAATTATTTTCTTTACAGAAATAGAGACTTTTTGAAATTAAATCTTTAAAATAAATTTTCACTCCATAAAATCTTGCAAATTTTTTTGAACGTTCAATTTAGAAAAGATATTTGGTAACATTTATAAGGGGGAAAAAACTAATAAATAATTTTTTGAGTAAAAAAAATGATTTTTTCATAGAGAAATAATTATGCTAAAAAATAGTTAATTTCGAAAGTAAATTTTCAAAAAAAATAGTTTGCTTCTCTAAAGTTAATTATTAATTTTTCTAAATATGTATAATTCAATGAATATTTACCAAAAAATTTAAGTTACAAGAATCTATATCCGAAAATTTTTAAATATTTAAAATATATTTTTCAAAGAAAAATTCATAGATAATTAATGTGTTAGAAATTTCAGAAAATTTTTGCCCATGTGTCAAAATAATTATTCTAACTATGTAAAAATTTTCATAACAAGATAAATTTTCATAACTAAGGAAAATAATTTGTATTGCTAAACTAAATTTTTTTAAAAAATAATAACATTTTGATTTCAGAACGTCTTAAATTTTTTTAAATGGTCAAAATACAATGTATCATTCCCGAAAAATCAGGTTTTTAAAAAAATTAATTTTCGAAGTATTTATAAAATCAAAATTTGATTTTTGATGAAAAATTCATAAAAATGTGTATAACGGTCTAAAAATCCCCCAAAAAAATTTTGCAGATAGATATAATTTGTGTCTATTAAAAAAAATATAAGGCAAATTAAATCCAACTACAACAAGATCAAATAATTTTTCAAGTAGAATAAGAAATTCTAAGATAATGTATTCGCTTCTTAGCAATAGAATACTAAATTCTAGCATGCAAATAAATTCAATTGGACAAACAAGATTTTGGAACCCAATAAAAATATCTACTTACTTGGTTTATCAAAAATTTAAGCAGAATATAATTTTTAGATACTTTTATAATTTACCCCTATGATTTCTCGAATATTAATTAAGCTCTCCATTATATCTAATATTTTTTATTGGAGCATGTAAAAACTTTGAGCATGAAAAATTATTTTTCAAGAATTCTATTTGTTATTTCAAATTATCATTTTTATTTTTAAGTTTGTCATATAATTCTTAAGGGCATACAGTGGAAAAATCTCTTTTTAATTTTACATATTTAAATGCTAATTTGCATAAAGGCCTAAGCATGGATTTTTACCTAAAGGAAGTTTACATATCTCACTTACTATTTCGTCGTGTCCAAAACTGGATGCTTGTCCTTCATCGTTGCTTTCTTCTGAATTATCTTCCCCTTCATTGATGCTCATTTCGGATGAGCTTTCGTTATATTCCAGTAGGTATTTAGCTATTAATGCTACTAGTCTGGCAGTCTCTTTGGTCTCGGACTCATTTGAAGATGAGTCAGTATTCATCGAGGAGTCAGATTCTGCTTCTTTTGGTTCTTTGTGGAGTTCTAACACCTTATGCCAGAGGTCTTTAATAGATATATAAGATCCAATCCTTTCGAGCTCCTTAGCTGGTAGTACGCTTAAAAGGTGAAACTCAGCCTTCTCGTTTACCATGGACTCGTTGTGCTATTTTTTAGTCCAACGTCGTTCTTTGAGTTCTTCTCCATTCTTGTCCTTGGGTTCTTCAAAATCTGTTTTGAAACATACCTCCATTGACGTTTCCAAAATGTGAATTCTCCCTCGCACTTTACTGGGTATATGCTAGACCCAGCCATTATCTTGTTGCTTTATCTGGTGGTTAGTCCTTCAAAAGTGGACCTCGCTCTGATACCAAAACTTGATTTTTTTTTTTTCTTTTGAACTTGGCAAAAGTAATAGATTAGTTAAACAATTAAAATAATCAATATCAACAACTAAAAGAAAAGAGGCTTGCAGATTTTTACTTGGTTGTAACCAGGCTATTGTCAATCCAATATAGTTGAAAGCTCTACTAAAAAACTCCTTCGTTATAGACAAAGAAGCCTCTTACAATCTTTAAAAAGCTTATAGAAAGACTCGAAAATTGAATACAAATTGTTGTGTTTTAATCCTAGCTCTAGGGTGACTATTAATAGGCCAAAAGAGAAGTTATTGTTGTGTTAGTGTGACTTGGAGGTGCCTCAGTTGAGACCCGAGGTGCTTTAGTCGGATAAAACTTTATCCAAGCAAGTAACGTTAACTAATAGTAATTCTGCATCTGAGATGCCTTAATTTTGACCTGAGACACCTTAATTCCGAACTGAGGGATCTCAGTTTACTTTTCTTGGACAAGTGATTTTGGACATCCGAGACACCTTCAAAGACATCAAGGTACCTTGGACCTTGAAATCTTCAAGATCAACTCTGAAGTTGACCTTCTTCAATCTTTGATCTCTTGGGTGATTTCTGACCATCCAGAGTTGAGCTCACTCGAACCCAACACTAAAATCCTCCTCGAATGGGCTTCCTCCTTCGGTTCTCGTCCCTTAGATGTTGTGTATGCCTTTCTCGTCCACCGGTATACTCTTCCTTAACCTTGTCATCTCTCGGATCATCGAGTATGTTGACTCCCTTCCCCGTGACATCCTTCTCACGTGCTATATTTTTCATTCGACTTCTTGTGCTCCTAAGCTCCTGTACACTTAGACACAAGCATCAAACTAACATATGACCTAACTTGACTCGGTTGATCACTTCAAAACAAACCTGGGATACTTATAGGCTCAGCTAGCTGTCTTAGTAAAATATAGACATCTCAGTTTGGCATTCCTGAAAGTCTAGAGGGGGTAGGCAGATGACAACTTAGCACAGTCCAGTCAATCAGACTTTGCCTCCTTCGACTAGATTTAAAATGGAGGCTTGTGATATGGTAGTTGCCTTCAGCCCCCACATGTCCTATGGGTTAATAGTCACGCTGAGTTGTCAGTCAAATTTAAGTTGTGTCAAATATGACCCAAAGGGAATTGGGCTCTACCTAGATAAGACTCGAGTCTGATCTAACCAACTTGACACTCTCATCTCAAAGACCCAAGATTGATTAAGTGCAAGACAACTACAATCACTCATGTCTCTGCTACAGACATCCTACATGACTCAGCTCCCGACCTTGACATATTCATCAGCCTAGGCTACTGATACTTCTCTATCTCTATCTCAAATCCTAACACTATCGTCCATGTCTCAACCCAAGTTGTCAACACCTCTCTATCTCAGTTTTAGATCCCGGCACCATCATCTAGGTTCGGCCAGAGCTGCCGACACCTCTCTATCTTAATTAGTCTCAGATCCCAACAGTATCATTCATGTATTCGACCCATGCTATCGATACCTCTCTATCTCAGTCTTAGATTCTAACACAATCCTTCAGGTTTCGGCCCAGGCTGTCGATACCTCTCCATCCATGTCTCAGCTAAGGCTACCAACATCTCGTCTATCTCAATCTCATGTTCTGACACCACTTATGTCTCAGCTCCAGTTGACCACATTGTTTATTCATAGGGTCACCCAATATCAACACCATTTCATATTTGTCCTTATGTCAAATCTTCTCTCTCCAAGGTCCTTCTTCTTAAGAAAGGTGGGTACCGATTGTGAATATTCTGTGACATGCAACATTAGATAAATAGAGAGGCAATTACAAGGTTGTCAGATCTAGTCCTCTAGATGCTTTCCTATTAGCATATGCAACCTGATGAATGAAGATATAACTAGTGACTATCGGATCTAGTCCCGCACGAGCATATATAATGATGATAGAGGAGAATATGGGATGTTTGCATCGGCGGAGACGATCAACTGTGTCGCTGTTGAGGAGGTCGATGGTCGCAGGGATGATGATGTGGGTCTATGGTTGAAGGGGGCAGCTTGCACGACAATTCTTCTAGCCGTTGCATTTGGAGTGGCTAGTGGTCAGGGCCGTCTTTAGGCATAGGCCATTAAGGCCTATGCCTAGGGCCTCAATTTTTATTGGGGCCCATTATTTTTGATATATTAAATATTTTATATTTTATATTTTAAGGGAATGGAAAAGAATAGGGTCTTGATAAAAAATTTACGTATCTCATTTTTTAGTCAAAACTTTAGATTTTATAAAAATCGTATTATTGTTCCAATGGATAGAGTCATAGGAGTCTCTCTTTTTAATATTTTAAATTTAATTTTTATTATGTATATTATTTTATAATATCTAATGTATTCATCTTCAATATCCTTCAACCCTAGCATTCTCGTGTTACAATTATTATTTTTTTGTAGTTACGTTTTCTCTTCTGGTTGGTAAGAACATGAATTAAAAAAAAAATTTATCCATGCAATGCAAAATAAAAATATTAGTCTTTTTTCGAATTCCCCCTCTTCCCTTGATTAGCTCTCCCTCTTTGTACTTCTTTTGCTTGTTGATACTGGGAAAAAGAAATTACACCTAACGCTGTCACGTTGATCCGGTTGGTGCTACTATGCTCCTTGCTTGATTAAGTTCAAATGTTGAGAGATTCATCCATATTGTGTTCGATCGAAATAGAGGAATTTATTATTTTTGAGCAATAGTGAGTTAGATATTTTTATCATTTCGCTTCCTTATAGATACTAAATTTAGCTTTTATTTATATGTATTTACAGAAATAAATTTTTTGGCTTCCCTTTTGTTTTTATTCTATCCTTTACAACTATTTTGGTTTAGGTAATAAAAAATATAATTTATTTTTTTCTTTTGTTCTGTGCCTAAAATGACTTATTTAATTTTTAATAAATGATAATGACTGATTTGATCTCGTTGTGATTTTTATTTTCTAAGGATTATATTTAGTTGTGCCATTTTGTAAATATATTATTTATTTATTTATTTTGGTTTGCGGTGATGATGAATTGAGGATAGAAATATGATTTTTTCTATTATATATTGTCCAATTTCATTTATTCATTTTTGTAAGAATTGTTATTTTCATTTTTCATTTGAATAATCAGACACATTTTTTTATCTTTCTTAGTTTTTAAATAATTCTGAATATATTTATTTTCGACCAAGTTGGTTGACAGTTGCAAGTCCAAATGAAAAAGGACGAATAGAATTTTTTTTAAACAATGTTAATGACTTATTTTTTTCGCCTAGGGCCTTAAATAGGCTTGAGTCGGCCCTGCTAGTGGTCATCCCCCTTATCAACCGTCAGCTACGGATTGATGGAGGCATCTTCATCTTCGTGAAGGCGTTCATTGTCGGCGTCATCCTCGCAATAGGGTTTGTGCACATACTCCATGCTGCGGAGTCTTCGTTCTCAAACCCCTGCCTCCGGTACTTCCTTGGCAGGCCTTCACTTTTTACAACTTCGTCGCCATGGCGGAGGCGCTGGGCATCCTCATCATTGACTTTGTCATTACCCAGTACTACGAGCGGAAGCACCAGGCGGAGGCGCCCCCATCCCCTTCAAGGATCACCATTGTTCCAGCAGCGGCAAACGAAGGGATCATGTCGACAGGGAGTGAGAATGGCCCAATGCACATCTAGATTAGCCCACGGGTCCGGTCCAAACTGGATATGGCTTGGAACCTAAACTAATTTAGAGGGTCAGTTGGTCGTTGACTCGGTTGTGTAAGTTGTTTATGGATAGGGCCTCCAATGAATTGTGATTCGCTAGTTTTAGTTTAACGATAGATTTGAAGTGACAGTTCGTTAAAAAATATTTAAATTATTAATTATATTTTATTTAATAATATTAATTAATCTATTATATTTTTATTTAGATTAATTTTTAATCAATCGATTTGATTGAGTTCTTGTGCCTTTAAAATAAATTAAATTGTACCATCTTAATTCTATAAAATTTTAAATGTGAGACTATTCTATCTTTTTATTAAAATTAATTTTACTTATGTTTCGAATTCACCGATATCATGAGAACTATTCTACATTAAATTTATTTAACTTTTTTAATTATTAATTAATCTTATTTTATTATTTTATTTATTAAATTTATTAAATATTGAATTTATAAAAATTATTGAATTTGTATGATATATTGAATAATAAATTTATAAAAAATATAATTTATGTAATAATAAAATTATATATATATATATATATATATCTATTAATATCTATAAAATACAGTTTTGCATGCAGACGTGATATTCACAGGGAGCTTAAGATTCCCGCCTAAACCGAATATAAATTTTTTAAATAAAATTTTTTTAATTAATAATTAATAAATTTTAGACATGTCCACATCTGAAGTTACCAAGGCGAATTACACACAGAACAATTATAAAAATGGGCAAAGAATGGTAAAACAACTCATACCTTTCTTGGCCTTTTGGCTAAGATCAAGTGTAGTATTGTTTTTATCAGTTTAATATCTGATATGTGGGTCATTCGTCCACTTTGATATTAAATTAATTTTTATATGGGGGATGACCCATCATAGTAGCTTGCTACTAGAGTTTTCATGTGTCGCCTGTATGTTGCACTATAGCACAGGCCTGACACACCTCTATCAAAGCAAAATATCAAGTGTTAAATAGATGGGTGGGTTTAAGATCCCAGATGCAGTTTTAGCATAATTGAAAATAATACCAGGCTTGAACGGATGAGGGGGAGATGATATGTCATGGACTGTCCATAGCATAATTCATTAATTACAATAATCTTCTATCAAAACCTCATTAATTACAATAATCTTCTATCATTATTAAAATGGATGAGGGAGAAGACGATCTGTCGTGGGTTGTCCATAGATCGATAAATTATGTATTCCATCTTTTATTTTTTCCTCAAACAACGTGGGTTGTCCTTAGCAAATCTTAAGAGGATCCATTAATAAAATATATATTTCATCATATATGGTGATTTTGTATTATATGATAGAGGAAATTAACAAAGATAATTACAAATTATCAAACTATTTAATAAAGAACCTGGACCCTTTAGATCGCATCCACATCCGCCACACTTATAAAACTTATGATCACCATTAATATCTTATATTATAAAAAATAATACTATATCTTATATTGACATGAATCCATGATGAAATAAAATTACTTTTCATTTAATAATAAAAATTGACATATATATATTATTACTAAATTATATATATATATGTATATATATATATATATATATAAATTAAGAGTCCCACATCTAAAATTAACGAGGCGAATTACACACAGAGCAATTATAAAAATGGATAATGAACGGTAAAACAGCTCATACCTTTCTCGGTCTTTTGGCTAAGATCAAGTATAGTATATGTTCTTATCAGTTTAATATCTGATATGTGTGTCATTGATCGACTTTGATATTAAATTAATTTTTATATGAGGGATGACTCATCACAATAGCTTGCTTCTAGGGTTTTCATGTGTCGCCTATGTGTTGCACTATAGCACAGGCCTGTCACACCCTTATCCAAGCAAAGTAAACTTTAGATCGTATTCACATCCATCATCATTAATATCTTATATTATAAAAAATAATACTATATCTTATATTGACATGAATCCATGATAAAATAAAATTATTTTTATTTTAATTTTTAATTTAATAATAAAAATTGAATATATATATATATATATTATTACTAAATTATATATATATATATATATATATTTATATATTATATATATATATATATATATATCATCGTACAAAAATATTATAATATTAATATTGAATAAAAAAGCCGAGAAAAGTACAAATTCAACCGTCTAAATTACCATTGTTGTCGTTACCTCGATCTCTATCGAGAAAAGCTTGCTGCTCAAGATGAAATTTACACACACACCGAGAAAAAAGGACAAAGAATTTCCCAAAGATCAACCAATCCTTCGATCCTGTTGAAGTTGTACAAGTCTTCGTCTTAATTTGCCTAGATGTTCCATTTCCCAATCTTGATGCGGAGCTTTACTTTGCAGTCTCCGCCCGTAGACACCGCCGCCGCAGTCGCCTTTCCCCTTGAAACGGCGGCGTTGATCCCCTCGCACATCATTTTGATCCCAATCTTCTTGGTTTTCAGATTCCCGATCTTGACCCCGGCTCTGGTGCGCATCTCCACGTCCACCATTAAACTAGTGCTCTTCCTCAGATCTGCGGCCTCCGACGCCTCCAGCTGCTGCCTGCCGCTCGCCGCGGTTGAGGATATTATCTTCGTGCTCCGCGCCTCCTGGACAAACCCTTCGAACGAGCCGTCGCCCACGTCGACGCCGCTGCCGGAGGCGGCAACGACGGAGAAGGAGATGGGGTCGTAGAGGAAGACGAGCTTCTTGTTGGGGTTGCGGACGGTGACATTGACGTCGATCCGGGAGGCGATCAACTGCCCCGCAGCGGAGACGTTGAGGGCGGCGACGCGAAGGGAGGCGATGGAGAAGGCGGGGCGATGGGGGCGATAGACCGCGTAGAAGATGCCGACGGCGATGACGGCGAGGAGAACGAGGAGGGCGAGCAGAGTCACGGAGCAGAGGCAGCAGGAGCGGCAGAGGCCTCGGCGGGAGGCGGGTTTGCCGGCGGCTTTGAGTTGGGATTTCGTGGGCGGGAGGGAGGCAGATCGGGGCGGCGGTGGGTGGGGGTTGGGCTTGGACCATGGGTTGACAGCTCGATCCGCCATTGCTCCTCCTTCAACTTCCTGGAGATAATTCAGAGAGAGAGGAGCTGCCTATTTATTTGTGTGTGTGCGCGCGCGCGAACGTGACAAAGAGCGAGTGAGGAAGAAGGTGATGACAACAACTCTTCAACTGATTGACGGAATGATCGCGCCCACTCGACAAACACTGTCAACGGTTTAAATTACGCCAAGAAATTGAAGATAATATTGAATGAAGTGTTTTTCATATTTTGAATAATTATAAAATTTTCTAGATGATTGATTATTTATTCATCTTAAATGGAGTACAAGTAAGATGGAAAGAATAAACTGCCGAAAACGATCGGCAACGTGATCCAACAACCGAGTCCCAATCATAATCCATTTGATTTCTTAAACTCTAAGTGAATACCTCAAGTTTCATGTTACTTGAGTGGGATGTTGCAACTGATCAATTAGGCCGGCCTTTTTTTTTTTTGATTGCATCCTTCAATTATTTTCAAAATCCCAGTTAATCCATACACCAACCAATTTGTTCAAACTGATTAGAACGGAAAAGGTTTGAAGGCTTTGCATATTACAATACAACTCCGTTGAACAGTGCAACAAGATGCCTAAGATGTAGGAAGAGCAACGAATCTAAGTGCATATTTTATAGTTCAAACAACTCTGCATGCAATTCCTCACAATAAGACAAAATAAGTAAATTGCAAATGTAGAAGTAATAGGTCAAATATCATGTACAGAGTAGAGCATTTGTCCTGTGAAAATTAGTATTGCTACAATGAAAAGTCGACTGTGGAGCTAACAATGAATAAGTACTTAACGAGAAATATAACATTTGGCCAAGTTTCTGAAATGAACTCGACGATATCATATGCAATGTCCCCTTGCACAGTAATCTGTTCTTTCTCAGGTGGACCCTGAATCCGTAAATAGACATAAGTATTAGAAAAAGCAAAATCAATTCAATATCAAGGAAAAAAAAAAGCCAGCTCACCTCGACAACAGAAGCTCTTGTAGCAAATTTTTAACCTAGCTTCTTCGATGTATCATTTAGGCTGCGTTTGGTTAGAGATAATATAATACAGTTTGTAATATAATTGAGCCTGTAATGTAATCCAGATTTGACCTTATAATTCAGATTGTAACATTTTTACTAACTTTTGTAATGCAGATTACATTATATTACAGTTTTAAAACTGTACCAAATAAAGTAATCAATCTTGTAATATAATCCTAATTACATTACAAGACTGATTACACTTTATCAAACGTAACCTAATTAGTTTTATACCTAAAAGAATTGAATTAAATAATCAATTATATTAGCAAATGAGAGTTATCGATGTTCAGATTTTACAGGTATTAGATGAAGGTGGAAATTTAAGTTCTTTACAATCACTCACCAAATAAGTCTGCCCTTCACAAACATTTTTTTTCGCTTATTGCACCTTTTCAATGACAATTTCTTGCTTCTCCCAAATGGAAGAAGCTGACTATGATTAACATAGTATTGCATACATGTCATGAGTAGAGTTTAAAGAAAATAAAGTCAGATAGAAAACACCTACTTCCATCAAAATCTCTAAAATGCTTTAAAGATATATTAGAATAATCTTTATCATGTCCACTAATCACCAGTAAGTAACGCTTACTTGAATAAAAGGATCAACATTAATATTTATGAAAACTATTTTCATCAATTTTCCTTTTGATCTGAAGCTTTGTATCACTAAAATTCAGAAAATTATAGGATCAGTTAAATATTTAGATTGATCCACGATAACAGTAAACCTACCGATTTTGATTATTTGTATATAGCTATATGATCACTTAAAAATATTGCATAAACTTAAGGCCATCCACTAACTTCATTTGCCAAAAGATATTGGACAAAAGATTCTGATGATATTAAAGTGAAGCACAATCCATCCTAAATGTTAATCACTTAGGAGGGCATCTCGATAGATGCACATCATGGACCTAATATTGCAGGCTATGGGCATGGAATACTCTAGTTCCAAGATTCACAATTATGATTCTGAGACATTTTGCATCACTAATATGGTGAAAACACAAGTGGGATTGCTTTAAACTAATCTCAAATAAATAAAACATGTTCATTGTATATATAGCTTATCACTGGGCAAGAATCACCCCTCAAGCCAACATAGTTCACTAGACGACATTATGCAAGCAATCTTAAAAGAGGTTAACTTTACAACAATTTGATGGACCACAACATAAAATTGCTAGACCAATCCGATTTTGGTTGTAGCCAATCAAAGATTCTAAAAGATAAACACAGCCAATTCTAACCCTAGTAGATCTTGCATACATAACCATTTCAGTAGTAGAAGAAATTCTTTGGCCGAAAAACAAAATTATTGCATCTCAGTGCAGATATTAGGGCAAGCCAGAATTTAAATAGCTCACCTTCTTCTTTATCTTACCACCAGGAAGATGCTTCATTTCTTCTTGCTTGGAGGTTGGAGCACTACCTGTGTAGGAAACGTTCAAGTTCAAAATATGTGAAAATAAGGCTCCTGGTACAGCGATTTTGTTAAATAGACGTAACGACATGGTATCAACATCCTCTTGGGAATCCCAATTTAACACTGGCCTAGAAACAAAGTGATTTTGTTAAATACTCAAAGTTTGCAGGGTTTCAAGGCAAAAAATCGAAAATTAGGGACTATTTAAAGGATTAATAGAACTTGGAGGGCCTTTTTACAAAAAGGCCACTATTTAAAACCCTAAAAACTACTCTCTCCCATTTTCTTTTCCCCGACACCGAGCGGTTCCCTGCTCTGCACCGGACGCCGCCGCACTTCCACTTCTTCTTCAACTTCTTCACGCGTGCCTCCTTCAGCCCTCGATCAACACCGAGCCGCAACTCCTCTCCTCTTCTGTTTCATCACCCGAAGCCAACTCCCCGTGATCCTCCTTCCTCAAGCGATCGATCGCCGGAACCTCGAGTCTCCTTCTTCGACCATGAGTAGATCTGTGATCATCCTCTTCACCTCTTCTTCTTGAGTTGTTCAGCGCTGACCTGCTTCGAGGTATAAAATAGTAACCAACTGTTGGAATTTGTGGAGCCACTGTCAGAATAGGTAAGGAGGTGATTGTTGTTGTTTGATCACTGTTTTAAAGGGTTGTAGGGCCGATCTCTGTACTGGATATGTTCTTGGGTTGATTTTGTTGCCGTGAGCTTCGAGGGGGGTTTCATGGTTTTCTCCAAATCTATAGTTAGCTCCTTAATTAGGTTAGAGGTTGATCTTGGGGTTTCTATATGTTCCTTACTGTGAGCCTTGAGAGCAGCTATTGGCTTGTTAATGGAATAGGATTAGTTCTATTTAGTTTTAGTTCCGATCGATCTTTGAATAATACTGTGAGCAACTTTTGATATTCGAATTGTTTAGAGCTTGTTTAGGTGCTAAATTGATAGGTGAAGATAATTAATGTATAGCAATGTGATCCACTTGATGTTGTTGTCGTGAGCTCCATTTTCAAGTGGAAGCATATGGTGTTGCTTAAATGGTGAGGAAAGCTTTCCAAGACTTGGTCATGAGCTCCTTTGACCATCGACCTGTTTGGGTTAGTTTTGGTTGTTCTTGGGTTATGCTTAGGTCGAAACCAAGTTTTAGGTGAATTGTTTTGGAATTGTTTTGGGCTAGGCTATAAATTGGGTATTTAAACCTTAGCCTAATTTTTGATAAATTAGGTTAAGAAAGAGTCATGCTTGTTTTAGAGTTAATTAAATAGGTATTATAGTTAGGATTTATCCTAATCATGTTTAGTATTTTGTTTACCTAATGTATTTAATTGTATGAATATCTAAACTTAATCATTGATACAGGACATTGACTTAGGATTCACACGGTTGATCATGGAAGGTTCTCATTGTTTACGGAAATTCTCCTATAAAAGGCGGGTACTTCTCCTTTGTACTCATGTAGTTCTTTTACCTTTAAGCATGACTGTTTTATGTCTAAATAGTTTGCTTGACCTTGTTCCTTATCGGTTGTTATTTTAACATCGTCGTTGATACTTTCTTCGTTGATCTTCGAGTATTCGAAATTTTGTATCCGTACAGTCTTCTATTAAATTTCTGTTCCGTAAGTACCGTTTGTATGCGAGTACTTAGAGGTTTATTAAACACAATTAGGTTTATTTGACATTAGAAATATCCTACCTAGTAGTGTAGATGCATAATCGTTGGTTTTCGATACTTGGTTGATTGTATTGCTGCATCATTGATACTTGTTGGATTTTATTACATCATTGTTTTCCAGTTGTTCGTGCATCTTGTAGCATGCACCATACCTGCATGTTGCATACTAACGACTGTTGGGCTTCCATATGGTTAAGTCGTCGTTAGCCATTTAGTTGCTCAGTTCACTCAACCACTTGTTGTCGTGGTAGTTGTTAGAGTGCGAGCAACTGCCCTGTTATGCCACACATGTTGCAGTTGTAGGCAAACAGTTGACACCCTCACCGTTGTTTTTGAGGGATATTTGAGCTGTTGATAGCTCCCCCGTATATATCGGGGTTTGGAGTAATTGGCTCCCCAGCATCCTGTCCACTCAACCACACATATTTGTGGTATTGTTGGAGTGCGTACAATTGTCACAGCCCTACCCACTCGGGCACACAGATGTGATGTGTTAGCGGCTTGACTGACGTCAGGGATGACACATGTCATTGCATCATATGTATTTTCTTGTAGTTGTTGCATTTATATGAGCTATGCTTGCTGTATTTGGTTGACATTCATGTATGTTTTGATATTGTGATATCATGAGATTTTTCGTACATGCTTAGTTGTCGTTTTGCTTTATGTCATGTTGTTTTGATATGTTATACATGTTTAGGTCCATGTTTAAGTATTCTTATATTTCTTAGAGACTGTACTTGTTGTTTTCTCTACTTGTTCTATCTTTATTATGCCATGCTTTTTGTCTATTCTTATATCCGCTGAGTCCGCCCGGACTCACCACCCCTGCTTCTTCTTTTTGTTTCAGATAGTAGGTAGTTGCATTTCTTAGAGCTAAGAGAGGATTCAGTTGTCAGTCCCACATTGTTGAGTTTGCTTCCATATTGGCTTATTATCGCATTACTTAATTTCTGCATTTTCGTTGTTTCCGCATTTTCATTTCCAAGACTGGATTTGTTTTAGTAGTCCGATATTTGTCGTAGTAGAGATATATATTCATTTTTGGACTTTGGTCGGAGTTTCGTCGGTATTCGGATTTTTGTTTGCTTTATTTCGGCTAAAAGACAATAAGGTTTTGCGATGTTTAAGTTTTAGTTATGGTTATCATTAATATTGATATAAACTGTGTGATTGTGGATTATTCTTGTTTATATAAACTGCGTGGTTGTGGTTTTATTTACTATGTTGATGTCAGCCGTATGTGGCTGTGCTATATGTATTGAGGAGATTATGTATCATTTGTCCCAACTTGTCCGCTGTACAGGGGCGATACTACCCGATTTTCGAGTAAGCATGTGCCTCTGGGGGCGTGACAGATTTCATATCAGACCTTTTGATTCTTTTTGTAATGTTCATTGATAAGGTTTGGGGCGTGAACGCGGAGCCAGGGCTTACACTTCTAAAAGTCAGGACTGTACTCGCATACTCGGAGGGTAGGCCGCAGACACCGTAATAGAGGACGCGCACCGGCTGTCGCTGGTCCACCATCCGGCCATCGTCGTCGACGGCAAGGTGAATTTTTGCGAAAGAGGGAGAAAATATTTTATTAGGGCTGGTAATGGACCTGGTAGAGATTTAACCTCTGAATCCGGCCCGGCCCAAATACCTCCTCTTCCTGTTCCTTTGTCTCCTCTCCTTCGAGGAATTTTGTCGAACAGATTTGCCGCATATCTTGTGAAATGGGGATTTGCAGAGGGCGGAAGCGGCCTCCTCTATTGTTACTGCTCGTCCTCTTCCTCTCCCTCACTCTCTTCCTTTCAGGTATCCATTTTAACTCACCCTCCTTCAATCTCTCGTTTTCTGAGTCTTGTTATTATGGTGTTTGGTTTGTAGTGTCAAGGCTTTATCAGAATCCCCCAATCCAAGTAGAGTTAGAGAGAAGTCGCCCTAAGAAATCAGATCACCTTGTTCTCGGACCAACAGCTGGACAGGGGTTGCCTAACCGCCTCCAATGTCAGGGTATACTGCTTTTTCTCTCTTTGGAGAAACTTTTAAGGTTTTAATCGGCCATGGTGACTGTGCTAGATGTAGTTTAATATCGACCTGTTGTGGTAATTTTTTTTTTTGAATATTCTCCATTTGTATATGATTGCCTCAAAGACAAAATCGGACAACTTCTTTTATTGATGTTGTATATGGCAGTGTAGGCTTTGAACTTACGGTTAAGTGCTATGCTCCTTAACCAGTTACTCTGTATAATTCTCACATCAGCTGTTTCTATGACTATCATTTTTGGATTAAAGCATTGCGCAGCTTGTAAATAGTTTGTTCTATGTTTTGATGGTTTGTACTATGGTTCTTGACATGAATTCTGAATCTTGAGCTTCGAAATTGTAATTTTCTAGCATTGTTGCCTATTTTCAAACAGTTTGACACGTTTTCCCCCTCTTTTCTCATTGAATTAAATTGCCATGTATGTGCCACTAGCTGACATGTGGATGCTTTTGATTGGGTATCTGATTGCTTGTGCTTTGTGCGATTTTGCAACTTGTATGGATGCAATCAATTATGCCACATTTGCATTTTTGTTCATCATGTGTCTCTTTCTCAGGTCTGAAAGCTATCAATAAGCTTCATTCTTTAAAATCAAATCAAGATGTTCAGATTGGGGATAGGGTTTCTTTTGTAATTGTTTACACAGTTTACAACAATTCTTATGGATCAAACTCGGCAAGGATGGATGACAAATTAGCTGATATTGTGACTGTTGGGAGCAATTTCTACAATAAAGTTGAAAGATCTATGGCCATTCTTAATGCGTTCATTGACTTCATACAGGTAATTTGCCTTTGTAGAACTCAAGTTTACCACCCCTATCCAACTATTTTGTAGTCAGGTATGGCACCAGGTCATGTATTTACATAACATCATCTTTTGTTACTTTTAGTCACATTTTCTACACCCAAGGACAAGTTTGAAAAGGAAGCTTTTATTAATGAAATTCTTTAAGGTTAAGACTTAAGAGTGTAATACCCACTGTTGAAGTACTTACTATCTGGTTTTGTTTGTCATATGGGGCATAAATGAGTTATATTTTGATACTATATTGTTTCCTAATGCTCATTATAGGAATTCAATATCATTAAAGTTCTTTTCTGTCCATAGTTGAAGGGCTCTAATATTTTTTAGAAGAATTACATTCTAGTAACAAAAAGTTGTAACTTATACAAGATGATGTCTTTATTGTTTCTTCAATTTTACATTCATTTAGTTTCTCCAAAGGGCGGTATGTTTGGTGTTTTGTTAGCTTGTTTTTCTTATACATAGAAATCTGCAGGTGTCAATGCCAAATAGCAATGTGATTCTACTGACTGATCCTTCTTCTAAATTCACGTTGAGACGAAGTCAAGCAACAACACTAGCGATTCCTGGAGATTATTCGCGAGGAAATTTAATGCTTCAGAGAATCAAATCATACATTGTAAGATCCACCATCAATGAATATTTGCTTTTCTTGATTTTCATCTTTTTCTGGTTCATTATTTTCATGGAGGAATGCATTCTTCTATTGTTCTTTCTTGAGCATAATGCCCCATTTAGTTTGGCAGATCGAATAGACTGATGTTTGGTTACTCTGAGACATTCTATGTTTTTAAGGATAGTTGTATCAAAATATATGTTTTTTGGAATAGACTCTTTCTTGTAAGCAGATTATTTCACATTACCAACCAATCTTCTTGTCTAAGATTTACTGTGTAGCCCATAATGATTATTATCTCTCACATTACCTGTTATTTTTTGGTGGGTGTTATCCCCCCTTAGGCCTTTTGATATATATAAACTCACAATTTTTGATGATTTTTCATAATTACTACTAAAATTCTCTGTCATTTAGGTAGATGAATGTGCAGAGCCTGGAGAGGCTTTGGTAGGCAGTTGGGACCTGACCAATTTTTGTTCTAGTGCTTGTGTCAGTTTGGCAACATGTGTAATTACTTTCTTGTTTTCTCCTTTTGAAGAGTAAGGTGCTAAAGTGGATGCCACTCGTACTAAGTTTTATTCAACATAGTGAGAGTGTGTGTGTGACCAGTAGTGATGTATTAATGTAAAGAGAGTGTATGCGATGTATTAATGTAAAGAGAGTGTATGCACATGTTTTTAAGTCACAGCTCTAGTATATGTCAGTCAAAAATTGAAGGTGGGGAAACTTCAGATTTTAGAATGGATAATTTTCTCAATTTATATCAATATACTACTTACGCAATCCACAAATTCCAACCATACGTTGAGAATAAAGATTCCATTACAAGGCGGCGAAACAAAAAGGTTTTATTTAAATCTTTTGATTTTATTCAGCGTGTATTCCAGAAAAATTAAGGGATACACAGGACTCCTGAAATGCAGAGTTTATTGATGGCTGTGAGTGAAGAATCTACTGGTGGTTGTGCAGAAACTAATTATTTTGTGTATATGGGAGAGAAAAATCTAAATTATATCAGTGTTGGATTAGCCCCAAAATTATTCTTTATTGTTATCTAAGCATTCTGATTAAAGCTAATGTGAGAACTGTAAACAGAAAGATTGTATGAGGATTAATATTGGGATAATATCAGATGCATGAAGATAGCAACACTATAGTGGTAGAATAATGTTTAACTTATTTATAACATACAAAAGGAAACATTAACGAATAAAGAGAAAGAAATTAATTAGTTCAAAGGCAAACCATTCTGTGTTGAGCAGGATAGATATGCTGTGTTTCCATCTATATCTATATCTCTCTCCATATTGATATTTGTTGAGCAGGATTGTTAAATAATGAATAATCATTTTCCGAAGGCAAACCATTCTGGGAAGCATTTATCACATAGCGTTGAGATGTATCAGGACTTGAAATATGTTTTAATCATTTCTCAATTCTTTGGTACTTGTTTTACTGACGTTCTCAACACCAAATTTATAGCTTTGTAATTTCTATATTAGTTTAATGCCATGTAGTCAAATATCTTATGCAGAACATGGCTCTGTGTTGTTGAACTAATGTAGGCATTTCTTGAAGTAAAAATTCAAGAACACCCGGAAAGTTCAAGGTCTTCTGGTCACTACATTTTCACTGACTCTGATATTGCTGTGGTAGATGATCTGGGGCATATCTTTAATAAATATCCTGACTTTCACGTCGCCCTTACTTTCCGAAACAACAAAAATCAGCCATTGAACTCAGGATTCATTGCAGTTAGGGGCACCCCAGATGGATTACACAAGTTAGTTAAAGATATTCTTTTAGTATTATGATGACCTTTTGTCGTTACAGGAAATAAGTTTGGCAATGATCCTACTGCAGAGCAAAAATTTTTTTGGAAGAAGTCATGAATGCGTACACCTCAAAATTTATTCAGGCCTCACGCATGCTTGGAGATCAGTTAGCTCTCGCATGGGTTGTTAAATCTCATCTTCCATCTTCTCTAAAGAAATTCAACAGACACGAAGCCTTTTCAGGCGATCTTGATGGTGTCTCAGTTCTCTTTTTGCCTTGTGTTGTTTATAACTGGACCCCTCCTGAAGGCGCTGGCCAGTTTCATGGCATGCCTTTGGATGTACAGGTAAGCATAGTAGCACTGACCGGAACAATAATGGCTCATCATTATGAGTTGTAGTTAGATGAGAATTTGTTTTTACAACAGCTGAAGGAAGTTTCTGCACGAGCTGTTCTTGTTATCAAGTTATTATCTTTGAGCATCAACCTACATGCTAGATTACTAGGCGTATCAATTCATCAGCATGACTTTGGCTTTCAGGTTGTCCATTTCAAGGGTTCAAGGAAACGATTGATGTTGGAGGCTTGGAACTTCTATAATTCAACCTCTAATCTTCCCAACATGCTCTGCCTTATCTTGAAGAGTGGGAGGACTAAATACGACTTCTGAAATCGCATCGGCTTCAGTTACCACTGTTCTTGTATTGCCAAAGTCTAGCGTTAAATCTCATTCTTTTTCATACATGTTTAATTCTTTGACTGGGAGAGCTCGGTTCATCTCTTGTACGTGCATTTTTCTGCCATGGCTACGATTTTGTTGTTTTATCTGAAATTGAGTTAGTTTTGTCAGAACTTATTGATTATAACACCAATGCAATAGTAACCAATAGAAAATTTTGGGTTCGATAATTGGGCTCCTAACATCCATATTATCTCTGTTCATGCTTTGACAAAGTCCTCAGGGGTTTTCAACCTATGTAAAATAGGTTGTTGGATGTCTAACTTCTTCGTGCAAAGGATTGTTATATTAGAGTAAAATGTCTCATGATTGATTTATTTAATTGGGAGATCGACTAAATTTAGCGCTATTAAAAATTGATACTTAATCGAGATGACAAAATCATCTTTAATTTAAGAATGGCTATAATTAACAGAATATTCTAACAGAGGCAGTTCGGGTGTTCGTTTAGAGGCACGATTAATACTAAACAAAATTGTCCGATTTTTATTTAATTTCCTGCTCGCACGTCCTCTGCCAAGTAAGGATATTAATTAGTTCTCGTACGCACGTCCTTCCATGGATACAACTATCGCTCTTCGACACCGTCGTAATCGCGATTGAAATGAGAACGGCGGCGGCCCACGCGGTAGCGGTCGTGATAGCGCTCCTGATGGTGACCGTCGCGTTGGATTGCATCGTGACGTCGGCGTATCTCAGCGCCGACGACAGGTCGTCGCTGCACGTCGTCCCACTCACTCACGACGCCGTCGAGAATCATCCGGTGGTCGTGCTGGGGCTGCCCTGCTTCGTGCTCGCCGTCGCTTGCTTCCTCAAGGAACGTCGAAAATAGTCGACGACGCGTGGAGTTAAAACTAATCATCAATAAAAAATCGAAGGGAAGGAAACGATTGAATGCATGTAATCTTGGAGACATCAATTACTATAGCAAGTCGTTTTATAGGATTCTGGGATTTTGTGGAGTTGCAGATACAGATGATAGAATAGATCGCTATGTGCATCGTAAACTCTAAACATTATTATTTTTGGGCATCTTTCCTATAGTTCAAGTTATGGCTTGTTTATGCAACATTTTGATGCTGTCCCATTAACATATATTAATACAAAAGTTAACAATATTGATCAGAGATGATTTTCTGAGCAAAAAATTAATCCTATGAATCTAGGTTTTCCTGAATTATATGAAATAAATTACTATTTTTTTTTTCCTGTTTTTGCATTATCTTACTGACGGTGTAATTTAAGACTTTGAGATTTAGTAAATATACAGTGTTAGAATACTTTTCAATCTTTTATTCGTGATCCTAACAATATCTAGGTGCACGGTGAAATTAATTATTTTTCAGTCGTTTTCAGTCATTTAATCTTAAAAATCATACCTGTGAAAAGATTCACTTAACAATGCACAATGAAGAAGCATGCTTAATTTTCTAAGCATAATTACTGACTTGATAAATTCCATCCTTATCTTTACTTTTTAAATAAAGAACAAAAAAGAAAAAAAAGGGAGAAAATCTCTGTATTTGATAGGTGCACTGGCACGGAGACACAAACCATGTTGGAATTTTAGTTGATTTAGGATGAGAAAATAATAATAATGTAGAAGAGATTTTGTAAGGAAGTATGAGAATGGGAGAAAGATTATATGAAGAGAAATGTTTATCACTTGTTATTTTTCATCATACAAGGTCGCTATTTATATATTTAGATTCACGCTTCCATAATTTTCTACAATTAATACATCACATCATTAAATATAAGACAATTAGATTTTATTTTTTTTATACTAATGACTCTTGTCATAAAGAATTTCATTGATCTTAGTAAGATAATTTAACTTTGCTTAATTGATGAAAAGTGACATGAAGTTAATTGATTTTGACAACTTTCTTGCATGGTTGATGAAGTTAAGTTGTTCTTAGCATTGTTCTTGCATAGTTGAAGAAGTCAATTTATCTTTGGAATAAGTTTACATGCCAACATCTGCACCCCCCCCCCCCCCCCCCCCCCCCCCCCCCCCCTAAACTTGTTTTTCCTTGAACTCCCAACAAATTCCTCAAGTATGGGAAAGCTTCCGCTTTTAGAGGCTTTATAAATATATCAGCTACTTGATCACTTGACTTCACGTGGAGCAATTCTACTTCTTTTGACTTAACATACTCCCTTATGAAATGAAAGCAAGTATCGATATGCTTGGATCATTCATGATAAACTAGATTTTTAGCTAAAGCAATTGCTGATTTGTTATCCATATAGATCTTGGTTGTAATTTCTTGTTGCAATCTAAGATCTTGGAATAATCTCTTTAGCCAAATAGTATGACAAACACATGAGGCTACAACAATATACTCAGCTTCACAAGTTGATAGTGCAACAATTGACTGTTTCTTGGAAGACCAAATGAATGCGGCATTACCAAGATAAAACACATCCAATAGTGCTCGTGCGATCATCATAACTGTTAGTAATATGAGAGAAGTGTCCTAAGGCAATCGCCTTATGATTGTAAATATTTATTTTAATAAATGAAAATTCACTATTTGAGTATACATGTTTGTGTATTTGATTGAGATCTTAAACTCATCTACTGAATGTCCACAATACAATTCACAGCATAAGAGAATTTGTGATAGGATCACAACTAGTGATTATCTCTACATGTGCAATTGTGAAGTATTGAAAATATCCCTAGTCGATGAATTGATAAAAACGGACACTATCAATTCTGTTGAGACTAGCATGGGTTATTCTCTAATCAGCTGATTCTCACTGGCTGGTGACATTGGGATGTCCGGAGATAAACATGGATGCTAGTTAAGGGAACTAGTTCATTGGAGTGACTAGCTGTAAAACTTCATATGGTAATCTACATATAGATATGTCAATGAAGTTCTTACCGCAGCTTAAGTGCGATGTTCCTTTGACTTGCGGTGTTCAAGTCATCTTGGTCATGGAGACTTATACTTTAACATCTTAAGCAAGCATCTCCAAGAAGGTGTGGACCCACGATGATTGGGTATAAGCCGAAGTGCCCGAAGATGTTTGAACAGCCTATAAAGGATTCACCACTCCTTGCGAGGAGATGTATACCCAAGCCCTATCGTCGGATTGTTACTCAAAGCCTCTGGCCAGAGCATATCATGTTTAGAGTATGAGTCTCTTAAATACATGAGAGTAATTAGAAATCCAAAGGACGAGAGAACGTTACTTGGGCTAGGTGTGACGTAGTCAGCCTAGTGGGGACTGACACACACAGACCATGTCCTGAACCAAGTGGGTATAAGATGGTGAAGGGAATGAGGCACGATTCATTAGAGCTACTGAAGGGTTTCAGAATTATTTCTGAGGTCAACCGTTGATCTTTCGATTAATTGGGGGTCATGATGTACTACTAGGTGTCACTCATGATCGTTCTATAATTGGTTGATTATAGACGACCAACATAAATCGAAAGCCTATTTAGTCACACGCACTACGAGTAATCCGAGGGATTTAAAACGAGTTGAAAATTGGATTTTCCGATCAAGAGAAATAAGTCGAATCTGAATTTGTCAGAGGCGCATCGGAAGCTTAAAATGGCTAAGTCTTTTGAAGACTTATTGGGCGAATTAAATGAGTTTAATTCGCGAGGAGAAGGGCTTGGTGTGGCAGGCCAAAGAGGGTGCCCACCCTCTTTGGTTTGGCCGACCACCACATGGAGGGAAACCAATTTATTTGGTTTAAATTATAAAATAAATCAAATGCGATTTGTTTTATAAAATTATGGATAAATAAATTGATATAAAGAAATTTATATAAAGAAATTTATAGAAATTTATTCTTTTATGGAAATTAAAATGAACCATGGATCGGTTTATTTTAATTTTATAAAATCAATTATGAATTGATTTTTTCATGATAAGAAATATTTATAAATTTCTTGTAAATTTTATTCCATAATAAAAGGAGAGATGTATTTGTTTTATTATAAAGTTAGTTATAATAAAACTTGGCATAAACAGAATAATTCATAAGAAAATTTATAGGATAAATTTCTACTATATAAAGGAACCAAGGCTAGGCTTGAATTCCTCAATCAATTAATCAAGAGATTAGTAGCTCCCTCTCTCTCTCTCTAACTCTCTCTCTCTCCCTAGGGTCGGCGCCCCTCTCTCTCTCTAGGGCCGGCTCTCTCTCCTCCCCTAGGGCCGGCGCACATCCCAAGGGTGACTGAGAGCTTCATCCACCAAGAAGGTGCCGAAGAAGAAGAAGCGGATCGCGACTCCTTCCTTCCCTTCCGGAATTTTGATTCCGTTACTTGGTGGTTAGTTTCCAAATTTCTCTCTTGATATTCTAGTTGTGCTTTTGGAGAATCTAGTAGTTCCCGTCGGCACAAAACTCGTGGCTTTGCGAAGTCATCCCGAAGAGAACTCGGCGTGGACGCGAATAGAGGCGGAGCTTCCAAGGGACGCTACGGTTGGATCTCGTCCCTTACTTCGAGTTACGCGAGGTATTGAAGTAAATTAGTTTACTTTTTGCAAAATTTTAATTTATGATCATGTCCACACATCATAAGGTCGCATGCTAGATACGTGGTTAAAAATAATTTGAGAAATTATTCATGCTAATTCTTCCGCTGCACGTAAATATTTTAAAATTTACGAACCCGTATCCTTGTCAACATGCACCCGGTCCCAACAATAACTTCCAGCTCAATCGTTATCACTGAAACAAAAAAAATTCATATCTTTAGTTAATGAATAGAGAAGCCCATAATCAATTATCCCTTTGATATATCTAAAAATTCTCTTAGCTGCATATAAGTGAGAAGTTTTTGGAATTTCCATATACCTACTTACCAAACCAATTCCAAATAATATATCAGGTCTTGTACATGTCAAATACCTGAGACAACCCACAATACTCTAGTAATAAGTCGAATTCACAAGTTTACCTTCTCCGTCTTTAGTCATTTTAATATCGTACTCAACGGTATATCCATAGCATAGCAATCTTCCATTGAAATTTCTTTGGCATATTTTTCTTGTGATACAAAGATTCCCTCTTCTCATTGTTATACCTCAATGCCAAGGAAGTATCTCATTAATCCTAGATCTACCATCTCAAACTCCTTTTTCATTGATTGCTAGAATTATCTAATCATGGAGATATTATTATCTGTAAAAATTAAATCATCAATATAAAGACATACCAGCAGAATATCTCCATAGGAATTTTTCTTCAAGTATAAAGAATATTCATAGGGACAATTTGTGAAGCCTTCTTTATAATGTGCTCATCAATTCTTGAGTTCCAACCTCTAGGGGCTTGATTGAGTCCATAGAAAGCTTTTTTTAATTTGTATATCTTTTCTTCGTGACCTTTGATGATAAAACCCAGTGGTTGCTCGATATAGACCCTTTTTTTTTTTCAAGATTTCAATATAAGAAAGTAGCTTTTATATCTATCTAATTGATCTTCCATCATCTTTAAGCTATAAGAGAGATGAGTAGTCTTATTGTTTTAAGCCGGGCTACTGGTGCAAAGACTTCTTCGTAGTCAATCTCATACTTTTGCTCATATCCTTTAGCAACCAACTTTACTTTGTGCCTTTTAACTTCTCCTTTTGCATTTGTCCTTGTTTTGAATACTCATTTGACTCCAATAGCTTTGTGTCTTTGAGGAAGTGAATTGAGCTCCCATATATTGTTTTTCTTTATAGTATGAATCTCTTCTTCCATTGCTTTTCTTCACTTTGCATCCTTGGAGGCTTCTTCATAAGTTATAGGATCATATCCTGAAAATAGACACAAATTATTAAGAGCAAAGTCAGCATCAATCACTCGGCTAGAGTTATGCATGTCTTGGATGCTCTTTATCTTTTTCACAACTGAACTGTTTGGATCATCACTTTCTTACCGAGTATCAACTTGTTGGGGTGATGATATTCTTCGCTCTCTCCTTGCTTGTCTTCCTTATCTTTATAATCTTTTTCAAATGAGATTTGTTTCATGTCATCATTATTGTTCTTATTCCAATTCCATGCTTGTTCTTCATCAAATTTCACATCTCTTGATACCACGAGCTTTTGAGTTATGGGATTATACAGTTTGTATCCGCTAGCATTCTCGCAATAGCCCAAGAGAATATACTTCAAACTATTAACTTCAAGTTTTGTCTGCTTCTCTTCTTGTACTTTTGCATATGCTATGCTCCCAAAAACGAAGACGATCCACTCGTGGTTTGTGTAAACTTCAAGCTTCCTCCGGAGTGATGTCTCCAATTCTTTTAGTGGGAAACTCATTCAATAAATATACAACACATGCAATAGCATCTCCCTAAAATTCATTTGGGATATTTTTCTATTTCAACATACATCGAACCATATTTAGAATAGTTCAAAACACTATTTTGTTGTGATGTTTGGGGCATTCTGAGTTGATGAAAAATACCATTTTCCTTGCAAAAATTTTTAAACTCCAACGAGGTAGACTTACCTCCTTGACCAGTTCACAGACATTTTATCTGATATCCACTTTGTTTTTCAACCAAAATTTTAAATTGCTTAAATTTAGTGAAAACTTTTTTCTTCTCTTTCAACATATATACCCAAGTTTTTCCACTATAATCATCAGTGAAAGTCAAGAAATATCTGTTTCCATCGGAAGAGATAGGTTTGATGAATCTACAAACATCGAAGTGCACAAGTTCAAGTTGTGAAGATGTTTGCTTCAAATTGTACTTTTTGAATGACTTCCTCTGTTGCTTTTTTACAACACATATTTCACATAGATGGTTGAATCTTTCAATCTTTGACAATTTAAATATCATATTATTTTTGGAAAGTAGATTTATACCTCAAAATTTAGATGCCCATATCGAAGATGCCAAAGAGTGGAACTATCCATAGTGCTTGTTTTGAAGCAATTCTCTTCATTGATGCTCTACTTCAATGGAAACATTCTGTTCTTGGCCATTGTAACTTGAGTAATAATATTATTACTCTTATCACGAATACTAAGAGTCAAGTCCTTCATTTGTATATCATATCATTTTTTCAATAATTAACCCATGCTCAAAAGATTATTTTTTATATAGGAACATAATAAACATTTGAGATGCATACCTTATTTTCATTTTGTAATTCAAACAAATATCACCTTTTCCTTGAATTGGCCTTTGTGAGAAATCTCCGAAAGTGATATTACCTATTGGTCTCTCATCAAGCTTTATGAACAACTCCTTTCTCCCACACATGTGGTTTGATGCTCCTGTGTCTAGAAACCATGTAATAAGCTGGATATATTCTGGCCCATCGCATGCCATCAAAAGTACTAGTCCTTCATTGTTCACCTCCTTATTAGCAAAGTTCACTTTTTCTTCTCCATCAGTGTTATACTAACATTCATTATAGTGATGATCATACTTCTTGCAAATATGACATTGAGATTTAGTTTTATCATACTTCCATCCAGTGGGATAAGGCTTGGTTGTTGTTGTATACCTCCATCTAATGATTCTACCACGCCCACGACCTTGACCTCGACTTCCACCAGACCTCTTCCATGTCCTTTTTGATTATCTTCATTTCCATCATTCCGATTTTTAGCATGCCAATGGAGTTAGAAGTACGACCACCTCTTCTTCTCCATATAGAAGCCTTTCGTCGTTGAGAACCTCCTCTGAATGATTCATTCTGCTTGAATGATAGTTTGGCTTGGAGTGCTTGCCACAAAGTTTTTCGTTCACTTTTCTTCAATATTCTTTGTTCATATGCTTGAAGGGATCTCATAAGCTCTTCCACAGCCATCACCTCTAAATCTTTTGATTCCTCGATCGCCATGACTACGAAATCAAACTTCGAGTCTAAAGACCTTAAGATCTTTTCAACAACTCAAACTTGATGAACAATGGACATAACTTGGGAGAAATAATTAAAAATTATTTCTGAATTCTCTTATTGTAGCGCTTCAAATTGAGCTCGTAGGGCTTGTAGGCGAATCTTCTTTACTTTATCTACTCCATCGTATGCTGTCCTCAATATCTCCCAAGTTTCTTGTGACGTTGTTGCTAGAGCAATCAACTCAAAAGCGGCTTCGTCTACTCCTTGATAGATAGTGAATAATGCCTTCTTCTCTCTTTTCTGTATTGCCTTAAGAGCTTGATCATTCTCATCGCTTGTTTCGGCTATATTATAGCCGGTCTCCACAAGGTCTCATACAACAAGAGATCCTAGTAGAGCCTCCATTTGTATACTCCACATTCGGTAGTTATCCTTGGTTAACTTTGGCACTTAAAGGGAGCTCATCGAAGCCATTGGTGTATATGACTTTGATACCAAATTTGTTGGAATTTTGGTGGATCTAGGATGAGGCAATAAGAATGTAGAAGAAACTCTGTAAGAAAGTATGAGAATGAGAGAAAGACTATAAAGAGAAATGTTTAACACTTGTTGTTCTTCATCATACAAGGTTCTTATTTATACACTTAGATTCATGCTTCAATAATCTTCTACAATTAATACATCACATCATTAAACACAAGACAATTAAATTTTATTCTTTTTTATATTAATAACTCTTTTCATAAAGAGTTTCATTGAATTTAGTAAGATAATTAAACTTTGCTTAGTTGTTAAAGAGTCACATGAAGTCAAATTGATTTTGGCAACTTTCTTGCATGGTTAATAAAACCAAATTGTTTTTGGCATTGTTCTTGCATGGTTGAAGAAGTCAATTTGTTCTTAGTATCTTTCTATGTGATAGTTGCACTAGCACGAAGACACAAAACACCCAAAATTCAACGATATGTAGGATTGTTTCCTTTCTCTAGGATTTATGAAACACACAGAATTATGTATCTAGATTCAAATACATGCTAAAATCATATTCACATTGATACTTTCCCGTCAACTTGAATCCCTTCAATTCACGCTAAAATTAATCAACGCTCGTTGTATTGAGATCAAAACAACAATGACAATGCATCTCCATCAGTGCTCAGGGTTTTGGAAGACGGTGGCCAACGTTGTTGCGGCCGAGATGGCTAGGGATGCATCTAGGAATTAGAAGTGAGCTGGGTTGATCTCGAGTTGGTCTAGTATACCATAGAAGAGGGCCAAGTTCACTTTGCGTGAGCATGTTACCAACTCGTTTTCCCCTACAATTTCACTGAATTTTAAATTTTTTATATTGAATGATTTTATTTTCAATTTATCAATTATGATATCTAATTTATAAACATTGAAAATTTGAGGATCATGACAGAATACCTGGTTATTAATGCTAGAGCGTGCCATCGATAGTAAGGTAGAAGTAGTTGGCCCACGAGCATGGCGCGATACCATGATCGAGCATCTTGTGCAATACCTCAATCTATGGTTGTGTACCTCCTGCGTTGTCGTAACTATAAGGTGTAAGTATCCCATATTAGTTTTGATGTGATCAACCAAGTCAAGTTAGGTCTATTGAGAATGATCAGATTGCTAGAGGGGAGTGAATAGCTCTTTGTCGATCTTCCGTCGATTCTTTCTACAAGTGTTGGCTTTACACAAGCGGAAACAAAATAAAATAATGAAATCAAGAATACAAACGCTAACACTAATCGTTTACGTGGTTCGGAGATTCCTTGCTCCTACTTCATGGCGTGTCCTTGAGGTGGACGATCCCTCAATCCGTCGGTGGATTAGTCCTCGATAATCTCTAGTCAGAGTTTTCTCCTTTTCGATTAAGAACAACCTCTCACAATATCCTCTTCCTCTTTACAAGATGCAAATTAGGGTTTGAGGAAGAGAGTAGACTTTGGAAGCTTTGGGCGTGAAACAAGAACGTTTACAATCACAACTTCATAACCTCTTCATGCCCTAAAGCTTCCCTTTAAATAGAGGAGAGAGTTGTTAACAAAATAGCTTGTTACGGAAGTGAACGACGGGGATGATGAATCACCAAAGCGCAGTCTAGGATGACGTTGACGAGGAGAGGATGTCAGTGTCTGCGAAATTATCACGAGTGTAAAGGGGATGCACCGGAAGAAGTTCCGGTAGAGCCCTCTCCGACACTTAAGTCAGAAATCTTTCTTCTAGGGCAGAAAATGAGAAACCAAAGTGTTTGAGTTCCAAAATCTTACCCCTTTTACCTGGGTGCTGAAACATCTTATATACCTGACGTTTTCCTCCCCCCCCCCACGTTTCATGGTCATCGGTTATTTGACAGCTGCTCTCCTCTCTATATTGACTGATAACGACCATCGTGACTATTAAGACCATCATTATCATGCATTACAAGAAATAATTACCTGTAAAATTTCCTGTTCTGGAAGGAGGGGAGGGTACTTGAAACTTTGTTCTCTTATCCCTAAGCTGCTCTTTGGGCTCCACTCTCCCGAGTTAGTCTTACCTCCTGGGCTGAGATCGGGGACCTTCCTCATTCCCCCGAGATAGTCTCGGGAGCTCAAGCTCCCGGTCTGGCCTCGGGGGTCTTCCTTCATTCTCCCGAGATAGTCTCGGGAACCAAGCTCCCGGTCTGGCCTCGGGACCCTCCTCCATTCCCCTGAGATAGTCTCGGGAGCTCGAGCTCCCGGTCTGACCTCGGGTCTCTAGCTTGGTCGACACTGCCACGTAGCTTTCCCATGTCACGTGTCCTCCCCAATTACTCATCCTTATCATAAGTCCCCCCTTTCAGTATAATTGAAGAAAGTGGGGCTGAATAATTAGGCTGGTGGCACAATGAGAGGAAGCGCAATATACGCGGGGCAGACATTACCATTCCTTCTTCCTTAACGACTTGTCGGGTCCTAGGAATTGAAACATTCATCCCTTGGCTCGAGGTGGTTATTTGAGTCAATCCAAGAGTTTTTACGAGTTCCAAGGCCCTGTAGTGATGGTTGTCCATCACCTATTAAGGGTTCATGGGGTATATTAATGACAAGAGAGTTTTTCTGCTAACGGATTGTTGCCACGTGGCAGGGCCCTTTCTACGTGATTCCCTTCGATACGCTTAGTCGGGTCATACCAACCGACGGCTATAATGAACTGTGATGCCCCGAGATTTGCAGCTCTCACCATCCACGCGTTGTGCATCTATTTCGTCGCACTATAGCTGCTCCTTCTCTATAAAAAGGGGAGGCGATGGCAGCCTTCCGTCTTCTTGCACCGCCAACTATCAAAACTTGTGCCTCCTGCCTTTGCCTGCTAGAGTTTCTCTTGCTAGAGCTTCTCCTTCTCGTGTAAGTCCTATCTGCCTCCTCCTCCTTCTTTTCTTCAAGATCATGGGCAAGGAAGGAAAGGGAAAGAAAGGTCAGGGTAAGAAGGAAAAACCTGAAGGGGAGGGACTTATCATCCAGAGTGGTACAAAGCCACTTCGTCAAAGGTTAAACCTAATACCCCTGAGAGCCACTTGTGAGACCCATGGCATCCCGATGAAGTTAGAAGTCAGGGTTTCTAGGATCGACCAGTCTCCTATAGAACCCCCCTTTGGATTTTACACTTTCTTCCTATGACACGTAGAGTTCGGCCTCCATTTTCCAATCCCTCCTTTTTTCATGGTCATCTCTAAGTATTTCGATGTTCTCTTACACCAAATGGCTCCAAACACCTTCGCTCAGATAGGCGGCGGGTTTATCCTATTTAAACTGTTCAGCATACTCTTAACTCCCCGTTCCCTTCATGACATCTTCGTCCCCAACCTAGTGTCTAGGGGAGCCTTTAGTTTTACTGCTCGTCCCAGCCATAAATTTATAGGTGGCCTCCTTTCTTCCCATAAGAGGTGGAAGGAGCATTTCTTTTTTATCCAACTTTTTGAGCATCCTTTCTGTCTGATTCACTGGCGAGAAGATTTACTCCAGATTTGGGCGACTTCTAGCAAGATCAGAGGTATCAGCAGGCCAGGAGCATTTTAGCTCGAAATGAGTTCTACGACTCTAATCTGGTTCAATACAAAGAACTCTTGTATCGGGCTGGGATTAACCCCAAAGTCACCGACCTTAGCCACGACCTTCGTAAGTTTACTATTTTATTAGATATTTATCTATTCTATTTAATGTTCTGTTGTTTGTATGTTGCAGAAGTCATCATGCTTACTGAGCGATGAGCAAGCTATTCAAGTGGGAGCTTGCAGATGAGAGGGCTCTCGTTCCCCTGCCAGCTCATACGTCTTCAGCGGTCGAGCCTTCCGAAGACTCTGAGCGAACTCAAAGCCAAGAGCCTCCTGCCCCCAAGCTACCCGATGCTCTAGAGGTCGATCCTTCTTCCGCCTCTAGTGGAGCAGGAGGTGATGGGGCACCACTGGCTCAGGTTCCTAGGTTGGCAACAACACCAACCAAGAAAGCAGACCCTCTCCCTGCTGAACGAAGACGATTCATCCTGCCCAATGAGGAGGAGGAAGAGGGCGCGATGCAAACCTCCCGTCATAAGTAGTTGGCTCCTCTGCCCCCGTCCCCCCCAGGAGCAGAACCCGTTCAACCCGGGCTCTTGAGGAAGAGGAGGATGTTATTCCCCTCTCCAAACGTTATTAAAGGGTGGCACCTGCCGTTACGGAGCCCGAGAGTGAGACCGAGTGGTCTGTTAGGGAGGTTCGCTCGCTTCCTCCTCACCCAGAGTTCCCGACTCCCATGGCAGTCCCAAAGGCAAGAGGGCGAGGTTGGAAGAGCCAAAATTCACTAGTGCCCGCCTGTGTCGGAGGATACAAGCAGCTAAGAAGGTAGCCGCATCGGGTTTTTAACCTGTATAATTTAAGGAGCGGTCACAGGAGAGTCATCTTTCTGAAGAGACTTCCTCCAGTACTGATGACGGTGCTCCCAACTCATCTATCACCCTACTCAGTGCCGCGCCTCCTACCCCTTACCCCTTATCGCTCCGGGGCTACATTCGGTATACCTTCTCCAAGGAGCCGGGAGGCCATGAGGGGCAGACCAAGGAACACCTCGCTTCCCTCAGAGGGATGACCTCGGTTGGGGTGATCGCCAGCCTATACGAGTCACTTCTAAAGGTAAAGTTCCATGTATCTGTTTTTATTGTCTTTATCCTCTTCTTTGACCCTTACTGTTTCTTGTGTTAGGCTACTTCCAAGTGCCTTCTTTTGGGCCGACGAATGACTCCTGAGCGGGAGGCTGAAACCCTGCACTAGCAAGTGACGGAGCTGAAGGCGGAGGTGTACCGGGCCAATCGGGTAGGCCAAATGCAAGTAGAGGTTAGTAAAGATCCCCGGGTTAAAGTGGACCACTGCCTAGACACCCTCTTGGCCTCCGAGTCCTCTCTACATAGCACCCGCCATAGGGAATTCCTTCTGTCAAAGAGGGTGATAGCCCTCTCTGCGGAAGTGAGTCAACTAACCCAAGAGAGGGGACAACTCCAGGCTCGGTAGACGAAACTGTTAGAGGACGTCCACCTCTTAGAGTTGCCCATCGAGGCACTTAATGGTTGGATCTGATAGCGGGCGAACCAGCTGGCGAAGAAGGAAACCGTGATACAAGCTATTGCTGCTCACGTATCTAACCTACAGGAGGACCTCGACCGAGCTTAGTCATGTCTCTTGACCACTACAGAGCAGCTTGAGAAGGCATTGGCGGTCTAGGGTCAAATATCGTTCGAAGCAGCTAGGATGAAGACTGCTCGAGACCAAGCCTTAAAGGAATTAAATAATTACAAGGCTGACGAAGAGTCTTGGCAGGCAGAGGTAGAGGTGGTATTAAAGACCAAATTCCTCCAATCTGAGGAGTTTGACAATATTTTGGTCGGCTAAGTGTTGAGGCGGCTCAAGCAAGGCTTCAATAGAGCTGTCCAACAACTTCAACGAACCAATGCACTGAAGTTGGATATCGACCTGGGCTTTCTCAGCGTCGGCCAAGTCTGGGAGGAGCTTTCGGCGGAGGAGAAAGAGTTGTAGTACCCTTCTTTATTTTCTCACTTTTTTGTCCAAAAGGCCTTAGGGTATGTAAAACCGATATGTGGAATGCAATTACCTTATTTTTTGCATCCTACTTTGCACCTATCTTATGTGTTGTACTTTGCTTTGCCTCTTTTATAAAGTTCTTGTAAAACTCTTTAAAACCACAGCGTTTTATAATTTAGCCTTTAGGAGAAGGCGGGTACTTGGTGCATCTTACCCTCCTACCCTGGTAAGGACAAGTCTTGGCTTCACACGATTAAGCGAAGATCTCCTCATGTGCCATAGCCCTGGCCTTACTTGGTCGTCCTGGTTGCCCGTGAGAGCTCAGGTTGATTTCTGTTGGGCATCCCCGGAACATCGGTTAGGTCCACACATCTTGGGCTGCTCCCGGCCGGGCATCCTCGGCGCCTCGGCCAGGTCTACACATCTTGGGCATCCTCGGCACTACAAGATGGTAGGAGCTTAGGCTACTCCCATCCAGGCATCCTCGGCGCATCGACCAGGTCTACATATCTTAGGCATCCTCGGTACCACAAGATGGTAGGAGCTTGGGCTACTCCCGGTCGGGCATCCTCAGTGCCTCGGCCAAGTTTACACGTCTTGGGCATCCTCGGCACCACAAGATGGTGGGCTGCTTCCGGCCGGGCATCCTCGGCGTCTCAGCCAGGTTTACATATCTTGGGCATCCTCGACACCACAAGATGGTAGAAGTTTGGGCTACTCCCGGCCGGGCATTCTCGGCGCCTCGTCTAGGTCTACACATCTTCGGCATCCTCGGTACCACAAGATGGTAGGAACTTGGGCTAATCCCAGCCGGGCATTGATAAGTACCATTTTATTGATTATTTTGGTTGCTAAAATCCATGTTTGACCCATGTTTTACTTGCTTAATTGTGAAATTACCCTAGGTTTTAGAACTTTCTTTTATTTTGGACTTAATTACAAATCTATACATATTTGGATTATTTGGCCACTAAATTTTTGATCTATTTTTGTAGGCATGAAGGATCCTGGACCTAGGGCATGTTGGGTCAAACTTGAGTCGGAAGTGGACCCGGATCGAGTTATCAAGCTTCGGATTAATCTGGGTCGTCCGATTCAAAAGCGGCTAGATCTGAGCCATCCGGGACCATATGAAGAAATCCGAGCTAGGGTTAGGGTTGATCAAGCACTCTGATCAAGATCTGAAAGTTTCATTCCAATCAAAGCTAATTCAACCGTTGGATCAAGCTCGGAGGGCTCTAGACTGTCCATTCAAAGATTAGGTTGATCTGGACCATCCGTTGCACATCTAGAGGATCTGAGCTACCACGAGGTAGATCCTGACCCTTGATCAATATCATCAAAGTTTGGGTCAGATCGGATGAAGATCAGCCGTTGGATTTCCTCAAATCAATCTGAGCCGTCCATTGCTAACTACTTAATCAAAATTTCGCCCAGTTTCTTCCTCGTCGCGTCTTCACCGCAACTGTTCACCGTCTTCGTTCTTTTTCGTTTTATTTACAATTTCTTCAATTTGAAGACGTGACCACCTCAACTTCAACCCTAGATCAAGATTTGGATCATTAGAGATAGCTTTGGTGGAGAATTCAGCTCAGTTTTCATCCGGACAGACGTATTTGAGGGTTTCGACAGCTTTGTGGTCCGATCACTCATTTCTCATCCACAATCCATTAGCGAGCATCTGAGCCACTTGTAGGGGTTCTCAGGTGAGCTCAGATGATTCTCAAATCATCATCGCAATCCCATCCACTGAGATCGAGAAGATTGGATTGGAATTTTCCCAGCTGATGTAGATTGAGCAGAGTTGATAGATTGAAGTCGATTTCCACTGATTTGTTGAGATTAGGGGTTCGAGGCCAGCCTTTGCATGACGAACAAGGAGATTTTGAGCTCGGGAAGGGTTGAGGATTAGTTCCGTAGTTAATTTTCATTGTGTTTAGCTGTAATTTTATTTCGACACTCAAATTCAGTCTGAATTTTCTGTATCAGCACTTAGATTTCGTTTCTTCATTGTTTCTGCTTAATTAGGTTTATATCCTTCAAGTCAAGTAGTTTAGGAGGCTTGTCTAGTGGATAATTGCTTTTAATTTCAGTCATTTTCTGCTTAAATCCTTGCGTATCAGTTTGTATCAGAATTCCCTGTTTTCAGCTGCGTATCAGTTTTCTTTTCTGCAATTCTCTTTAGCTCTGAATCCTTTAGCTAATTTCGCATTTAGCGTTTTAATTTAGTTGAACTACGTTGTTCACTTGTAGCTTCATTTCTTAGTTTTTGTTTGGCTTAGTAATTCTGCACTTCATTCCTGTTTACTTGCGCAACAATTCTGCATTTAGTTGTCTGAATTTCTGCAGTTGGATTCTGAAATTCTGCATTCATCCTTGCATTGAGTTTGTTCCGAATTGATTCTGAACTGTGGTTCTTCTTATGAACATTACATTGCAACTTGATTCATTCACATAGCAGTTAGGATAACTTCTTACGTATCAGTCTTGTGCATGCATTTCTGCATCTGAATCGTATCTGCATTCCTGCAATCCATTTTCTGCATTAGTGTTTCTGCAGCTTATTTCAGCATTTTCTTCAGCTCATTTCTGCATGTGTTGTTTTGGATTTCTGCATTCCATTCAATTGATGCATTTGTTTTTCCAGTTTCTGCCAGGTTTTTGAATCAATCAGCCATTTGAATTGCTAGTTTATAGCTTAAGCATTAGTTTCAGTTATTAGCACATGAGTTCTCTTTTTATTGTATCAAGTTCATTTTCATTTCTGCACTTGGTATCAAAGGTAGCTTAGTCACTGAGTTCGGTTGTTTCAGAAATTACGATCACTTCTTTTACTCATTTACTTGGCATTTGGACTTCACATTCGATTTAGTGCATTGGTAGATTAAGTTGTCCCTTAGTTAAATTCATTAGTGCATTCATTTTATTCGTTGATTTAGTTAAGTTCCTTGCATCTCATTGTTTTTCCATTTCTAATTGAAACCAAACCCAAATCTTTATTTGAAACCCAAAAATATGAACGACACATAAATACAAGCTCGAATCACACAACATCAACTAACCCTAGGAAAAATACGACCTGTGGCCCCTTTACTACGCTTTTATTCTTGATTGCGAAAAGGGTTTCCAGCTTTCACACACATCTAAATTTTGAGACTCACACTTTCGTGACACCTATCCCGGGTCCATCAAGAATGCACAAGAAGAAGTGGATAAGGAGGGAACCATTGGAGCATACAGATTTTTGTTGCTAAGTTGGAGATTCAAGCCATTCGTTGCCAAGTTTCATTCAGGAAAAAAAAAGAAAAAAAAATGAGAACAAAGCACAATTGGCACACAAAAATGAAAAAAAATGGGAAGTCAAGATCAGCAAACTTTTATTGGAAGAACTGCCAAGTTGAATTCAGCTGAACCAAGGAAAGAATTTTGGAACTGCAATTCATGATTTGGAACTGCAGCTGAGCAGATCACAAATTTAAGTAGGAATTGGTGAAGGCAACAAGTGAGTGTGAAGCTGATTTGATTAGAAATGACTTAGATTAGAACTTGAACTGAATGGCAACTACTATGAATTGAATTCAGCTAAGTTGAATTTGGCTGAGTTGAAGCTGACCGAATCTGATCCAATGCAGAATGTTGTGCCAAAACAGAGAATTTTTGTGCAGGTTAGTAAGTGAATTGTCTTTGTATCAAGATGGACTACAGCTGTACCAAGCAGCTACTCAAGTCAATTCTGGATCAAGGAAAGGCAGTGCAGTTACTTGGTTCCAATCCAACTTGCTGATCAGAAAGGAACAGCTGATGCAGTCCATGTGAAGCTTACGGCAGTGCTGGGTTGAAGTTGAGTCCGATAAAGTTTGGGAGCTAAGCACATTGTTGAATCTACAAAAAGAAAAGAGAATTCATAGTTTGCAAGGTCTGAAATTGCTGCCGAGTGCTGGAATCTGAACTCCAGCTGAAAACAAGCTGAACTCCAGCTGAAGACAATCTAAATTGAAGGCTGATGAAGTTGGAATTGAAGCCGAATTGAAGCTGAGCAGAAGTAGGAAAATGCAGAAAAAAAAATCTGAAACAATTACAGCAGAGAAGAAAAACAGATGGAATGCAGTGAGACAGTTTTTGTACCAAATTGAAACTGAATTGGTTTGTTTAGGCTATGCATTCGGGAATTGAGTACATGAACATGCCAGAATTTGTTGAACTCATCCATTACTGACCAACACAGAAGAAATGTGGCTGTTTGGACTTTTTCAGATCAAGAACAGAAAAAAGAGGAAAATGCAGTGGGATGAAATCTGAAATAGCTAAGATCAAAACCTTCCATCTCTATTTGATGCTAACTGCTAATAAGGCAACCAGAGAATTGCAAGGTATGAAATTGATGTTGAGGAGCCGAAATCTGAAGAAAAAAAAAGAGAGAACAAATGATGGAAGTGTGCCAACTTGTAAAGGATTGTGTATCAAGAGTGAGTTGCAAGGGTTGTTTAGTGAAAGTTGTATGTTGAGCATCTATGTTAATTGATATCATATGTTCTCAGATACAAATCTGATCAGCAATTCCACTAGAAGAATTCAGAAAAAAAAAGAGAGAAACAAAGTGGCACAAAATATGAGTGTTGGCACCATGAAACTAGTGGAAAGATCATCATCCGAACCAAAGCCTTGCTCCACTTCCATTCTGATTTTTACTAGAGAGAAAGAAAGCAGTTGATATAAATGAAATTTGTTTCTGCAGTTCTAAAAAAAAAAGAAGAGAACAAGGAAAAAGAAGGAAGCAAGGTTGGCACAAAAGGGCAAACTTGGCACATTGAGACTAATAGGGGTTTTCTTCACCCAAATCAAAGGCATTGGTCAAAGTCATACTCCACCACTCAAATCTGATTTAAAGAGGGGCAAAGCACATTGGAAACATTTTTGAGCAACCAAGTCTCCCACTTAATCAATTTTTCTATTTTCTTGGCTTTTACTCCATTTCTTACCATTTTCCATATTTTCACTTGTTTTTGTAGATGTGGATCCTAATCATGAATAATGGTGGAGAGTAGATAATCAGCAAGCCTATGGTAGTGCAAGAAGCATGTATGTTTGAGTGAGCTCCACTTCCATCGTCAACTTAGAACTTAAGGAGAGAGCCACCAAAACTTCCCATGAAAGGCTAGCGAGTTAAGTTCATCTCAATGAATCATGATGGATGAAAAGGCTAAGTTGTTGATTTAAGGACGAGATACTAATCCATAGAGCTTAGATTTTTGAGAATTGACAACCTTAGATAATTTCTTTTCATTTGCTTCTAATTATGCTTAAGAAAATCTAGGGGATACATACTTGGTAGTTTCGTGAGACGCTCAAGCTTAAGTGTGTGGGAGTTGATAAGTATCATTTTATTGATTATTTTGGTTGCTAAAATCCATGTTTGACCCATGTTTTACTTGCTTAATTGTGAAATTACCCTAGGTTTTAGAACTTGCTTTTATTTTGGACTTAATTGCAAATCTGTACATATTTGGATTATTTGGCCACTAAATTTTTGGCGTCGTTGCCGGGGAACTACTAGTTGATTTGTTTGATTTTTTGCTTGTGCATTCATTTCACATCTTTCTTGATTCATTTTTGTGCTTACTGCTATATCTGGTGATCTGACATTATTTGTTTCATATTTCTTTATCTACTTTTACTGCGATTTGTTTTGGTTTTATGACCAGGTCTACAGGTGGTGATCTTGAAGAATTTGACCCTGAGATTGAGAGGACTTTCAGAGCCAGGAGTAACCAAGGCATTCTTTCAGAGACTACAGATATTCCTCCTATTCAGACTATTCCCACTCACTCAGGCAGTATCATGGCAGACCACCAGAAGACTATGAAGGAACTCGCAGCACCAGATGCTTCATTTCAGTATTCCAGCATTGCTTATCCAGAGTTGGCTGGAGATTTTGAGCTCAGATCTGGACTCATCCATTTACTGCCCAAGTTTCAAGAATTATCTGGAGAGGATCCAAATAGACACCTGCATGAGTTCCATGTTGTATGCTCTACTATGAAGCCTCAGGGCATTTCTGAAGAAGATATCAAGCTGAGAGCTTTCCCCTTTACACTGACAGGAGCAGCAAAAGATTGGTTTTACTATCTACCTACTGGGCACGTGTCTAGTTGGATCTCTATAAAGAAAGCATTTTTGGAAAAATATTTCCCAGCCTCCAGAACAGCAATAATCAGAAAAAGCATCTGTGGCATTCAGCAAGTGGTGGGTGAGACGCTTTATGATTACTGGGAGACATTCAATAAATTATGTTCTAGTTGCCCACAGCACCAGATCAGCGAGCAGCTTTTGATTCAGTATTTTTATGAGGGATTGCTGCAGATGGACAAGATTATGATAGATGCTGCAGCTGGAGGAGCCCTAGTGAATAAAACGCCAGATCAAGCTAGGGAGCTCATTTCTAATATGGCTGAGAAATCACAACAATTTGGAAGCAGAGCATTGACCACCAGAGGAGTGGGTGAAGTTCAGGTAGTTCCTACTGATCAGAAGGAGGTTAAGAATGCATTGATAGAGCTCACATCGGCGGTTAAGCAAATTGAACTAAACATTGCAAGGCAAAATTCAACTCCTTCAGTACCTCCACAGTCAAGCCAAGTGATGAGTGTGTGTGGCATTTGCGCTAGCCAAGAACACAATTCGGATTCATGTCCTAACCTCCAACAAGATGAGTCACTAGCGGCATTGGTTAGGGGACAATTTCAAGCAAGAAACAACCCTTACTCCTCTACTTATAACCCCGGTTGGAGGGATCATCCAAATCTGAGGTACGGGAACTCTTTCTGCCAACAAAACCCTCAACAACAGCAATTGCAGCAGCCTCCACAGAATTTCCTGCAATCACAACAACAATTCCAGCAGCCACAGCAATTTCAGCCTTCGAATCCGAATTTTCAGCCTACATTTCAGCAACCGCAGCCACTATTTCAGCAATTCCAGCCTCAATTCCAGCCATATCAGCAAGGGCAGCAAGGTTTTCAATCATTTCCAACTTTCCAATCTCAAAACCAACAAAATTTCCAGCCTTCACTGCCCTATAATCAGAATTTCCAGCCTTACAATCAAGGGTTTTAGCCTATGCAAAATCAGTCCTCATCACCGAATTCTCCACTTCAAAATCAGAACTTTCAAGGCTACAACTCCCAGCAAGGTTTCCAAGCAACTCAGCCCTCTAATCAGCCCTATCAACAGCAAATTCCACCCTCCTATCAGCCCCAACAGCCATATTTTTAAGGATCTCAGCAAGTTCAACAATTTCAGCCTACAACTTCATCATTTCAAGGTCAGTCAAGGAACTATGCTAACCAAGGAGGCTATGGGAGCTCAAGTGGAGGAAATGCGCAGCAACAACAAATGATGGAGATTCTACAACAACTTCAACAACAACAACAAAATCTTGAGAGGCAAATGGGTCAATTGGCTAGTGGGATCAATCAGAGTCAAGCTCAAGGATCAAGTCAATTACCTTCCCAAACTGTTCCTAATCCTAAAGGAAACGTGAGTGCTATTACTTTGAGGAGTGGGAAGGTTACATCATCTCAAAATGATCCAAGAGCTGAAAATTCAGAAAATCGGACAGCACCTTCAATTCCAGCCCAAAACAGTCATGAAACGACTTCAAATTCAGTTGGTTCCACCCCTAGTCCGTGCCCAACTCCTTCCTCAAGTAATCCTCCAATTTTGGTGAAAAACGGAGAAGAAATCAGTGCCGAGACGCAAGGTACAGCAGCTACTTCGCATGGGACAGCAAAACTGAAATCAACCCCTCCACTTCCGGCCAAAGAAGATGAATTTAGGGTTCCCTTACCCTTTCCACAGCAGAAAACACAAGCCAAAAGACAAGTGGAGGAGGAGAAGGCTAAAGAATTTAATGAACAAGTGGAACTTTTCAGTAAAGTAGAGATCAATGTACCTTTGTTGACCATGATCAAACAGATTCCAAAGTATGCTAAGTTTTTGAAAGATCTTTGTGTTCACAAAAAGAAACTTAAGGAAAATGAGTTGGTCAGCTTTGGGAAGAATATTTCAGCACTTATCCACTCTATTCCTTAGAAGTGTGAAGACCCAGGGGTTTTTACTGTATCTTGTGAGATAGGGAGCACTACATTCCATGATGCTATGCTTGATTTAGGAGCTTCCATTAATGTGATGCCCAGGTCAGTATTTTAGATGCTTGGCATAGGCCCTTTACAGCCCACTGGTGTGGTAATACAGCTAGCAGACAGGAGCCAGACCCACCCAGTTGGTATGATTGAAGATGTTTTGGTGAAGGTAAAGGAGCTAATATTTCCTGCAGATTTTTATATCTTGGATATGGAGGGAGATTATCTTGCACACCGTTCTCCACATATTTTGGGAAGACCATTTCTGAAGACTGCTAGAACTAAGATTGATGTATATGCTGGTACACTTTCTATGGAGATCGGAGACACGGTGGTTCAATTTAGCCTTTTTGATGCTATGAAGCATCCGAGAGAGGATCACTCCATCATGAGCATGGATATTCTTGATGAGCTGGAGCAGACAGAGTTAGAGGCTGAGGGATTTTTACCTGATTTTTCTGGAGGAGCTATTTATTCAGAGGAGACTGAGAGAGTATTTACTGTTGAGACTGAGGATTTTTCAGAAGACATTTCAGATGCATTTACAGCTGGAGAGGATTTTCTAGGTGTAGGGGATTGCACAGAGCCCCAAGGATCACCTATTTTTCTTGAGATTCAAAGTGTAGGAGATTACACAGAGCCCCAAGGATCACTTATTTCTACTGAGGAAGACCAGAGTGAATTGAAGCTACTACCAGACCATTTGAAGTACGCATACCTAGGAGAGGAGCAAACTTTTCCCATGATTATTGCACAGCATTTGAAGTCAGAACAAGAAGAAAAATTATTGCAAGTCCTGAGGTACTACAAGAAGGCAATTGGGTGGACTTTATCAGACATACCAGGTATCAGCCCAGCTATTTGCATGCACAGGATATTTTTAGAAGACAATGTCAAACCTATGAGGAAACCACAAAGGAGACTCAATCCACTTATTTTGGATGTTGTAAAGAAAGATGTGACTCGACTTTTACAGGCAGGTATCATTTACCCTATTTCTGACAGTCAGTGGGTTAGTCCTATTCACGTGGTGCCCAAGAAATCTGGAGTGACAGTGGTGGCAGATGAAAGTAATGAGCTAGTACCCACCAGAGTTAAGAATTCCTGGAGAGTCTGCATTGATTACAGGAAGCTCAACAAGGTCACAAGGAAAGATCACTTCCCTTTACCCTTCATTGATCAGATGCTTGAGAGACTAGCAGGGAAGTCACATTATTGTTTCTTAGATGGATTTTCAGGCTATTTTCAGATTTGCATAGATCCAGAGGACCAGGAGAAGACTACCTTCACTTGCCCCTTTGGCACTTTTGCCTACAGACGTATGCCCTTCGGACTCTGCAACGCACCCGGTACATTTCAGAGATGCATGGTAAGTATATTTGGTGAGTTGCTAGAGGACTGTATGGAGATATTCATGGATGATTTTTCAGTTTATGGCACGTCTTTTGATTCATGCTTAGATAATTTGTCAAGGGTTTTACATCGTTGCATTGAAACTAACCTTGTTCTTAATTTTAAGAAATGTCACTTCATGATAGAGCATGGGATTGTACTTGGACATATAGTCTCTCGGAAAGGTATTGAGGTAGATCCTGCGAAAATCAGTGTTATTTCTTCTTTATCTTACCCCGTATGTGTACGGGATGTTCGTGCTTTTCTTAGACATGCAGGTTTCTACCGCAGATTTATTAGAGACTTCATCTTGATTGCTCGACCCTTGACATGACTTTTGCTGAAAGATGTTGAGTTTCATTTTGATGATAAATGCAAGGAAGCTTTTCATAGACTCAGGGAGGCTCTTACCTCAGCTCCTATTATTACATCACCTGATTGGACCTTACCATTTGAATTAATGTGTGATGCTTCTAATTTTGCAGTGGGAGCTGTTCTAGCACAGAGGGTAGATGGAGCACCACATGTCATTTGCTACGCCTCCAAAACCCTAGATGCCCCCCAAGCCAACTACACCACGACTGAAAAGGAGCTTCTTGTCATTGTTTTTGCTTTGGATAGATTCAGATCTTATTTATTGTGCTCACATGTTGTTATTTTTTCTGATCATGCAGCTCTCAAATATTTGTTGAAAAAGCCTGATGCAAAACCTAGATTGATCAGATGGATGCTCCTACTCCAAGAATTTGACCTGGAGATCAAGGATCGAAGTGGAAAAGAAAACCAGTTGCAGATCATTTGAGCAGACTTGAAGGAGATGGATCTCCTACCACCATTGATGATGATTTCAGAGATGAGCACTTGATTGCAGTGCATGGTGAGACACCGTGGTATGCAGACCTAGTTAACTTTCTTGTTGCACATGTATTTCCCACTCAATTTTCTAAGGCACAAAAAGATAAATTAAAAAGTGATGCAAAGTTTTATGTGTGGGATGATCCTTATTTATGGAAATTTTGTAATGACCAAATAATTAGGAGATGCGTACCAGATCATGAGTTTTCATCTGTACTTACATTTTATCATTCATCAGCCCGTGGGGGGCATTTTGGACCCCAGAGAACTACTAGAAAAGTGTTAGAATGTGGATTATACTGGCCCACCCTTTTTCATGATTCATATGTCTTTTATAAAAATTGTGATAGATGTCAGCGAACTGGGAACATAGGAGCGAGACATGAGATGCCCCAAAACACTATGCTTTACTGTGAGATTTTTAATGTATGGGGAATAGATTTTATGAGACCTTTTCCTGCATCTTATGGTTATCTGTATATTTTACTTGTTGTGGATTATGTTTCAAAATGGGTGGAGATCATTCCTTCCAAGACTGACGATTCTTCTGTTGTTTGTAGTTTTGTTAGGTCTCACATTTTCTGCAGGTTTGGAATTCCAAGAGCAATAATTAGTGACCAAGGATCTCATTTCTGCAACAAACACATGAAGGCACTGTTGAGTAAATATGGGGTGGTACATAAAGTTTCTACATCCTATCATCCCCAAACAAATGGACAGGCTGAGATTTCAAACAGAGAGATCAAATTCATTTTAGAGAAGACAGTTGGGCCCACTAGAAAAGACTGGAGCAAAAGGCTAGATGACGCACTCTGGGCCTACAGAACAGCATATAAGACACCGATTGACATGTCACCCTACCGCTTGGTATATGGTAAAGCTTGTCACCTCCCTATGGAAATAGAGCATAAAGCATATTGGGCGGTGAAGGCTTGTAATTTCGATGCTACCAAGGCGGGAGAAGAGAGAAAATTGCAACTCCAAGAACTTGAAGAAATTCGGCTAGAAGCATTTGAGAATTCAAGGATCTACAAGGAGAAGACCAAGAACTTCCATGACAAGCACATTGTGAAGAAAGATTTTCAAATTGGTGACAAGGTATTATTGTACAAATCAAGGCTCAAATTGATAAAAGGTAAATTAAGGTCAAGGTGGGATGGTCCATTTATTGTAACTAATATTTTTCCCTATGGTGTTGTGGAAATTCAAGATGTATCTAATGGTTTTATTTGGAAAGTCAATGGCCACCGGCTCAAAAGGTACTTTGAAGAACTAAAGGAGCTAGAGGTGGATGGTTTGGACATGAACGTAGCTATCTACCCAACTTAAGGGGAGTTCACTTTCTCTACACTCACATTTCATTGTACATATCATTTTATGGTTCTAGAAATAAATTTTTCTCTTTTTGAGTGAGTAGTTGATAATAAATTCTTAGGCAACATAGCATGAATAAATAGACTTTGTAAATACCATGTTATTTCTTTTAGCACTTTTGCTCTTAGTGAATAAATGTATCCCTCTAGGTTATCTCTATAGCATTTTAGAGTCTTTTGAAAATAAATTAAATTTGATTGTCAAAACTTAGGGTTTGAGCTCATGGATGAAATCTTGGATGCTTGAGTACTACTTTGCTTTAGATTCTTAATTGGGGATTTGAGATGAATTATTTTTGCCTAGTGAGAATTAGCCTTATATTTGTGACACACATATGTTATTGAACTCTAGAACTTGCTTAGGTTCTTTCAAAATCATATTTCAATGATTGGATCACATTTATAGAGATAAATCATTTTGCTTCTCATCTCATATAAATTTTTGTAAATTTCCCTTGTATCACTTCATTTTTCTCACTTTCCCTACCTAATCTCACTTTTTCTATGGATTTGTTTGCTTGAGATATTTTCTTGATGCTACTTTGCCCAAGATGGACAAGGGATTAAGTGTGGGGGAGTGACTAGTGTTTTGGAAATAGTTGGTATCAAAGAGGCAATTTCATGTCAAGAAAAAAAAAATTTACATGTGCCAAGTTGAGTGAGATTGGTGTCAAGAATGCACAAGAAGAAGTGGATAAGGAGGGAACCATTGAGCATAACCAGATTTTTGTTGCTAATTGAGGATTCCAAGTCATTCATTGCCAAGTTTTCATTGGCGAAGAAAAAAAGAAAAAAAAAAAGAGAACAAAGCACAATTGGCAACACAAAAATGAAAAAAAATGGGAAGTCAAGATCAGCAAACTTTTGTTGGAAGAACTGCCAAGTTGAATTCAGCTGAACCAAGGAAAGAATTTTGGAACTGCAATTCATGATTTGGAACTACAGCTGAGCAGATCACAAATTTAAGCAGGAATTAGTGAAGGCAACAAGTGAGTGTGAAGCTGATTTGATTAGAAATGACTTAGATTAGAACTTGAACTGAATGGCAACTACTATGAATTGGATTCGGCTGAGTTGAAGCTGACCGAATCTGATCCAATGTAGAATGTTGTGCCAAAATAGAGAATTTTTGTGCAGGTTAGTAAGTGAATTGTCTTTGTATCAAGATGGACTACAGCTGTACCAAGCAGCTACTCAAGTCAAATCTAGATCAAGGAAAGGCAGTGCAGTGACTTGGTTCCAATCCAACTTGCTGATCAGAAAGGAACAGCTGATGCAGTCCATGTGAAGCTTACGGCAGTGCTGGGTTGAAGTTGAGTCTGATAAAGATTTGGGAGCTGAGCACATTGTTGAATCTGCAAAAAGAAAAGAGAATTCAGAGTTTGCAAGGTCTGAAATTGCTGCCGAGTGCTGGAATCTGAACTCCAGCTGAAGACAATCTGAATTAAAGGCTAATGAAGTTGGAATTGAAGCCAAATTGAAGCTGAGCAGAAGCAGGAAAATGCAGAAAAAAAATCTAAAACAATTGCAGCAGAGAAGAAGAAAAACAGATGGAATGCAGTGAGACAGTTTTTGTACCAAATTGAAAACTGAATTGGTTTGTTTAGGCTATGCATTCGGGAATTGAGTACATGAACATGCCAGAATTTGTTGAACTCATCCATTACTGACCAACACAGAAGAAATGTGGCTGTTTGGACTTTTTCAGATCAAGAACAGAAAAAAAGGAAAATGCAGTGGGATGAAATCTGAAATAGCTAGGATCAAAACCTTCCATCTCTATTTGATGCTAACTGCTAATAAGGCAACCAGAGAATTGCAAGGTATGAAAGTGATGTTGAGGAGCCGAAATCTGAAGAAAAAAAGAGAGAACAAATGATGGAAGTGTGCCAACTTGTAAAGGATTGTGTATCAAGAGTGAGTTGCAAGGCTTGTTTAGTGAAAGTTGTATGTTGAGCATCTATGTTAAGTGATATCATATGTTCTCAGATACAAATCTGATCAGCAATTCCACTAGAAGAATTCAGAGAAAAAAAAGAGAGAAACAAAGTGACACAAAATGTGAGTGTTGGCACCATGAAACTAGTGGAAAGATCATCATCCGAACCAAAGCCTTGCTCCACTTCCATTCTGATTTTTACTAGAGAGAAAGAAAGCAGCTGATATAAATGAAATTTGTTTCTGCAGTTCTAAAAAAAAAAAAGAGAAGAGAACAAGGAAAAAGAAGGAAGCAAGGTTGGCACAAAAGGGCAAACTTGGCACATTGAGACTAATAGGGGTTTTCTTCACCCAAATCAAAGGCATTGGTCAAAGTCTTACTCCACCACTCAAATCTGATTTAAAGAGGGGCAAAGCACATTGGATACATTTTTGAGCAACCAAGTCTCCCACTTAATCAATTTTTTC